>CM046834.1:22389062-22789062 GCA_025618425.1 Heliocidaris tuberculata
GTCACATTCCCTTACATAATATTCCCTACTAATAAAACCTTTCTACATTAATAGAGAAAATAATCAACTGTCACGTAATTCATAATGTTAATCGTTTCCAAACTAAAATGCAAATACTGATATAAATAAATTACTCAAGGAGATGTTAAAATCAGACACTTTTCTTACGACAATGAATTTAAAATAACATATTCTTCATTGAATGGGAAGTTATTGCTTTCCACGCATCTATTTGATACGGAATGAATTTCATTGTATGCATAAACTGATAAAGACGAAAGACTATAATAATCTTGCTTGGAAGTGTTTGAAAATTCCATTTCAGTATATCAAATTGAAATCATAAAGTGAATTTCTCATGGGGCAAATTGAATGCAATGATTTTTCCTACCTGTTCTATTCACTTTCCTTTCACAACAGATTTCAATTCCCCCTAAATACATTTTTGACACACATTTCAGCAAAACTTGTTTACATTTTGAATAGAAAGCTTCTTCAGCTCTGAAATACTTTCCATCATCAATCCATCTAAAAGGAAAGTTTGAGTGCAGCAAGGGCAAGAATGAGCATGCAATCATTTGCTACTAGACATGTATCTACTATGAGTCTTGAAGATACTTGTGTACTTGACATAAAAAAAGACATAGTGCTTTATTTGGCAGATTAGAAAAGAAAACAGTAGATGAAATTTGACTGTTTCATGTTTCACAAATACTAGAGATGCTATTTAAGATTACCTTACAAGTTTTATAATAAGTATGTAGTATGTAGGGCACATATTTTTGCTGTAAAAAAATAATTAGGGCAGTCACTCATTGCAGACATATTGCTTAGAAACCAACTGCATCAGCTTTGCTGATTCCTTCTTTCAAGAACTTTGCATAGTTTGTAACCAAGGGATCCGTGAATGTACTGTGAGAAAAATGAAAATAAAACAAATACATAGAATGACAATACAGATGCACAAACCACAGATAGTCATATCATTTTTCAAACAAATTTACTCAAGTATCCTTGTACCTCCTAGTTGTATTCAGAGATGCCTAATTCAGCTACCTAGTACCTGTTTTAAATCCAAAACACAAGATTTAAAATTGACTGATGGATAACAAAAACAGTTCTAAGGAACGACTTCTGTCTTAGAAAACATTTAAGGAATGAGATCATGAGTGATAACATATCCTTCAGAAGCTCCCTCCTTGGCTTGCTTAAAGTCTGCAAGCACAGACCCTAATTTGACACTTTATCAGAAAATCATTGTCTTGAGAGATGCCTAATTCAGCTACCTTCTGGTCGTGGCAGGAGCAGCTATAGTACATGGCCTATGGTAGTCTTACAGTGCAGACACTCTTTTACGACTGATCAGGGTTTGTGCCTGCAAACTAGCTTGCTTATACTCCCCATATGAATGTGTCTTTGCTGTCTTCTCTGTAAATCAGAGAAGACTAATGTATGTGATGAATACATTTTAAAAAATCTTGAACTGGTTAGTAAGCAAATAATCACCATTGGTGAAGGTGATGGGACAAACTATCACTTCCAAGGCGATCTGGATGTAGCTATAGCTATCTTTCCGAAACAAAGCTGGGGAAAGATAGCGTATATATATTCAGATCACCGAGGAAGTGATAGCACGTCTCATCGCCTGAAACCAAAAGGTGATTATTTGCTTTATATTCCACATCTGAAACATTTAACTGGTAGGAGAAAGACAATTATTGTCTACTTCTCGAAAGAGACAAATTCACAAAAGAAGTTTAAACCATTACATAAACCCCCTCCTGGATGCGTACAATGGGAAATGCGCGCTTATTTAAGCTTATTTTAGTACGCTTATGGAGCTATTCGTAAAGGTCACGCACTTTTCATTCCAACTATTCGTAAAGGTCAAGCACTTTCATTTCGCGCGTACGCAAAATATTGATAACGCATTGTGACTCTATATGGACTGAAGAGATCAGCTGATCAGTACTATACCCGTCAAGGTCACAAACTTTTCTTTTCGGGTGATTGATGGGGAAAACTACGTTTTATCACGTGATTACCTTTTGACCAATCTAACAGCAATATTCTTGGTATGTGGACTATAATAACTAATATCGGTGAATCCTAGACACAGTAAGTTCAATGGGGGGGGGGGGGGGGAATGGGGAAGGAATATTTCTCATTCATATCAATGAAAGCAAAGGCTTCTGATATTGTAGCATGTTCATTGGTTTGACACAGGGACTTGGTTTTATAAAAGAAACACAAAAATGACTTACTCCAGGATGCCTGCATTCTCTGTGTTACTGGCATCTAGTAAATCATTTGCATTGATGTGATGAATAACAGTTCCATTTGGCAATGATATCATCATTTCTACTGGAAAACTGAAAAGCAAAAGAGAGACCGAACCGTACACGTAATAGGTATAATTGTGAAAATTCACCAAGCTACATTACAAAGGTTTTGTTTAACTTAATAAGTGTGAGAAAAATGGTAAAAATGGTACAAATCGCATGAACAATTTACATCAGAGATCAGGAACGTAATGTTATAGCAAAGCTTATACCAGGACAGAAACTACACAGCACACATCAATGAAAGAGCATAATACGTGGAAGAACCCAGCTTAAAGGTACTTCATCCCTTTTGCAGCCCAAGTTTTGAAGTTGTGTATGTGTTAAATTACAAAAGAATTATAACTGGAAAACTTATGTGGATGTGAAAGGATTATAATCTGCTTTTAAGTAAGTAATAACAAAAAATTGGTAACACTATTTTTTTTCGACTTGGAAAAAAATTGTGAATTTTGAAAAATTATTTTTTTACCGTTACTAGTACATGCACTTGCATTGATTTATGAATAGCTCCCTCTGTGACAAAAACAAAATTTTGATTTCTCACAAAGGAGTTATAGAACTTATGACCTTGAAATTTCATAGGCAGTATCTACAGGATGTCTACTAAACCTGTGCAAAGTTTCGTAGAATTTTTTGTGCAAGTCTGCAAAAGGGACGATTAGCTAGCTGTAAGGATATTTCATGCATTCACATTACTTAACATCATGGATGTAATATATATATATATCAGAGGACACTCTGTTCTGTTACCATACTCTTTATTTCATACAAGCCTTATCATCCAAAATATACATGTAAATTGAAATCAATATTATATCACGCACTCCTAATAAATTGCATGTTGACGTAATAGCACAACTGAAAAATTTAAAACATATCTTCACATATCTGTTCATGGACTTACTTATATTTTTCTAATGACAGGGAAGCTAATGCTGCATACTGAGGGTCATATTGATTCTCCTTGATGACCTCAAGGTCAGCTACAAGTGACCAGCTGCTGACAAAATGGCTGCCAAGCAGCTGAAGAACGGGCGGACTTTCGAGAGATGTCTCCCGTAAAGTCCGCCCCGAACCTGAAGAATTTAGAAGAAAACAAGAAGAAACATATTGAGCAAACAGGACCAATAATTAAATCAATTCAAATTCTTAAAGAAATATATCAGAAAATATATATACATGTATATATAACAGTGACTTTCTCTTTCATTTGTCAATGACTATGAATATGTTGAGTTTCTAACTTTATGCATGAGACTTGGTGAAAAGGGCAATTAGCCATTAATTACGAAAAGTATCTTACTTAGAAAATAAAATTGGAATATTCTAAAATTCTTTAATCAAGTTGGACATAAAAATTGCCTTTTTCTGTTCTAAATACACATTAAAAAAAATTGATTTCATACCAACTTCCTTATCCGTGAACATGCAAAATGGCTTTTCATGTACTATGATCACATACATTCTAAAAGGATAGAAGACTAATATCAACAATGTTTCCTTTCTCTCTCAAAAAAAGCAATCTTACCTCAGCATGATTGATCATCTAATGCACCCCAGAGTAAGATGTGATGGACCAGCTTCTTCTCTTCCTGAGCTTTACTGAATGCTGCATTCAAGGGCATATATTCAATCTGGAAATACATAGAAATAGACAAATACAAACAAATATATGTTTGTAAACAAATACACATTACTCTACCTATGATAAATGCATCATGATCATCATTTCACTTACATGAAGATTCAACATCTGTCAATAGTACTTTTCAACTTTTGGGGGTGTAAAGTGAAAGTTTTCAATTTGTGAATACAGGTAGATCTATGATCTAAAAGCCACTTTAAAATGCATGTTAGAGAGTTTCAGGCAGAACATTACTGAGTAAAATGCAAAAAAATACAAGAGTGCCTCTTTTTTAGATTTCCTTGTGTTCTGAGTGCATTTTATATATTATGTATCAAAATAGTACATTCTGAAGCTGCCAGTGAATATTTCCTGGATGAAAAACATTTCCTGCAAATGAAACCAAACACTTCTGGAATGCAAAAAAAAAAAAAAAAAAAATCCCCTGATACTAATTTTTCTTTTTACTTAGAACATATGGGTGTATGCTGTGGCTCACTGCTGCAGCCAGTTAAGTGAAATCTTCAAAATTTCTGTACAATTCACATACAATTCATGCACTACTTGATGTCTTGAGTTAAAGTTGTCTGTTGCTCTTCTGCTCATGATTTGCATAATTTCAGTGGATATCCTTTTATATTGTACATGTTCTTAATCTTTATTCATCTTTACAGAGCTTTCCTATGCTTTGTAATCTGTCATGGGGATATATTGCGCTTCCCTTTACCTTTTTAGTAGATAGTCCTCTGGAATGGCCCAGTTGTGGGTCGGTCGATGGAGGTGCACACCGACTTTGATTTTCAGTATTCATTTACCATATTTATACACTGTATCTATTGTTTGAATTACATAAGGTTTCTAATAATTTTTGTATTTTTGTATTATTTTGGATTTAATCTTAATTTTCCGGTAAACCGTGCGCTTAGAAACATCCGTATTAAGCGCCTAATAAATGTATTGTATTATTATTATTATTATTCCCAATTACTTGTTCTTCAAGAAAAAATAAAACTTCCTCAAGCTGATGAAATCCTAATTCCAATCTCACCTTTTTAAACGGATACATCTCCATCTCCAACAGCCTGAGGGCCTCCTCCATGCTGATCTCCTCGTCCCAAGCTATTGGCCCACTCGACATCTCCTGCTGATTGGATGGTTCATAGAGGACATCACCAGACTCAGAGTATATGGTAACTTGAGATGATGGGTTTGGAGCGTTGAGTTCCATCTTGGGCATGAAGCCGATGTCGACCTCCATGTGTTCGACCTCATTGGGTCCATTCATCCACTCCATGTCTGTGGCAATGGCAAGAGTCACAATAACAGTAATAAAAGTATGATTATTTTTATAAATATTTTGGATATAAAATTCCAAGAAAAATTAATATTGAACTAAAATCCTGTGTGTAAAGATGTACAAGAATTACACATATAAAGCCATACTAGGACTAATCTGTCAAGAATCTACACATAAGCTATTTTACACAACTCAATATTCTGCAGATAATCTCTGATGAGAGCAAAACCAAGGGAGTAAAGACAAAATGACCAATATGCAAAGCTCTGGAAGAGGAAAGGTACGCAACTCAAGTCCCTCACTGCCAAAGACAATGCATAGGGTGAAATGGTCTTTAAAGCCACTGCTAAACTCATAAATCATACATATGAGATGATGAAGATGAAGATCTTCTTTGGACAAACAGCTACCTATTTCCTGTGAAATGATCCACAACAATTAATGTATCTAAATCTTGCTCAATCCAAAATTTATGTCATCAGGATTGGTGTATACACTTGAAAATTTGCGGTCAGGTATCCAAATTTTAGAATACAGTGACATTTGAGTAACTCACCGACGTTCAAACTCTTATTTGAAGGAACATGCATATTGAAGTATTCAACATGTGAGGCATCTTTCCTGATGATCAGATGACCTATGAACTGTGCAGGTGTAAACCAGAAAGGATGGCTTGGTGGCTCATTCAGCTGAAACTCTGCATGTGTTCTGTGGGAAAACAGGGCATGTTTTTGTAAACTTTCTTTTTCATGATGCTTAACATACTTTTTATTGTGAGAAAATTGAAGCCCACATAATGTATTGTTTAAATAAGGTACAAGAGTCTGCTCTTCCAAAGTCCAAACTGACTTTCTGTAATAAATAAGCTGTATCTTTTTTAAGGTTCATAATCTGCTGTCCTGTTTAAAAATTGATATAGCATTACTTCCCCTTGGCCAAACAGAGAGATACACTTCTGCATTCAACCTGCATGGACAAATGACAAATTAAATGTAATAATGCTTGTCAGAGTAGTATGATAGCATACGGTAGGGTATAAAGACTTGTGACTTATTTACCATCACAAGACATTTCCTTGAAAAAAAGTGCTTTATCTTAGAGAGAATACTAACTTTTTAGTTTAAATAAAGACCAGGGGGTGTTTCACAAAGAGTTAAGTTTGACTTAAAGTCGCACGTAAGTTCCTAGTTGCGTGTGGTATATGACACATCACCGCATTGGTCAGATCATGCTCAAGGGACGCGCGCTATTGGGTGATCTACTAATGAGATTACACGTTTAATACCGTATGCGCATTGGCACTTACGCATGACTTTAAGTCCAACTTTACTCTTTGTGAAACACCCCCCAGGAGATTTGATTTTCTCTGCCTCTTACATCATACAAAGATACTGTAGAGCTCAGCCCCTGCATAATAATAGCAAGCACTTTAAAATATGCACATTTATGCTTGATAATTTAGCAGTTATCTATTGAGTCATTTGACTCATCCGACAACAGAAGTAAACTTTGCCTAGTCTTCTACCTACATTATTAATAAATACTGTTTGGTACCTGAAGACAATATCCACATGGTCTGCACTGACTGCTTTGACAACGGCCACGGTACCCTGCGGCCCGAACCTGGAGTGGACGAACGGCCTTGGATGGAAGACACTGAGTAGCCTATGGATCGTGATCTCCTTCCCTTTAACCCTTGGCGGGTAGTAGCGATTACTGGACAGTTGATTGGTCATCATGTTGAGCTTGGACTTGATGAGGGTGTAGACCTTGCCCACCTGTATATGGTTCTCTGGGAGGAGTGGACGGAAGGCACTTGCTGGGAAGGCAGTGACCCTCTCATTGGGTGTCTTCCAGCTGTCCAATGAGGCCAGAGATGATCTACTGGTCTGCAGAGAAATAAGACATTTGTAGAGTGTCATAAATTTGTGCATCATGGTAGATTCATGGCGAGTAGATTACAGGGAAAATGTCAATGCCGACATTTCAACATTTCAAATATATGGAAACTATCAAATTGGACTTTTACAGGAAATTCAGTATGCCACATCCAAATCAAATAATAAGGCCTTCATTCATTCCTTCCTTCCTTCCTTCCTTCCTTCCTGCTCATGCTCCTCTAATCCCATTTCATGAGACTACACATACATGTACATGTATAATATATTCATGAGATTGTTTGCTCTCATAAGCACAATGGGGAAGGGTGCAGGTGGGTCCAGACAGACGATAATAGTCCATTCGACATCCACAACTGACTGAATATATCAAAGGTGATGACTAGTTGAAATCTGGCATACTGTACATTTCCAAGATTGCATCTTACTCAAATCTAATAATGCGTCCCCTTTCTATCAAAAGCATAATCAGAAATGAATGTTTCACACAAAGAGTAATTTCCTTGCACACAAAAGGAAATTAAGAGATGTGTATAGATCTTTATTTCTTCATGACTCACACAATCATGCACTCTACTCTTCTCTCAATGTCTACTGTCTACATGAAGGACTTCCAAATTCTCACATGTTATATGTGTACATGATATTGTGCACTTTATTTACATAACAATGTTCCCACAAAGGAATACTGTATACGCCATATATTTCGCGGGGATTTTATTTTCGCGAATCGCGAGTGGGTCGCGAATTTAACAACATGCCAAAATATTGCCAACATAAGAAGTCGGTTGAATTTGTTGTCTCCTGGTCAGAAATTCACCACTTCGCTTTGCAAAAGTACATCATCACCGCTGTTTGTAGATTTGAGAATTTTCCGACCGCGAATTCAACCACTTGCGAAATAATCTGGTTAGTCCTATTCGCGAAAATTTATGGCCGCAAATTTTATGGCTCATACAGTAACTCTGAAAGGAAAGCCTCTCCTCCTATGAAATTGGTCTGAATAAAAGGAAAAGGAAAATAAGAGCAACTGATCAGTGAATGTTCAAGAAAAATTTGATGAAGAATGCTGAAAAAGAAAAAGAATGCTGAGTGTTTGAAAATCACTTCATAAAGTGGAAAATACATGATTTAATTCTCGAGGTATTCTCTATTTAAGTTTTACAGAAAATATCAAAACTATTCCATTTCATGACTTGAACAACATGCTTTCAATGATACATTTCGGCCAAAGATTTGAGAAATCATTTTACTTCAAAGAAAAAATATTTGCAAAATCATTTGCACAAAACAGAGTATACACATACAAGTAGTTCGCAGATAAAATCATAGACTTGCCAGTCTTCAAAAGAGTATAAATTCAAAAACTTTCTCCATGAGATTTTCCTCTAACTTTCCCTTTGAAAATTTCTTACAGTTGTCTACATGCATGTCATTCAACTCTGCAGTTGCATTTACACATCAAAATCTTGTGATTCTATGCTGAAAAATAAGCTGATATCATGCTGATCTAACAATAAAAGTTGTTGACAGACTGATGATCATAAAGACAGTCCAGAGAGGAAGGGAGTAATTCCTAGACTACCATCTACAGCAACATGAATCATCATCTTCTCTGTTCACATAGCTCAGACAAAGGACTCATCATAATAGAGGACATTCACAAAGACAGGGTTTACATTACTTTTCAAAAATGTTGCGGATGGAAGCATTTCTAAGAATTGATTAATTTGATGTCCAGGATAACAATATCCCTTGAAGGAATTTTCTTTAGAAGCTTGTGTCTTTGTATTTTATGTCCAAATTATGGCATTTTTTCAAATCTCCTTGTTTTTTTTATAAAAAAATCAATTTATCAAATACATGTATCATAATATGATCTGTGCATCCTCAATCATTTTTTTTTCTTCAAATCCTGAACAATTACAATAATGAAACATACAGCTTCTATACATTTTCAATCTATATGTATAAGGTTTCTAGTCCTATCATCATTTTTGAAAATATTTAATGACAGCTACAAGTAGTAAGATTATATAGGACACTTTTATCACTTCCACTTAGAAATGAAGCACAGAAAATTCATGTTCAATGCAAAAAATATCAAAATCCTGTAGATTGTGAAAAGCACAGTTCACTGGGGTGTGACTGATAGTGGTACAATGTATTTCAGAAGTGAAACTGTACAATGTAGGACGATATGGTATAATTGATCCCAGGGGCGGATCCAGGATTTTGTATAAGGGGGGGGGGGGGCACACAAATGCAGGATTGTCAACTTTGGGAAACTGCTTGGAGGGAGACCCATATTTTTTTGGTCTCGCCAGCCCTCCAAAAGTCGCTCAGTTGGGGGGGGGGGGGGGGGGGTTACGACCAAAAAAGAAATTTTCGCCAGCCCTCCAAAAGTTGCTCAGTGGGGGGAGGGGGGGGGGGTTATGGGGTCCAGTTCCCCTCCATAATTCTCTGACAAGCAAAAAAAAAAAAAGGTTTTCTGGTCGAAAAGGGGGGGGGGGGCACAATCGCAAATAGGAGCCCTCAAAAGGGGGGGGGGCACGGGCTGGGATTGCCCCCCCCTAAATCCGCCACTGATTGATCCAAATATCCTTCCTGCCTTCCGCAAAATATTGGTATTTTATACCATTGCAGCACCTGTACAATACTCTTACCTCTGAGAGGGGAATGGCTACATCATGACAGTCAAAATAAAGCAACAAGGAAACATACACATGTTATCAGTAGTCTGGAAATGTGCAGTTTTATCTGCAATGTACATTTCATGTACATCCACAATATGTTTGAGGTAGCATATACATGTATGCCCTAGATGCTAAATCTATTTAGATATTAAGGCTCACATATGATATATTTAATGTCCGATGAATAATTCCTTTCAGACTACACATTTATCTCTAATAACTCAGGAAGTTGAAAGGACACTTTTTTACAACTCGAGTACATATACATGTAGATATAAGAGGTCAATATTTCCCCCCTGTTTTTTGAAGGTCAGCACTTCCTGAAACAACACATTTTTCTCAAATGTCTCAGCACTCCTAACCACATAGATCAACCGTAAGTGAACTAACACACCCTTTTCCTGGTAATCTATATTCTTATATGTCTCAGCAGAAACGATCAATGACATTTTTCCTGAATCTAATTTCAGAGCATGATTTTATTATTTTTTAAAACTTTCGTTGTTTCGTAATTCTATTTTTTCAGGTAAACTTTGATACATGTAATAATAATCTGATACCCTGAAGGAAATAACAAAATACATGTACAACAATGAAAAAATAAATGATGGCATAATACACAACTCTTTGTCTTACAACTTCATATGAAAGAAAAAAAAAAAAAACATAATTTGTTCAGCGTTTAACATGACTTCCATCCAAAAGATAATATACATGTATACGTACATGTAAGTCTACACTTTCACTTTATGGATAACACTCAGTTGATCCTAAACATCATGGGTCCTATGCTCTTATATTCATTTCCTACATGTGCCCTAGGATCAATGAGGTGTCAATTTGATTACATCCTATTATTTTGTGCTACAGTACACCAACATAACTACATGTACATGTATGCAATGCTAATGGTTGGGGTTAGTCCAAACTGTAAACCTACATGTAAATGGAACTACATATGACCAATGGAGCATATATGTGGAATGTCCATTGGCAGATTGCTTTTATACATGTGTAATTATCATTTTTCCAATCCCATCAAATCCAGGAATTTATAGAGTGCCAATATCTAGTTGCCTAATCAAAGGCACTAATGACATATCATGTTATGAAACATGTACATAATACATGTACAGACAAGAATGTGAGAAAATTGCAAATATGCATGAAATGAATGAATAAAAAAATGCACACTCTTATCCTAATGTTGATTGCTGACACTCTCCGCCCCCTTCAGAAAAAGAAAAATATGATCAAGAGGACTTAAAAACATTATTTTATTCTTACCAAGAATGACTGGTCCTTTGCTTTAGACATGGTGTCTTGCTGAAGAGGAATAAAGTTTGCTTCTACGGTCAAGACCTCTTCAGCAGGGTCAAGATTTTCATCTCCATAGGTGAAGTCTCCTCTCTGTTTCAAAGAAAGCACAACAAAAAAGAGCAAGAATTATTAAGAATACTAGATAGATAATATTTACATGTGCTCATCTCAAGTGTATAAAGAGCTATAAGTACACAGTACACAGTACAGTGATGGAAAATGATGTTCATTTAGAAAAATCCTAGATTCAATAAATGCTCTTTCATATAATTCCCAAATCCCAATGTCTTTTTTTCCCTCATAACTTGTAGCCTGAGACTAAGGCTGAGTGGTGTGCATTAAAGAGTACTTCATTATTATTATCAAATAAACACCAATGATATGGTCAACAGTCGCAACTTAATGTAAATATAAACATGTAGACTACTACATCTGCAGTGTACATATCTATTCTTCAGTCAGACTTGTCACACTAAGAAAAAAAAAATCAAACATTTAAGAATGCACATTACATCACATACAGTGTACTCTGCATTCTCTTGCAGCAAAACACTTTTGTCCCATTCTCTATGAAATCCTTCCAAACAGCTTCGGATTTGGAAAAACATACATTCCAAAGCTCTTATTTAGACCTACATGTACTGTACACTTTGGCATGAGCTGCAATAGAAACTACACCGATCACCATTTTCATTACACTTCTGTCCCCAACACATTGGTCGGCAAACAATGAATGCTGTACCTGTAGGACTGCTTTTTGTCAGGGTTCTTTTCAGTTTCATTCAAACAATAGGAAAGTGTTACATAACACTCTTTCGGAAACTGGAGGGGGGGGGCAGGAGTATTCACATCCAAGCTAAACTCTGCAATGCCTTGTCTGCTTCTTACTGGTCAGTGTGGTTTTTTAACGCTTAGAGTGAAACTGTGACAAAATTCAGACTTACAAGTAAATATACTAGTACCCAAAGTTTCAGCAGGCTACAAAACGCACATGTATGTGTTTCAAGACGATGCAACGATAAATGTAGTTACATTTCATTTTCTTTCACTAATAATATCAATACACTGTAGGTTTGCAACATCCTTAATAAAATTTCAGGGTCTGGTAATTAGTAGTACTCGTAAGTATTTATGAGCACTGATATCACGTCAGTGTGAAAGTAATATTTTTTGACTGAATTGGAAGTCCATTCTAAATGATATAATGAATACAAGTAATTTTCACACTGATCTGCCACACAGAATAGCACTGAACAATTATTTTTACTTTCCAGGAGCCGGATAGAAGGGCTTCCAATCACAATCTTTATGACTTTAAACAGTCCTCCCACTCTCAGCGAACTATTTGTTCATTTAAAAAAAAGGACACTATTTATGAAAACAAAAAGAAGAGAAGCTGAAAGGAGTCTATCACAGTATCAAAGTTAATTTCATGAAGGCACTGACAGAAGTCTGACAAAATTATTTAATTTTGGTAAATATGATTTGATTTCATGAAATTCATTTTTTTTTCACAATGAATACAAATTGTCAGAAGAGATACATAGATGTAGATAACATTAGAATTAATGACACTCACTCACAGATAATGTCTAGTTCTTAGGATTTTCCAATTTATGTAATTTTCTTTTAACACTCAGTTTATGGATGTGTTAGGATTCGACATATTGCTGACAGAACGATACAGATACAGATAACACCAAAAACAAATTGCATTCTGGATTTCTGTTATATAACTACTACAATCAAAGTACAATATTATGTACAATATATTTAACTTTAAATCAATTTATTATGACTGACATCATTTAAAATTAAATACCTCTGCAGTGTCTTCAATATTTAGTCTTTCCAAGAGAGGTTCAAACTCAATAACATTGAGATGTCCATCTCCATCTCTGTCATACGCATTGAAGATGATCACTCCCTCTTCTCCAATGCTAAGCTTCATTTCCTCCATCACAAATTTCTCCATCATGATTCTGTTTGCTAGGTTGCCAGCCATGACGGCAGCCACGGCCACTAACAGGGACAGGAATGTCAGTGATTTCCATCCGCATCTTCCCCGGTTAGAACGTCTGAAGTTTGGAGGGTAATGTTCGGTTGTCTGAGTAGCAGCAGCTACACTGCCCGCGCCTGTAGCGCTGGCGGTGGATTGTCCTGCGCCCCGATCAGGCGGCTTCTTTCGGTCTTTAGACGGCATCATTAGTCGCGATTTGATTCGTCGTATTCCTTTTTGTCTAGGTTTCAAACCTTGTGCCTCGTTGGTTTTATGGATCTAAAAACGGCCCAGATGACGAGGCAGACAATCGACACCATAAAAATAGCGAGGATAGAAAGCACCAGCGTCACCATAATTTCCTAAATCCTGACACAACAACAGATCAAAAAGCTCATCTAACCCGGAAGTGACAGAGTACACGTGTACGTACGTACGTGTATGTACGTACGCGTAGTAGGAGTACCCATCAACAACAAGCAAGCAAACCGGCTTGCTTGCTTCCTAGGGATACCTATACTCACTGTAGTATAGGGTCCAGCATCATAATAGTCTAGTCCCTCTCGCAGTCATACATGTATGGAATAGTTCTTGTTACTAACATATTTGAAAAAGTGGAGAAGGGGTTTCACAATTTCAACACAGAATCCAGTCACCACTAACACTACAGCATGGCTTTCCGAGCTTTGTGGGTAATAACACTGCCAGGCAATGGATCTTCATCTGTTCTGTTTTCAAGGTTGTAGTAATGACTTCGCTTATTTGCATAGATCTACTATAGACTAATTTATTTAGTATCAGTCAGGTCACGCAAATACAGGTTAAACAATCATATTTAATTGATTTTTGGCAAGTTCATTGTCAGTGCATGTTTTAATGAATTGTAAATGATAATGCAATGTTGGGATGAAAATGATAGATTGAAGATTGTACTAGAGGATTTATTGAGAGGGATATATTATAGGGAACGTTAGACCTATGTAAAAACTCGTCCGTTGAAACTGTTGATACATGTTGTTTGTCAGCTTGATTTTACAAAAGTTTTGAGGGGATGAGAGTTAAGAGACTTTTTGACCATGTATTTTGATCTTTCAAAAAATGAAATGTGTCGTTCCTTTCCTTCTTCTCTAGCTCTGAGTCTGGCAGTGAAAACACAGGAAAGAAAACAAAAGGAATGTCATCACATTTTTGGTGCCTTTTTTCTCCCAAATTGACTAACATTTAAACAAACAAAAAAGTTCATAACAACATAGACCCAATTTTCAGGACCCATTTTTTTGGTGGGGGGGGGGGGGGGGGGGTGGGGATCAAATATTGATGGGGGGATACAATAGACCTGTTCACAAATATATTCAAATTTCATGCATACTTTTAAAACAAAGGTTGTGTTCTTGACAACCAGAAAGCTTGTCAGAGGCTTGTCAGACATAGCAACAAGTAATGTATGCAAACTGGATTCCAAGTATTGTAGTTCATTCATTAAAAAATGTTTAATGGAAAGAAACATCTGTAAATTATTTGAATAACTTTGTGAACACGTCTATTAAGGGACACTTTTCTGTGTATGTGCATCCCACCCCCACCATCTGCTACTCTTATCTCATATACATTCTGGAGTGCAAATTACCATTTAAATATATCATGCAAGTAGTTTAAGTTGAAGAAGCTTATAGTGCTTACTATAGTAGAAAGGAATTCACAATATTCAAAATGAAACTTTATTAAAGGGGAAGTCCACCCTGGTATCAAGTTGATTTGAAGAAAAGCAGAAAAATGAGAGAAACAGATTAGTGAAAGCTTGAGCAAAATCCATTTTTGATGTTATACATATATCAAACACAAATTAGCCACTACAGCTGTAGGTGACATATATTGTGAGTTCCTCTCCTACATGTATTTGGTCTGTACATAAGATTTTATAAATTTTCATTTTCTTAGTTTGTTGATGAAGGAATATATTTGTTTCATACATGTTTTGTGTAAATGCATATGTGCAATGATTATATCGTGTATGATTAAATATTTTCTTTTGAGAAAATGGAAATTTATAATTCTTTTTAGTACAGGGCAAAATGGGAGAGGACCTCGCAGGATATGTCACAGAGTTGCCAATTCGTGTTTATTGATTACATTGATTACAATTTTTAAAGATTCATAGCATCCTTATTTCTTATCGGAATTTGCTCAAACTTTCATTGTTCTGTTTCTTTATTTTTTTCTGCTTCTTTTAAAACCAACTTGATATCAGGGTGGACTTTCCCTTTAAGAGAGCTTCGGTTTTAGGATTCCGTCTCCATGACTTATTGTTTTTCTTCACAATTAATGTAATCTACATCACAGAATGTTTCATTGTCCTCTTTGTTCAATTGACAGGTCATACCCCACAGTAGAGAAAAGGGCCAAGATCTACGGAGAAGGAGGTGATAGGAATGATTATGTGAAGATACCCATTGAGACAGAAATCTACAAAGCAGTTCTAGAAGAGCTAGGATTACAGCATCCTCCAGACAAGGTACTAGTATTCCTTCACTTACTTTCTCATATGATTTATTCTTTATTCTTTATTGCAACTTAGAAGTTGGATTGATACATGGTAGAGATAAAATAACATATAACATAAGTCGATAAAATATATGGAACAGTTACATTAAAGAGTTGACAAATTATAACATTTAAAATATCAATAAGAAGAGGAAGAAAAGGAGAAAGAAGGGGAGTTTAAGGAAGGAAGAGGAGAAGAGGTAAAAGAAGACAACGGAGGAGAATAAGAAGAAGGGGAAAGAAAGGAAGAAAAAAAAATGTGCAAAGGAAGAAAGAGAGAGACTGCGAAAATTAAAGAGTACCGTACATGTAGCTGATAGTAATCATAAACATCAAAAACCTTTACAGATAATGAGGTTAAAAACTACTCATTAAAATATAATTATCAATTGCCTATTCAAATTCGAAACCACATACAATTCAATAAACACAAAAACAAAAAGTAAAAGTAAAAACATGGTTACAACCTGATTTTTTTTTCCTTCTTCTTCTTCTTCCTCTTCTTTGTCTTCTTCTTTTGCTGTTCCCTTTGTATTTAGAATGATGTCGGCACTGTAATAGCACCATGTCTAATACGTAATTGATATCAGAAAATATTGAATCTATAATTACAAATATACTAATACTAATATAGAGCTTTCCAGTTCATATAGAAAATTATGAAAAGGAAGAAAACAAGAAGATGAATAAAGAAAAAAAAAAACAAGACAAGAAGAACAGAAATTTCAATAAGGAAGAAAAAGATAGTGATGTTAATGATAATGATTAATAATAAATAATAATGATAATAGTAATAGTAATAATAATAGTGATAATAATAATGAAATTAATGATCCTTCTCATATGGTTGATACTGATAATGATGACACTGATAATGATTATGATGATGATGATGATGATGATGATTCTCACTGTTCTCCCTGAGGGCCCTGCAATCATATTATTGCCCCGTTAGTTGATAGGAATTGAGAGAGCATAACAAAATTTAGTAATAGTAGCATGATGATGTTATATTCATATTGTGCATAAAATTAGTAATCATTTTTTTATATGATTAGGTATTTGTCCCCACCTGAATTGTTTAAGTTGATTTACAAATGCATAAAACAACTGATATGTTTATTTTTTACAATCTTTGTCTCAGAAATATATTTGTTGCTACTTTTCAATATCTATTATTTTTCAGACATGTAATTGTCCATTTATTATTTATATTCAGGTACAGTCCGTATCGTTTCCCCAAATTGTAGAATACGAAAATGCACACTATTTGGTGATTTGATTTTTCATACTGGAAAATAACAAAATTGAGAACAAAAGAGCATTCAAACTTCAAAGTGGTTGTTTTGATATTTCTATGCATTATGTTATGTAAAATATGATTTATCCTACAGTTTATAGACTCTAGAGATAGCTGTGACAAGAAATACCAGAAACCAATCTTTGAGCTTACTGTGAAAGAAGGAAAGTTATGGCCTGTTATTATGATAGAAAAGGTAGGAACTATATGCAAACATATATATTTTGGAAATTTGTAGTTTTAATCAAAAAATATGTCAAAGGATTTTGAATAAATGACTAAAAACAAAATATCAGAACTGGTAAAGTTGTCCTTATTTAAAATAGTGATGACTGATAGGAAAGTGAATTGAATAGAATTGGTTATAAATGTATATTTTGGAATTTTGTAAAAAGCATTTATTTGTTATCATATTCTCCTTTAAATATATTTATGATGTCTGGTTTTAATGGTATTGACTTGTCTAAGACTTGTAATATCTCTTCTGTGCATTCAAATATGGTATATCATTTCCTTCTCAAGTCATGTGTCATTTTATTTTTCACCATGTTACCAAAGATAATGTCAACTCCGGAGATAATCTATGACAGCAGTAGATACTGCTTGCCAATTATTACTACAATGTATAACTCAAGTATCACATTATTTTTTTTTCTATACAGCTGTAGGGAAATATATTGATGGATGAAATTTATTTGCAAGGGGGCTTTCGAGCCATATTATAATAACTCATTCTATTTATATTTCTTATCATTGGTTAATAGTTTGGAATATTATACATTTGTCTGCCTCTTGTCGAATCAACAGCATCCTCCAGGCCACCTCTCATTGACATGTGAGTTTATTTCAAATTCTACTACTTTCCATTTCTGGTAGAGAAATCATGAGACCGGACACTAAAATTTCCTGTTTTTCGGAAGAGTTTCATTCAATCCAGTTACACCAGAAGCATACATGTCTAGAACAGATGATCACTGTTTGTTCATCATTATTTTGTAGTTGATTTTCTTCCACTTGTGTAAAGATATCTTGCTTCATTACAATCAAATATTCAATCTGTATACATAATGACATATCAATTTTTATAGTTCATATTTGCTCTGAGTCCTGAATGGACATAATTGTTTTTGATAATTTGCAGAAAGATCTCCCTAGATTGAAGTAAAGTAATTTTATAACTTTCAGTTATTTCAAATGTATGTTTTAGAATCAATGTTCTTTGCTATTTGCATAAAATAGCAAATCTGTTACAGATTTCAACTGATTCCTGTTCATTTCCTTTTTTGTTAAAAATTATTTTCTAGACCTGGTGTCTCTACAGGCCTTTCTCTCCTTTTCCAAATGGCAGAAGTTGTAGGGGCACTACCAAGAAATGTAAATGAGGTATGTCATATATGATTACACTGATTTTGGTTTAGTGACATTATTCATGTACATGTCTTTTTAGAGAAATTTGTTCAAAATTGTTTCATTTCTAACAAATGAAATGTGGATATGTTTTCATTGCTGATGTAGTTCCATTAGAATATATGGTTTTTTGTTTTGTAGAATATATAATGAAGGTATAAAGGCATATCTGAGTTGTTTTAATTTTTCATCGCCATCATCACAAATGCAGCATGTTAAGAACTTTATGTATATCAACATTGATAAAATATCAGTATTTTGTGCAACAAGGAAGAAGGAATTTTACGACTTTGTTCATTAACATATATGCCTGTAATTTAATCTCATACTTTCTGTTGAACTCCCAAACTTGTAGACACACCCTAAACTTCAGGAGCTGTACTGTTACCTGTCCCAGGCAGCACCTTTTGGTTCAGTTATTGATTCAAATCCTACCACAGTAAAAACATCCATCAGCGGCCACATCAACACACAGTCAATATCTCCACACACAAAGGTATGAGATCAATTCACTTTCTTTCTTGTGGTCATGTGTAATAATCTCAAATGTTGCCATTAATGCAGAATTGAGTAATCTGCATACCTTGGTTTGTACAATTTTCATAACTTCTATACATCTGTGTAGTATAAGTCTAAAAGAGGTAAAAAAAAAAAAGTTTTATACTTGACTGACATTGATCCAGACTTTCTATTTGAAATCTTATTCAGTACCTGTTATTGCAAGCTACATGTAGAGGAGAGAAAGATAGAGGAGGAGAGATGAACAGACAGAATATGACACAGAGACAAAGAGAAGGGGAAAGAGAGAGAGAGAGAGAATATAGAAAGGGACAGACAAGCATTGTCTTATTGATGACTCATTTATAAAAGAATTTCTTAAAAACATGTAAATGATCGTACATGTATTTCTTGTTCCTTTGCAGCAACCGGCATGGCGCCCTGTGGTTCCCAAGACCAAACCACAGATTCACTTTGCCACAACGGAACAGATTCGTGCAGTGCTGTACAACAGGCCAGATGTAGATGATGTCTACCAGTTGTATGGAACTGTCACTTGCAAGGTTAAATTCTTTCTTTAAAACTGAAACGAAGAATCAAACTTTTCGGTGTAGAGGCTTTAATGTTTTGACAGACATGAACTAGGCTTTTGCCCTGCATTTCCATCTCCACTTACACTAATTCCCATTGATAAGACATTCATAATCAATCACCCAGTCCTTTGGATTGGAATTAAAGTTGTAGGTCTGCTTGAATTTATTCAACATACTTGACTCGCACTTAAATACAATTTATTTTATAAATCAATCGATCAAAGTCATGTGCAGTCTTGTCTATGAACCATTCTTTATACACAGGCTGAATTAGAAGGTGCAATGCCAGAGGTAACCATGAATTTGGCTGTTCCACCAGACATACCCCCTCTGGAGAATCTCATCATACACCCCTGCGTGGCTGCAACTGATTCCCTGAATGTACAACCAGGTTAGTAAATATCCTTCCAGGGATATCGATTTGGTTTGCTCCTCTCCCTTCCTCTTCTATATTTTTATGCCTCCGCCCACCGAAGGTGGTGCCGGAGGCAGTTTTCGGGTTGTCCGTCCGTCCGTCCCGCTTTCTCGTGCTAGCGATAACTCCAGAACCATTTGAGGTATGAACTTCAAACTTAGTGCTAGTATGTATCACCATAGGAAGATGATCTGATTAGGTTTTGGGGTACATAGGTTAAAGGTCAAGGTCACAGAGGCCAATTTCAGGTGTTAGCCTCGTTCTCGCGATAACTCAAGAACCATTTGAGGTATGAACTTTAAACTTGGTGCTAGTATAGGAAGAGGATCTGATTAGATTTTGGGGTATGTAGGAGAAAGGTCACAGGTCAATTTCTGAAATTGCATGTGTTAGCCTTGTTAACGCGATATCTTAAGAACTATTTGAGGTATGAATTTCAAACTTGGTAGTAGTATGTATCACTATAGAAAGACGATCTGATTAGATTTTGGGATACGTAGGTCAAAGGTCAAAGATCATAGAGGTCAATTCTGAAATTGCAGGTTTTAGCCTTAACATGATATCTCAAGAACCATTTAATCCATTAACTTCAAACTTGGAACTAGTATGCATCACCATAATGAGACAAACTGATTAGATTTTTGTTCACGTAGGTCAAAGGTGACAGATCATAGAGGTCATTATACAGGTGTATGTGAAATTAATGTTTTTTTATCTTTGTTATCACCACATCTCAAGTATTTTGTATTCATGACTAGGAGGAGATAAAGTGATCAGACTTTGGGGTTATAAGGTGTAAGGTCAAATGTCAAAGAGGTCAGTTAACATGTAATTAGAGGCTTTTTATTCTAGTTATCACAATATTTCAAGAACAGTTTGAGCCATCAACTGAATTTAGGCCGAGGCATATAGGAGACGCAGTTGCATTCATCTTGTCTTGAATAGAGAATATTAAAATGGAAGATTCTACTGCACATCTGCTGAACAGCTGCTTATCACATATTCAAACTTGATAAACAAAAGTGATGTGTCATTGTCTCAAAATGTGATGATGTAAATGTAATGTTTAACTGCAAGCTTGGAAATTTGAATGAATTGTTATTCTTGTGTGTTTAGAGGGAGGGTTACGTGTTAGGATCCGGGCTAACTTGGCACTAGGGCGAACTCAGCCTTGCCGGAAAATCGCAGTCAAGTGAGCCCAGAGAGTTGAATTGATCGCAAATGCTTGTGTTGAATTTCGCATTAATTACACATTTCAAAACACTTAAATACAATATTATTTGATATCAATGTGTAAAATGATCATCAAACAAGTAATGGTGAAAATTTCAAGGAGTAAAATTATACAAATTATGAAATTTAAGGCTGAAAAACGGCACGGTCCGTAGCGTGAACTTCGACTCTTGAAACATAGTCACCACGCAGTGCCGAGTTTGCCCTAGTGCCAAGTTAGCCCGACCCCATGTGTTAGTGTGTATAGAGCAGTGCTCATTCTACCCTTTTGCCAGTATCTTATTTGTTCAATCCATTCTAGTTGACAATAACGATCCTAATTTACTCTAATTTCAGGCGAGATAACTTCTGCAGTCCGAAAATTTCATTTCAACCCTCCCAGCAAGATGTTCATCCTATGCCACTACACTGCCACAGCCCCCTCATCTGACCAAAGTAGCACAGTCACATCCCCCAGCAGACCTCCCTCAGTCACAATGGCAAGATCTGCCACACCCACCTCCATTTCAAAGTCGAACTATTCATTACGAGAATCAGGATGGGAGACCCCAACGCGAGGGTCAGTGACCCACCGAGGGATCACACCCTCCTTGGAGAGGTCATCATCCCCAACGCCATCCCAACTGTCCTTCCAAGCACTGGCCACACCCTCAGAGTTGCCAATCAAAGCTGCTTATGAGATGACAGGTGACGAGAGGGAAGTGCAAGTCAAACTCCGGATCAAGATGAGTGGAAGCGTGAAGAACTCCTTTGAGCACTTTGAAGTTCAGATTCCTTTCTTTAATCGGTGAGATTTGTAAATTGTGCATTTGATGATACAGAATGATCCTTGTATTTACTTGAATAAAAATGAATGTAAGTTATGAAAAGGCTGCCTTACAATGGATCAAATGTTAAAGTGTACCAACCACCTGAAAAAAGAATTTGTGTACTGCTAGGAAGTATAAAATTAACCTCAAAGAATTTTATCTGAAATTCTATAGGTCAACAGTTTAGGAGTATGAAGGAAATAAAGGATAATATAAAATTGCTCGTGCGGAACCGAACTTTCGAATTGGGTTCCACGCAAGCCCTTGTCTTGCCGAGTGCGTACGGGTGTGTTGAGTAGTCAACTCAAGAGTCGCTTTTAAGGCAAAGATGAACTTAAATGTGAATGGAATGTCATGTGCATAAATATTATCAGATTTTCATGAAAGGGTACCAATCACCCCAAAATATTTTGCTCTGTATGTTAGAGGTTCCATGTCATTAAACTATATTCAAAATATAGGCTTCAAATATTAATTATATAAAGAGATATTGCAATTTTAATTACACTCTCTACATGTGTAAAATGGACTCATTAGTAGACTACTCGATGCACCAAACTCAGAGTTCTGTTTGTGCAAGCATTTTCATTTTATCCTTTATTTTCTTCATACTCCTTTACTGTTAGAATGCCAGATAAAGTTTTTTGAGATTGATTTTATACTTTCTAGCTGTACACAATTTATCTGTTTAGGTGATTGGTACGCTGTAAATTTTGGTTTGAATAATGTGTCATCCATTATTCTGTAAAGGGATTGTCATATAAATTTCATGAGAATAGATGATTATGTGGTTATAAATGTTTTAAGAGCAGTCATCTTGTTTTGTTATATATTCTACCTAAGATATAAAAGAGTATATGCAGTGGAACCTTGTTATAAAGAACACTGTTAAACAAACTTGTTAAAACTTGTTATAACAAGGTAATTTTACTGTTCCCACTTCTTTGGACTCTTTATTTTTTAGCCCTGATATAACAAGGTTTCGATATAACAAGGTAATTTCCATGGTCCCAAGGAGTTTGTTATAATGAGGTTCCACTGTAGTCATTTGAAGCCAAGCAGCTAGTGGACTTACACTTTTAAATCCTATTAATGGGACAGTGTGATGGAGGGTTAAGCCCATTTAAACCCATACTAATTGCACCAGTTCGCTTAGGTTTTGATTCTGGGATCTTGTGCTACAAGACCCTGCCTTCATCAGTGAGCTCTTCCACCTCGGTGAATATGTTCCAAAGTAATAATTAAGCTGTATGCTTCTCCTTTTGCAGAGGTGTTGTGGTAGGAGTGGATGTGAATCCAAGCACAGGCAGTGTGGTGCTCTCACAAGACAGGCACAGACTAGGCTGGAACCTGGGCCAGAAGCTTCCGTCAAGGAACCTAGAGGCCAATCTTCAGGCCAATGTTCAGTTTGGACCAAGAGAGAAAGATGACAACAGGGACTCTTTCTGTGTTGGTCTCAACACTTATGCCTCTGTAAGTGAAGATGGTTATCTCCTGAAATTTTGACAGCATCCAATACTTGTATCATTTGATGGTCGGCACCAAATCAGTGATGAATGTCATCTTCAGTCATAAATATATACTTATCATCACCCATTCAAAACTTCATACAACTACATGTCTGGATTTATGATGTGTGGTTTCAAAATGAAATGCATGATCATAAAGCCCCCCCCCCCCCCAATAATTTGTGTAATACAAAAGTATTGTTAGAGTTGTACCATATCAGACTTAGGCCAGTATCTGTCCTTAAATGTTGCTAAAAGAAAGTCATATACTACGCAAGGCAACTGAATCAATCCTACCATATTTGATTGTCACTTAAAGTGAGGTGTCATAGTAGTCAAGTGTTTTAAACACTTGACTGGAGATGCAAAGGGTTTTGGTTTTGATCCTCAGCATGGCACTTATGTCCTTGAGCAAGGTATTTTGTCTACATTGCTCCTTTCCACCCAGGTGTTCAGTGGGTACCCGGTATTATGCAAAAGTCAATGTGATTGGATTAGCATGTGCGCACTCGTAAAAAGGCGACTGACTGGAATGCTCCCCAGTGGAGTGGAGAAGTTGCATGCACTGTGTGCGGGCAAGCCTGAATTTGATGACCAGGGTAATAATATATACCATCATCTGCAAAAGTTTAACACCACCTCGGGATTTGTGGGTATTTCAATAATTTGGAATACTTTCTTTTGTCTCATTGAATGATTACACAACATGTTTACTACAGTGATCAGTAGCACAAGAGTAATGGTATAAGCCCATAGTTCAAGTATGATACATACATGTAGGTTATGCCATGAAATTAATTGTATGTCTGAAAAATAAGTTTAATTTTTTTCTTTCTTTCTTTGAGTTATTTGCATTTTGGAATAGTGTTCTTAAACTTTTGCAAATGATGGTATGTAAAGCGCGTAGAAACATTGTAGATGTATTAGGTGCTATACAAATCAGAATAATTATTATTATAAGTTGATAGAACTTTGCTCCCTTGCCCTGTAATGACTTGTATGTCTTATGTTGAGACATTGGACCTTATTCCTTAGTACGTTTATGCTACAAGTAATGGAAAACAGGTGAAATTTATTGCAGTCTTTAAAAGTTTGTAATAGGTACTGTAAAACCAAAGACTTTCGCGTGCATTAAATGTTTGTGAATTTTGCGATTGTGAGTGGTTCAGATGTGCAAAAGTTTCATGCCTTGAAATCATTGAATCATTATTGATATAACGTTAAATGTTTGCAAATGGTGAAAGTTTCTTACTGTGAAAATGGCTGTCGTTTACAATTCACGAAAGTTTCATGTCACAAACATTTCTGGTGTTAAAGCCTTCAAATTAAAAGTGTTCAGTCCTTCAAATAGATGAAAGGGAAGACAAAAAGAGTTTGTTTCTTTACAAAAAATATTTGTAAAAAAAACAAACTGTTACATTTGTCACATTTATAAAAGGTATTTTTACCTTTGATAATTCAGGTAGTTTTATTTATTTAACTTTCTTTGTGAGACAGATCTATTTCAAGGTATCAGACTATACACACAGTGGCTGTAAAGTGGATACTCGGTCCGTACAGATCCAACCCAGTTCAAAGGTCAAGGTGACATCAGGTTTGTCAATTTTCATTCAATTCACCTGGTTACTGTCATCAGCATATAGCTGTAACATCATCTGGCAAAATCCTTTAATAACCATATATGATTTGAAATGTCTACAGCAAAACAATGTTAAACCAGAAAATTTACTGTATCAGCTACATGTTATTACCTTGTGTGGTATTTAATTATCCAATTCACTATCTTTATACTGTCTGTCTTGCAAAATCAAAATCCCAAAAATGAGCCTATTCCAGAGTAGATTAGATGCCACTTTGGATTTCAGTCAGGTTTTGTTCCAGTATTTACTGTTTACACAAAATTGCAATTGGAAAGTATGTTATTATCTTAACTGTCCCATTATTTGTTTTATAATTTAAATTTTAACTACATGGATTGAAGCCTCCTATTCATTCAACTGCCATTCTTGTTTATTTCTGTTTTTCTTCAGTTCGCGAATTCTTGTCTGTGGAGTACAAGGTGTGGAACTCTCAGGGGGATGCCCTCTCTTGCCTACCACCAGTCATGCAGGAAACGTGATGAGAGGCACTTCATCAGGAAATGAGACAAGCATGGAAACCTTCTGGGTGCAGGATGCGGTAGAGTAGGGGTGCAGAAATCTACCTTTTTAAGTTCTAAGGCCCCCAGAAGTACCCAACCCAGTGTGAAAAATCGTTCTCATTTCCTCTTTTGGCAGAGCTCTTCTTCAAGACACGTTATATCTTCTTATTTCAGTTCAAAAATTACTTTCATGGGTAATAAGGTTGATAAATGAAGGTTCAATTCAGGTAATGAACACAAACTAATATGGAACTTGAATATGAGAACAAAGACCAATAATTCAGATATTTGGGGTGTTATGATATAAATGCTGTAAAACCATCAAAATTTAAATGCACAAAAACTAATTTCACAAATGGTCGAAATTTGCTAATCTTCATGCCAAGAAGTGATTGCATTACAACACTGAATTTGAGCTATTTGTGAAAGATTATGCTGCAAGAACAGCTGTTAAAAATTTTCAAATAATTTAAATTCAAGTTGTTTTGGGTTTTCAGTATTTATATGGTTTTAGGTGGTAAACCATGAAAAACAATTTCACAAAATCCATAAAATTGATCAATAGTAGGTTCTGTGCATTTATAAGCAAATAAAACAAGAGAAAATAAACTGAAATATAAACTAAACTGTTTGGTTAATTTTGAATAAAGACTTTATTACCTGTAATTTAATAAAGACATATTTATTTCAACAAAGACAAAAACAACATTCCATGGGGGGGAGGGGGTTGAAGAAACAATTTTAAATGTTCAAGTTGCATGGCTATCCATCACATGTAATTGCCATGTGCCAGTTGTAAAGCATTCTGCCAACTAAGAAAATACATACATGTACATCTTAGACCTGTGAAACTCTCAAAATAAGACATCACTTGTATTTTACCCCCCCCCCCCTAAAAAAAAAAAAAAAAAAAAATCTATGGTACAAGATGAATTCACAGTAAAATGTATTTTCATATTTCTTTTTAATGAAATAAATGTACCTTGTGGTATGTGTTATATTTGTAATAAAGAAAAATAAAAGATTTATTTATTTGAATAAAATTGTTATGAACAATGAAGAAATCACAAATTATCCTTGCTGCTTTGAATTTTGTATGAGTGTAAAAAGTAATACAGATGTTATGTGGACCAATATTCAAGTTTAGCATGATAAGGTTCTGTAAAATGTTCCATAAATCCACACAATGCCATGATATTTCAAAAAGGGAAGACTTTCATAATTACTTCAATATGTAGTAAATCAAGTCTCTTTGTACATGACACAGGTGCTTATTTTTCTACTGAATTGTTAGGGATAAAGGCTCAACACTCCTTTAAGCAACAAAGCACTTGTTTAAAACGAGGGCAGACTTAAACTTGATAATCTTTGTGATGACACAACTCCTTAATCCTTAATCTGTCCTTCAGAAACTTTAGTCACAGACCCACAATACTACATTTAGAATGTGGTACAATAGTAGTAGATTTTATGTTTGATATAACTTATGAGCTTTCTCATTCTCTTTATATCAGTTTGAAAGATTATCATAGTAGAAATGTCCCCTGAAAAAAGGATTGCTCTTCTCAAATGACCTCACATTCAAAATATGACAAGAAACAGCTGAAATGTTTGGTCAAACATGTGTGTAGTCCCATATACACATTTCTGTGTGCAGTGCATCTGACTCTCAGCAGGATTGAGTCAATTTCTTCTATGGTGATTCCAAAACTTTACAGCATACACCAATTCTTATGTAATATATAATCAACCTTTCCCAATTGTTTTGAGATAGTTTCCTGCGCAATGTAATCTCATGATCAGAACTCAACTTTATCTTTAGATAGACACTTTCAGTATATTACTACCCCTTCTATCTTCCCATAATAACAGAGGGCAAGATCTTCAGTGACATCAGATCAGTGTATTGAATACAGACCCAGAGGTGTCCATATTCCTTTTAATCTTCACTACATCCATGTCTATCAAACGTTACACTGATGCAAACAAGTTTGAGTCACAACACATATACATGTACATATTAACTCTGTATGTGCAATGTACATGATTTCCCTGTGTCATATTGTATTTATCATGGGATAGTAATACAGAAAGCTTTGAGATTATGTACATTTTTCCAGTGAAAAACTTATACAGGTATTTAAAGGGTTGTCAAGTAGCTAATCAGGACTGAAAAATGGGTTATTTTGCACAGGTTTTATGTTGCACAAAGAAATTCATCTGTTAACTGGTGCCTATTTTCGGCCAATCAGCACGCATGGCAAACGAGCGGCTGTTACAACTGACACTGGTGGCAAATGAAAGGTTAATTATCATTTGCACAAGGCTCTGATGACTCCACACTAGTCTTCGCATGGGATTTCAAAACTCTTGCCGATTTATCCCGGCAGAAATGTTAATAACATTCATGCTTGAATATCTTCTTCTACGTGTCCAGATTCTCCTTGATGCGATCTTTGCCAAGTCTCTTTAAGTCCTTGAGTCCTTCAAGAGAGAGATACCTGATCTCACAGTCTGGCAGGGCTGATCCTAGAATGGTGATTACTCCCTCCATGTCTCTCACAGCTGGGAGGTCACACAGAAACAACTTTTCCAATTTACTGAAGGGAAGACAAAAATATTGATTGAAAAATAAGAAGCAAGCAAATCTATTAACAACAGCAACAAAAACTTTAAAATGTTCAAATACAAACTTATGAAAATTTTTAAAAATATATACGTAAGTTTTAAACAAATGTTCGGGCATTAATTTCCTAAATATATAAATCTACCTATGAACTATAACAAAAAATAAATCCTTGGTCATTAAGGGTGATTATTCCTCTCTGATAACATTTTCAAATGTTCAGTGCACAGGTTTGCTAAAAATTTCAAGATACAGGCAAGCTTGCAACTCTTTTCACAAATTTTTAATTGAAAACTTGCATGACCATTTCAGCATGTTAAAAAAATACCATTGACACAAGGTTTAATTTCTCCATTTATTACAAACCTCCACAACAGAAGTGCCCTCTCCTGTTTGTTTTTAAGTTCTACCCCATCGTACATTCATACTTAGGTAGCAGGGATGTGACATGTTTTCCTTAACCCACTTGGAAATTATGCATGTTGTATGAAGGTTACATGTTGTATCCAAAGGGTTAAGAGGAAGTAATCTGCCACATCACGGTCTGGCGACATTTACTTTAGGTTTTATTTTGTAAAAAATGTTAGGTTGGGGTTAGGGTTGCAATTGAGATCTGGTTAGGTTGAGGGCTAGGGTTAGGGATAGGTATAGTGTTACATGCAGGTCTATGGGTGAGGTTAGGAATTTGGTAATTGCTAGGGATTGACCATGGAGCATTGTCACCAGAGCATGTGTCGTAGAACCTGAGAGGAATATGACTACCATACAAACTTACTGAAGGTGGTGAAGTGTTGCTAGCCCCTTATCTGTGACATCACCGCAGCTACTTAACTGGAGTTCTTCTAGAGAGTCTTTGAGATAGACTAGCTTGGAGACACACATGTCTTGGAGATAGGTGCAGTGGTGTAGCTTCAAATATCGTAGGTGCTCTACTCCCTCTGCATAATGTGTGATGGAAAAAAAATGAGTATGTTCCAGGATGCATAGAATTCCTGGATGACAATCATACAGTGGCATAGCTAGGTGGGGTCACCTGTAACCCCCTCTTCTTTCATCAAATGGCAAATAAAAGAAGGAAAGAAAGAAAAACTAAAGAAAAGAGGATGAAAAAGGGAGAGGGGGAAATGGAATGTGAGAAGAAAAATTCTATTACTGCCTTGAAGTGCCTTCCACACCATCCTTCCAATCAATGGCCTTGCATTTAATCCCCTGATGCTGATACCCCCTCAAAGTCTGGACCACACTACATCACTGCAATCAGGTATGTATTTTGTAATTTATGGAGCAAACAAGTGGCAACAACTAGTCAAGGTTAGTCTCATTCAATACATAACTTTAAGACAGTTGAAGGACAAAAGCACAAGGATAAAAAGCAAATAAATTTATAAATGAAAATTATGTAAATGTATGAATGGATGAATTCATTGCAATTTCCAGTTCTGTTTTCAATTGCTCACACTCGGGACAGATCAAGGATTTTGTAAGGGAACACTAATGCTACAACTTACGGAAGTGTTCAAAACCAATGTGCATGATGGAAGAATCTGTGGCATCCACTTCAACAATCTTGAGTTTGTCTCTGCCTCCAGTTGGTAAGAGATTGTAGTCCTCTGTCCACCTCTCAAAGTCTTTGAACCTCACCGCAGCTCCGCATCTCAGTAACCACTCTGCAGCTGCCCTGTCTGGTCCTACCTCTTTGATCCTGGATCTGTCTACCCTGGACATGGAGAGAGAAAGAAAGAAACACGGTCAAAGACAGGGAAAGACAGATAAGGTACTTGATGAGAGAAAGAGAGGGAGAGAGGTAGGCAGATGGGCAAAACAGCACATGAGAAATCAGAAAAAAGAGAGGCTTCAAGAGGTGGAAAGCAAAAGATAAATAGAATACATAAGGGAAAGAATAGACAAAAGAGAAAGAGAGAGAGATAAAGCACAAGAGGGGAAAGAAGGGGTAGAAAGGAGCACAAGAGAAAGAAAGAGCAAGAGAGAGAGAGAGAGCAGAAGAAACGTGACATACACACATGTAGAAGAGTGGAAGATACGGATGAGAGTAAGATAGCAAGAGAGAGCAGTGCATGATTTGCAATAGAGATAAAGAAAAAAAAAAGGCTCAACTTAATTTTTTATACATTACTATTTTTGATACAAAAAACAAGAGAAGTACACACACATCAATTTTTCTCACTATTAATGAATCGTTTTATTAACACTTTGATTCCATTTGATATGTGGTTTTACCACTTATACCTGCACAAGATTAATCAAGGGTCCTAATGAAAGAACATGTAACAAGGTCTTAATAAAACTAGAAATCTCCATTGCCACGCAATGCGAATATATCCCCCGGCATTGGCAGCTATTTTTGCGTCATGCTTTTGTTTGATGGGGGGACAAAGAACCTCCCCCCCTCCCCTCCCTCAAACAAAAGGATGACGTAGAGATCGCCACCAGTGACCCGGACTATTGTCAACACTACGAGCAGCATCACCAAAACAATATGTGTGTAGATAAGAGTATCTCTATAAAAATTTGAAAGAAATGTGTCAAGAAATGTGACCTGCAGAGAGCACACAATATATCTACTAAAATATGACCTTTGACCCTATAAAAGATGGAACAATGGGGGCAGCATCATCAAAACTGTAGAGGTCTAGAGTAAACTATAATGGATTTCCATACAAAATCTGAAAGAAATCAGTCTAAAAATGTGACCGCCAGAGTGTATGCAAGACGCAATCAAATATGACATATCACCCTATAAAAAGCGAAACACTGGGGCAGCATCACCTAACACTAAAGATGTGTAGATTTTACTAAGACACACCTCCATACAAAATTTGAAAGAAATTTATCAAGAAATGTGGCAGTTAGAGTGCACAAAATACTTATGACCTTTGACCCTATAAAGGACGGAACAATGAGGGCAGCATTATCAAAAAGTATAAATATGTAAATTGTACCGAGATACATCTTGATACAAAATTTGAAAGGAATTCGTCAAGAAATGTGGTCTGCAGAGCGCACACAAGACATCGTCCAAAATATGAGCTTTGACCTTATAAAAGACGGAACACTGGTGGCAGCATCACTAGAAGTTAAAGATTTTACCAAGATACAACTCCATACAAAATTTGAAGGAAATCCGTTAAGAAATGTGGCAATATGAGCGCACAAAATGACAAATGACCTTTGACCCTATAAAGGACGGAACAATGAGGGCATCATCACCAAAAAGTAAAGATGTGTAGATTGTACCAAGATACATCTCCATACAAAATTTGAAAGAAATCCATCTAGAAATGTGGCCTGCAGAGTGCACTCACGCCATCCTCCAATGTATGACCTTTGACCCTATAAAAGACGGAACACTGGAGGCAGCATCACCAAAATCTATAGGCTTCTAGTTTATACCAAGATACACCATTCAAAATTTGAACAAAATCCGTTGAGAAATGTGGCTTATAGAGCGCACACAATTGTGCACACAACACATCTATCAAAATATCACCTTTGACCCAATAAATGATGGAACACTGGAGGCAGCATCACCAAAATCTATAGGCTTCTAGATTATACCAAGATACACCTTCATTCAAAATTTGAAAAAAATCCATTGAGAAATGTGGCCTATAGAGCGCACACAAACCATCCACAAAAATATGGCCTTTTACCCTATAAAAGACGGAACACTGGGGGCAGCATCACCAAAAATTATAGGTGTCAAGATTTTACCAAGATACACCTCCATACAAAATTTGAAAGAAATCCGTCAAGGAATGTGGCAGTCAATAGAGCGCACACAAGAATGTGACACGGTGGCGGCGGCGGCGTAACACAGCTGAATCGAAAGTATCCTCTGGCATTCTGCCGGGGGATACAATAAGAACACAGAAAGCCTATGAAGCTAGAAAATATACTGTACTTACTGATTAAAAACAGCATTCAACATCCCCCATAGTGAACGGAATTCAAGATGGTGCTGTGGTAGAATGCCTTTTGCAAGACATTGACCCTGGTTATATCAATAACAAAAAAAATGAAATCAGCTAACTTTCAATCATGGGCACAACAAATTTAAATTCCAATTTTATTGATTGAAAAACAAAGAAAATTCAATCCCGCTTACATTTACAATACATTGATTTTACTGTAATTTCAGCATTTCATTTTAACTAATGAAATAGCAAATGTTCCCTATAGTCCCACAGTCTTGGGCTTATAAAATAACCTCGTATGCACTTATACATGTACAAGCTTATCTGAAGATGTACAAGCTTATCTGAAGATGTACAAGCTTATCTGAAGATGTACTCCACAATAGCTTTTACAGGTGAATAGGCTTCAATAAGTTTTGTGTGCATTAGCAGGCTCTGATCCATTCTAGATTATTCATACATGAGAAGAAAAGAATTATTTAAAATTTCACTTTCAACTCTGAAACCTTAAATTTGTAGGGACTTGTAAGAGGTGAAGAGTCCCTGATTCAGGTAATCTGGTAAATTTAAGAAAATTAAATCTTGCTTAGCCTTAGAGCAATTTTGTTGTCTGTTTTTGTCTACTGCAACAGTGAATGTTTGACACAGTCCCACATGAGTGCCTCGTATGTGTATGAGCAGGGCTTATCCACTCATACACATATGAATTATGAGGTAATATCAGTGGGCAATTTTCAGCCAATCAGAATTGCGCATTAAGAACTTGCGTTTGACTAAACCTGTCACTTTGAAGCAACATTGCCAATTTGAGGATCGCCATAGAAAGTAAATTGAGACTTTTCAAACTTTCATAACTTTCTCATTTCTTAACCGATTTTGATGGAACTTTTAAAAAAAATTGCTTCTCTCTATCCTTTCTTTTCATTAAAAATGATTTTTTCCCCAGGCTTTCATTCTCCTCTTAATTCCAGGGAGCGCCGCCGCCAAAGGCGGTGGTGGTGCTCCCTGGAGTTATCTCTCCATGTTTTGTACACAAAATTTCATATTTTCCCCATTATCTCTCAAGATGCAACTTATCTCCTTCTTAGCTCAAGATACATGTAGACCTATCATGGGAAAATGTATCTGACACAACATAGAGTTTATGTTGAGTTCACAAAAAGACAAGCAGCATCTTTAGAGATAATGGAGAAAATATGAAATTTGTGTTTAGTCAAGGATTGTATTTTCGAACAGCATTGTATTACCGAACGCGTACAGTTAGGCGCATAAAATGGCTTTCATACGCGTGGGACTACGCGTATGTTCTCCACACTATTTGACACACAGAACACAGGGCAGAAGATCATAACATGAGGCAAAAAACATAATATCTTATAACCTGCTCTCTCATCACCCCCAGTCTTCATCCCGTTGGCCCCAAATCAGGGTAGGTTGTGTCTTTTTCCCATAGGGGGTGCACGATTGGAAATACAATACCTTTTTCAAGGGACCAAAACGCCGCGTCGTTGGGAAGGGGTTCGCTCGGAAGGGAATATCGTATTAAATCTACGTTGTCTTTTTAAAATTCCATCAACTTCTTTTTCTGTAGGACTTTGAGCATTCATTATGTAAGTTTGACAGATATTCATGTAATATTTTATTTGCTATGGTTGATTTTGTGAAAAGTGTTTGGAAATAGGGTCCACTACCATACAAAACATATTGAGAGTTGTATGATGGGGGGTTGTGTGTCCAGATCGACACTTGACAAGAAATAACCTGTAAATTTTGTTGTCAGATTTTACAAAAAATATGCATTAACATTAAACTCTGTGAATATTTGCAATTCACATAGTGTTGTCTTTTTTCAAATTCCACCAAGTTCTTTTTCTGTAGGAATAAAGTATTCGTTATGTAAGTTTGACAGATATTCATCTGATATTTTATTTGCTATGGTTGATTTTCTGAAGTGGTCGGTAATAGGATCCACTTCCATACTTAACCTGCCATTTTGAAGCAACATTGCCAATTTGAGGATGGCCATAGAAAGTAAATTGAGACTTTTAAGTTTTCAAACTTTCATAACTTTTTCATTTTGTAACCCATATTGATAGAACTTTTTTTAAATGGCTTCTCTCTAACTTATCCTCTCTTTTCATTAAAATGGATATTTCAATTATTATTTCCCCAGGGTTTTATTCTCTTTTAACTTAAGACTGTTATTAACTGGGAAACTTAACAGTGTTAAGTTTCCAAGTCCAGCAGGGCAGCAAGAAAATTAAGGAATGGGACCAATAAGCAATATGAGACATAGCCTACAAATTATGTAGATGGAAAAGTGCCATTAAATACAAAGTTGATATACAGATCACGCTAGATCGCAATAAAGTCTGCAATCCACTCGCACACACTTCCATTCAATCAAACAAATGAAATAAGAAGAGATTAATCCCCTTACACGTTTCCACAGGCTTGCCATTTCGTTTCGTTTCTTTCGTATAAAACATTAGCTCCATTTAGGGTGTCGCTAAGACATCAAAACGGAAAAGGAAGAAAAAAGTTTTACCAAAAGAAGATACTATACTGAACGTAGGCATAATGTCTCTGTATACAGTCCCGGTTTCTCTAATTTAAAAAATGGTTTTGGTCTACTGAAATTTATTACTTTTTTACAATACACAAACATGTTCTAAGTGTATGATTTCGTTTCATCTTATAGGGTATGGTTTAAAGTAATGATATTCCAAACTTCCAAAGTACATGTAATACTGCAACCGATCATTTATCGCTTTCATGAATAAAATCCCGAGCAGAGTACAGAAGCAAAACTAGTAATTTGCTTCAAAAAGAAGTCCTACACCAAAAGTGTTAGAAAATTTAGATCACTAATTCATATTCATATTCTGAGTTGATGGGGGAGATCATGATTACGTGAAGAAATAGAGGAAATATTCAGATTTATCATGATAGATCGCTAAGCGTAGCGTAGCAAGTTGTGTGCATCCTGTTTGGATTTCACGTCACATAAATATTACACTAGCTCTGCTGCAACTACGAAGCCCCGTTAGGGCCTACGAAGCCCCGTTAGGGCCAAATTGACAACGTAAAAAAAAAAAATATATTACGTACGTACGTAATAATACTACGTACGTACGTAATAATTACTACGTACGTACGTAATAATTACTACGTACGTACGTAATAATTACTACGTACGTACGTAATAATTACTACGTACGTACGTAATAATACTACGTACGTACGTAGTATTTATTACGTACGTACGTAGTATTTATTACGTACGTACGTAATAATTATTACGTACGTACGTAATATTTTTTTTTTTTACGTTGTCAATTTGGCCCTAACGGGGCTTCGTATGCAACAGAGCAACAGAGCACTTAATTTTCAGGCGTCGTCTGCACCAAGAAAGTGTGAACACTGGACTGTTCGTCTACTTTAGTCTTCCTTTCGATGCTTTCTAAAAACTCCCTGAATTCTTTTATTTCATTTCATTTACTAAGCCACTAAAAATATAGTGATAAAAATATCATATATACAGATATATATATATTTCTTTTTCTTTTCCTTTTCTTTCTCTCTTCTTTTTTGGTCTTCCTTTTCTGTTTTTTAACACTATCCTCTTTCTTCCAAATTCTTCAAACATGTATAATATTATATTGATGTATTTGAATTATATAATGCAGGAAACCAGGCGCGCCGGAAGCAATTCTGGATTGGGGGGGCAAACAACCCAGGGGGCTCACTATTTTGGAGGGGGAGGGGGCTCATGTCAAAAATTTTCGGAGGTGACCAGAGGTGTACGCAGAATTTTTTTGGGGGGGGGGGGACAAGACGCGTAAAAATTTTCGAAGAAACTCGAAAGTGAGATTGCGAAGCAACAGAGCTGGTTACGAGCACTGGCGTAAATCACACATATAATCTTTTATTTTGCGAGCGAGCGAAAAATAACCACTTTTCTAAGTTATATACAATATTTTCATTCCAACTCTTCTTCTTTTTCTTCTTCTTCTTCTTCCTCTCCCTTTTTTTTTTTTTTTTTTTTTTTTGCATTTTGCCCCCCCCCACTTTTTTGTTTGGGGGGCGACTGCCCCCCCCTGCCCCCCCGCTTCCGGCGCCTATGCAGGAAACGATACCCTATGCAGTATGCATCTTTACCCATCTCTCCTCTCATTCTCTCTCTCTCTCTCTCTCTCTCTCTCTCTTTCTCTCTCTTCCTCATGCCCTTCCCTCCTTTCTGCCCTCTCTCGTTACCCCGGCCTGGTCTTGCACACCCTCTTTTCCCCCTCTTTTTCCTCGCTCTCTCTCTTTCTCTCTCTCTCTTCCCCCCCCCCCCCCCCCATCACTCTGTCTCTCTCTCTTCTTACTTCTTAGGACTATGTACCTTCAATCCGAATGCTGGGAAATGACCTTATACAAATTATCTTTTTTTTTTTTTTTTTTTTTTTACAATCACCCATCTTTGTTTGTTATTCCCGTGAATACTTGAAAGTGAGGAAATATTACATGTTTGACATCATTAAGAATCTTTGCGTAGCTTTACGATGTGTTGAGTTGTATGGATTAGGATTCTCAATCAAACGGACCATAAAAGACTTCCAATTATCTAAAAAGAGGGAGAGAGAGAGAGATTGCACAGCCATATGTCCTTTTCAATGATACTTAGGAAATTGTTTCTTTCTTTTTTATTTTAATAGCCTGTTTCTCTTAAGTATCTAACTTGTTAGTATGCTCTCAAAAAGTTTTGAAAACTTATTTTCTTACAAATAGTTTGGTTTGAATTGATCTTGAGAACACCATATCAAATTAGTAAAAACTAATCAGTTACGTTCACGTTTGTGCGTTTCTTGAAATTTGTGTCGATTGTCTTCGATTGGAGTGATAATCATGTGTTTTTTGTCAACTCGATAAATTACGAATTTCACTATTTAGATAATTAGAGAGTTCAATAAACAAGGATGTCGTCCGCAGAGAGAACAGTAGTAGAACACCTTTATAAAGTGCTTGTTATAGGCGAATTTGGAGTGGGTAAGTATGCAATCGCAATTACTCTTGGTCCCATTCATACATTCTATTGTCATGATTGTGTATTATAAGTCTGAGAGTAAGAATCGGCAATTTTGCCTCGCCCTCTTTCAAAACTTCTTGTTAATGTTTCATCGTCTTGTTGTTATAATTCTGAATATAAATGGCCTTTAGACAGTCGAAAAAATTGTGTTTTTGTAGACGTTGACAGACTTGGCTTCGGGATTAGTGCGGGGGGGGGGGGCGGGGGCACTCACTCACTTATGCGAGGTTATTGGAGATAACGGGGGGAGTCGGGGGGGGGGGGTAGCCTGGAAGGCTCTGTGAAGAGTAAAAAAAAAAAAAAAAGCTGACGCTACTCTTCACAGAGCCTGGTTTTTAAACCCCACTCTACCCAGTGGGGGACTAGCCCTAGTATTACTATTAGCGAGCGATTGTCCATTGAGTTGACCCCCTTTGACCTCGCCAGTTCTTACATTTTCCCATGATTTACGTAAAGTTGTTTACAAATGCAAGCTGAAAAATAATGTATTAAACACCATTTTTTGTATTTGTAAAGATAAAGTTTGAAAAATTATTAAATAGATCTATAGATGTATCTTTCACAACAATACTGCAAAATCAAAGCTCGACCAACGGAAAATATGAAATTTTGGCGATATTTCTTCGGTTACAAACAGAAAATTTTACCTGTTAAACTTCTCCTAAAATTCCTCATTTCGGCTAGATTCGCAAGAAAATCACTGTCATGAATCATTTTATTGTACATTATTCTACAATCGTATGGTATTTACTTGAGGTGAATTTTACGCATAGAGTTGTGTCAGAAAAAAAGGATCTCGGTGTCAGATCGTCGAGGCTGACATAACAGAAAAATATTACAACCTCGTCCCACTCGTTGAAATCTGTGTAGGGCTGAGCTCTGTGCGCGAGTGCTGACCGTGCTCCATGGGCCATGCGCATGCGCAATCCATGAATGAGCTGACTACGGCTAACTCATGAATATCGTATGTGCAGATCATGAATTTGGCATCACTGCGCATAATTTGCTGCTCTACATTGCTGCAAGATATCGTGTGAAAAAGACGTAGTATCTCTGCAAAGAAAGAAGTCGCATCAGCGAAACTTTGTCTAAATAAGGAACATACACTCCTGAATAAGGAAATGAAGTTTCATGAATATTTATGCAGGGATAGACTTGTGTCAGAAAAAAATAGGCACATAGTTTTTTGACGTTTTCATTTCAAAATGTTGCTACAAGTCCTACAACTCGACGAAACAGTCATCATATTTCAGGATTTTTTCAGACAATCATTTATAACTACAAATTAGTTCATGTGGGAAGTTGTAGCTTATAAATCGCCCAAATAGAGGCGCAAATTAAAGTTCCTTGTTTTGCCATTGTGATGACCACATGCACACACTGAGCTAGAAGTCCGTTGGTAATTCAAAACAAAGCAGGGGTTAATGAGATGCAAATTGTACCATATCGCTAGGCCTGTATACAATAGAGCAGCCATTTTAGAGTCTAAAGAACCTCCTGAAAATCACCTTTACCGTGAGCCAGCTTCTCTCATCTCCTCTTCACCATAGCTTTAGAATATTAAAACCCAATTTTTTGCCCTAGAATTAAAAAATATTGGGGAAAAAATGTGAAATATTAATTTTAATGGTTACCTGTAGTCCGAAAGACGCCCCGAAAAAGCCTCTGCAGCTTCACTGCGCTCGTAGACCAGGAAGTGTCCCGTAATGTCATCAACCTACAGTCATGCAATTTTCAGATCCACCATACGTTAGACAAGACCGCTACTGCATGCATGCAGAAGACGCACAATCAAAATGCGTGCGATGCCCGCGTGCTTGTAGCGGTCTTGTCTAACGTATGGTGGATCTGAAAATTGCGTGATTGACGGTAGGTCGATGACATTACGGGACACTTCCGGGTATATGAGCGCAGTGAAGGCTTTTTCGGGGCGTCGTTCGGACAACATTCAACCTACCGGTAACTATTAAAATTAATATTTCACATTTTTTCCCCCAATATTTTTTAATTCTAGGGTAAAAAATGGGGTTTTAATATTCTAAAGCTATGGTGAAGAGGAGATGAGAGAAGCTGGCTCACGGTAAAGGTGATTTTCAGGAGGTTCTTTAGACTCTAAAATGGCTGCTCTATTGTAGAGTGGGGTTTAAAAACCAGGCTCAGTGAAGAGTAGCGTCAGCTTTTTTTTTTTTTTACTCTTCACAGAGCCTTCCAGGCTAAGGGGGGGGGGGCAGTCACATTTTTTCAGATGGGGGTGTGCCGCAGCCGCCCTCGAAACGGAGGTCTAAGGAACAGACTAGAACTTGTAGAAGCGAAAAGCATAGGGTCTTTGGAACGGTGGATTATAGTTTATACCCAGCTGATTGCTTAAAATGATAAATTAAACTGAACTGAAATGAACAATAAAAAGAACATGTAAAAGGAGCGGGAGCAACAAGTGGGTCAGGGTGCACAAAAGTAAAGTACAACACTGCTGCCCGGAGGTATGTGCAGGAGCATTGCTGGTGGGGGGGGGGGGGGGGGGGGGGGGGGGGAGGGTGTGACCCCTGCCATCCCCCTATTAAAGGTTCCCTTCTATGAAATTCTAATTCTTGTTATTTTGTACATGATACTCATCTAAATTGAAAAATGACATCCGTTTGCAATGAATACGTATCTGAATATTTTTAAAATAATATTTTCCCCACGTATTCAGGCCTTAACGAGTCTGCTAAGCTCCGCCCCCTTTTAAACCCCGAATTCTCGTTCTTCGAGCATGATTGACGTGTGACGTCACAAACCGACATCGCCGGTGCTTGTTTACAATATCTTGCATATATCACGCGTGCAAACTAACTTGCAGTTATATACCACCTCGAAAACCACCTCTAAATCGAAGTATGCCGCAACGCTGTGTCTTTGCAGGTTGCAGCAACATCACAAAGGAGGGTGTAAGTCTACATTTATTCCTCAAAGACCCAAATATTAGAAGAAAATGGACCTCAAAAGTGAAACTAACTCGCGTCAATTGGAAGGGGCCGAGTGACCGCAGTGTCCGTGTGTTCCGAGCACATTTGTGCGGAGGACTTCCTCGATAGTACGGGGCTGCATGCGGCGTTTGGCATCAAGAAGAGGCCGTCTCTGAAGCAAGATGCCATCCCCAAAATCAAACTTGATCTACGGTATCTATTGATCATATATCTATTGATCAACTATCACTGTACCTACACTAACTTAGTCTACCGGTACTTATTATTCATTGCAGCACAATGAAAACATGCAAGGTAACAGGAGAGCTAAGGGTTTACTGGATATCAATGTTAGAATTTACTAGAAACAAAACGCTACCACCCCATGCACCAGTAAAACCCTACCCAAGCCCAGGCCAGGCAGGGTCAGCAGGCGAACGACCGAACGGCACGGCGTGTACACCTGCGCACGTCGAGCTCACTGCCTCGATCAGCTATCAGCTCAGCCTCATCAGGACTGGGGCATTTTGCAAGCGCAAACAAGATTCATAATTGGTGGATATGCGTAAATTAAAATTTAATCGGCAATCTAATTATCAAAAGGAATTACTAGTTATAATTCCCAAGTCTCCCGTCGATATCTTCTCCGTTATTGAAATCAGGGACGTCTCTGTCATATAATCAGAATCCGACATGTCTGGTTCAAACAAATACGGCCGTGCCCCTAATTCCTCTTTTATTTCTTCTGTCTGAAGAAGATGTTATCGTTCGTTGATATAGGATTTAAAAAAAACTAAAATGAAGGGCTGTAATGGCACGAAGTCGAAGCTAGGATCTACACGAAGTCGAAGCTAGGATCTACACGAAGTTCAATAGCCTACACACACACTTTCAGCTTGCGTGGAGTCAAGCATTCTGAGTGTGACGTCACATGACGTCATCGATCGCTGGACCGATTTTCCAAAATTTTTAGGGGCGTTCCCAATTAATTTTTTATTTTCAAGTTTACAGATTAATGAATGGAATTCAGGTAAAATGGTTGACAGATCTGGATTCACAGTAGAAAAGTCTACTAATTGAAGTTCCTTTGTAATTCCATAAAAGGGAACCTTTAAACATTCCCTATTGGCAAATTTGACATTTTTATAGGTTGTCAGCAATTTTCAAAAATAGATTAACTTTTTCTTTTTTGTGGAAAAAAAATATGTTGGCAAATTGTTTAAATATATGACCACCAGCTCTTTTTGTTGTAGGCAAATTTTAAATCTGACCTTGTCATCAAATGTGGTCCAAGACCCCCCCCCCCCCCCCCCATATTCTAGTATGTGCCCCTCTATACTTAGAAAACTGCACATAATGAAGAGAATCTAATTAAGATTTATATTGAACAAGTCAAGTATTTAAAAGGTGATTTTAAAGATGTGAAGAAAAGAAATATATACCAGTAAGTATATACTGTATATTGGTAAATAAATGTAATAAATAAACTTCTGACTTATATTTGTTGCATGAATTTCTGGAATGAAAATGAAAATTGCAAGCAATTTTTATATCACAATGATCACAACATAATAAGTGAACTATACTTTACACTTGATCAAAAGGCTAATGAGTGGTTGTCAAAAGTGATGAGAATTCACAGCTTTCTTAATCTTTTATCTGCTTTTGTATCAGACTTTCAAGTATTTGTTTTTGTGATTTATTCAATTTTTCTGCATGCAATCGGGTTATACCGTATTTGTGTGGATTTTTTTCCAATTCTCCTTAGTATGGCTTCCTATGCAAATAAAAATCGTTTTCAACTTTTGGTATTGGTTGAAACAGCACCATGAAATAAGGCAAGAGAAATGTAGTTGTGGGTTATATTACTTTAAAGACATTCTAGATAGTCTTGAGATTTTTTACAAAGCAATACTTTTATTGTACAGAGTTTAATTCATTGAAAAATATTTTATCAAAAAATATTCTATATAATATGTACATATTCAGACCTAATTTTTTTTTTGAGTACTAGGTACATTGCCTACGACATTAAATTACCTTTCTTATCCCATGATTTTATAATCCTTTCAATTTCCAAATAACTCCTTTTTATGTGCAAATGCTTTATGATTTTCGTTTCAATGAAGTTACAATTGTACATCATTTCTTTATGCAGAGTAAAACATAAAGTTTAATAACCTAATCTTAATTCTCAGTTTCTTTTTCTTTTTGTTGTTGTTGCTGTTTTCTTCTTTGGGTAAATCATGATGACAGGAAAGGTAAATAAAGAGTTGCTTCTTGTTTTTTTTTTTTTGTTAATTCTTACTACAAGTCCACATGTATGTGTGGTAATATTTTTATGGTTCTACTTCAAAATGTTTTGATTAAGTAATGATGTCACATGGGTTGAAATATGACTGTGATTCAAGAATTTCCAAATACCTAATAGTTAGCACGGAAATGGTGTTTATTTTTAATTAAATTATCTTTTAGTGTAGTATTAGTTGGTTTTGAAGGATTGCTAGATGATGGCTTTTGTCATCTATTTCTTTTTTTTAAAATAATAATACACATGTACATGGTATCTTTTGATTTCCCCTTTTTTGTCTTTGATGTTTACTCAAAGTGTTAAACTTGGTAAAGATATTGTGCATTTCCTTTTTCTTTTCTTAATTTTACCAATTGTATGCAAAGCTTTAACTGAGAAATGAAAATGAAATTGGCATGTTTGAAAAGACATAATATCATGCCAATTTTGATTGCTCTTCTTTTTTTTTTTCTTTTTGAGATTATTTGTATCCCTGCCAAAGGCCCACATTCAAAGCATGCATGAATCTGGGGACCTAAGTAACCAGTAGAACTCATACAATTTGTACAAAAGGCTAGCATTAATTTGATTTTGCTTAGGGGGTTGGGGAAGGGATGGGGGTGGTGACTGCTAGTATTAAGCCCTGCAATATTTATTACTATGGATTTCCAAGGATGTTGTGTTTCATAAATGTAGGAAAAGAATACAAAGTACATTATGATAAGTGCATCATACATGTAAGAATTCTGGCTGCATGATTAGTACATCTGTTCTGTACATAATTTAAAGATGATTCTAATCAGTCATAATGTTTGAATGATTTTAGCTACATATATCATCCAATATGTATTAATTTTCCTCCTCTCCCAATAGACATCCCTTATCAGGAGATATACTGAAGGTCAGTATTCATGAATATACATGTATGTAAAATACAATAATTGTAAAGACTGGTGAAACATATGACAAAAACAGGCTAGTTTATCTGTTTTGAATATATCTTATTACATGTATAAAATGCTTTCCCCCTTTTGAAAGCAATAAGAAACTATAACTGCAGTCTTGTGATTGGATTACAAAGTGTCTGGTCTGAAAGCATCTCCAATGTCATCCTCACTATCATGATGGATGCACACACATATCTGTGAGGTGTGATGTGTAGGCCTAGATCAGTTATATTACGAATGGATAAATTTGCTCATCTACATGTAATACCATCATAGTTCAAAAAGATTCTTATGTGGTTTTTAACAAGTTCTACCTTGAATTATGAAAAATGTACTCCATTTGTGTAAATTTTAATTTACATATTGTTAATGTGGCACCTATTGTTACTTTGATAGTAAAATTAAAGAATTAGATATTCATTTTCATATACAATTAGCGTTACATCAAGGAGGTACTAGCCTAGTACCCCCTTGGTTACACTTATGATTCATTACAGGCAGGTGTAAAAAAACTTTGAAATTCAACGCTGTTTTTTACTCTTATAAATGTATTTGATTGATTGATCATAGATTTATCATTTGAAATACTTCGCATTTTTGCTAAAATCTGCTAGAGAGAATTTTTTCTTTTACCTAATGAACCATTATAAATCTGACAGTGATAGATTTTATTTGTCTTATTATTTTAATATTTGTGTTTAATGACAATGAATGATATATATTTTTTTGCTTTTCCTGAACTATATAACAAATTTTTTCCCCTAAAAATATCTTTCCAGGTTATTTCTCACCAAATTACAAATTGACCATAGGTGTTGACTTTGCTTTGAAGTCATTGGACTGGGATGAGAATACAAGAGTTAATTTACAATTATGGTAAGAAAGATATAGGATGTCACCAGTAAAATTACTTTTCTGTTCTCATGTGCTCTTTTTGGATACGGTGTTTTAAAAGTGATTTTCTCACAGCAGTTTTTATATATTTTTATTGTTTTTTTGTTTGTTTGTTGTTGTTGTTTTTTTTTGGGGGGGTGTGTTTTTTTTTACTAGAGTTCTTTTTCAGTTCACCAGAGCTCTTGTGGAGCTTTCCAGAGCTAAATAATCACCGCTACACGTTTTTTGCCAGAACTCACTATAGCTACAATATATGACTCTTGCCATTTAAGATTATTTTGCTAATTTGGATTGATTGTAAAGATAAATTTTGTAATATTGTTATATAATTTTATTGATTATAATGATAGTGAAATTTATTTTCCATATATATATATTTTCAAACTCTAGTTATGTAAATTCAGGTTTTTCTTTATCTGACATAGGGACATTGCTGGTCATGAGAGGTTTGGTCACATGACAAGAGTGTACTATAAATATGCGTAAGTATTCATAAATTTTGAACAGCCCAGTATGGAAAAGATCTGCTTCACAATTAATAGGTGCAGAATACTATGGATTATGTACAAAACTTGAACAGTGATATCCTATTAGTTCACAAAGAAGATAAACTCTATAAAGTGTTTGTTGGAAGGTCTTGAATGGTTTATTATGGTCCTAAATGCCTGAAGTAATCAATTATTAGAATGTGCACTGGCATATTATTACTCTTTCCTTACATATTTCAGTTTTGCTAGGGTATCTCAAATTTAAAGTGTCAGCCTTACATGCATTATTAGTCACAAGTGACTTCTATACATGCTATTTTTTTCCAAATCTACTGGTAACTTGTTATAATACACACCAACTGATAGAGCTGAGTTTCAAGGGTTTTCTGTACCTCTTTGCCTTCAACTTGGTATCAGTAACTTTCCATTTCATAGTAATATAATGAAAGTTGGAATGATATTTTCTTTCCAATTCCAGCATTGCTGCAGTAATAGTTTTTGACCTATCGAGGTAAGATGTTTGTTATCATATATGCATTAGATTTATTTTGTTTTTGTATTTTATGGTGTTTATCTTGAGTAAATGCATGTTGTCCACTTTTACACGTAGAAGAATGATGTAGCATAAATAAACGTGTGATAAAATGTAGGACACTCCTGCCATGTGATAGTGTCATGTATTTCTTCAGAATGTCATATTCAGTTGAAAAGCATGCAAATCTTGCAGCAGGGTTACCATGTACAGGTGAAAACCTTGTTATTTTAGACTCTGTCTTTAGTTTTTGTAGTTGCAATGAAAGGATGAGTATGCATGAAAAGAGGCATCATTGCAACTTGGCAATATTTGCACTGGAGTCACATATTGCACCTGTTAGAGATCTCTCATATATTGGCATTTTTTCACTTTTGTAATATATTATTATTGTTATTTTGCTGCAGCATGTATTTTTGTATAGATATAATATGTATTCACAATGGCATAAATTGGAGTAATGGAGTAATACAACATTTTATCAAGGTACATGTACTTCACATGGTTAGTAAGGGTCACCAGGGGTCAAGAAATGGATTAGATTGATTTCTCTATTTATTTAATAATTTCCTTTAATTATTTTGTATTCTATTTATTCTTAATTAGAAATTAACTCAATTGAATTAAGCTTGGTCATTTCTTTCTTATTTTCACAAGGTCAAAATACAAAACATTGATGAAATTGTTATGGATTGCATGTCAGATATGATATCACATCTCAGTAAATTCATTTAAATCGTATGATAAACATGCATGTTTAACAGGATTGATTGGGAGTATAATTGTACTATTGACATTGAATGCTCATGGTATGGATGATTTAAAATTCTACTTGCTTCATGTTCGCATGACTCACACATCTATCACTCTTTTCTTCTAGACCTGCCACATTTGACTCAGTATTAAAGGTAGGCATGTTAAAATCACTATGTATAATAGAGTATGTCATGCATTGTAGAGCATTTTCACTGTCAGTGGCACATTACTTTAGCCTCCTGCTCAAAGCACCAATGGTGAAAAGTAGTGGTAGTGTACTGTGTATTGCTTAAAGCTTGGTTTATCAGATTTGGAATAGCTTGACTTTCAATGTCTACCAAAAGAGAACCAATTTCACTCTCATGTTAACACCTGTGCCAACAGGTTTTCAAACAATTATAAAAAAACAAACAAAAACTTTAAAAGTACAAATTTGGGGTTTGACTTCTCTTGTATATTTTTAGGTTTGCCTTGGAATATTCACAATAAAAAAACAATCCTCATGATGTACCTTTATGTTTCAAGGAGAAATAAATCACTTCTAGATTAAATTTAAACTACAACATTCCTGGGAGGAATTTGCCACCCATATTTCACTGAAGCAGTTAATACACAGCAAAGAATTACATGAACATCTATTCCGAGGAAAGTAGCTTTGAAGATTGGTACAAAAGAGTGCAAATGATAATCCCTCTGTGTCTGGATGGTGGTGTGACAGGATTATCATATTGTGATTTAGCCTTAATCCTCAGCTAAATCCTCCTCCCCCTTATTCTTTGATTTTGACAAAAAGTGTATCTGATAGGTAGATTTATTTCAAGAGGTACTATACATTGCATTCAATTCACCTCTTGATTCTGATTTTTTTTGTACGATAACACAGTTACATTATGAGAGTATTTTGTCAATATATATTATACTTGACATTTTTAGAAATACTAATGTTAAAGCAGACTAATATGTTTTTACCAGAAAAAAAATCTAAAACATGTATTTTATCCTTTGTCTTTTTTGTTAACATTTAATGATTTCTCAATAGCATCAATTATTTTTATTATTAAAGTAGTTGCATTGTTTATATGTCCACATATCTAACAATATAAATGTTTTATGAGATCCATTTAAACTTGGGGCTTATCTTGTTTCATTGCTCTCTTCCAATTCTAAAAGATGCCTTGTAAAGAGCTTCATTCACTTCTATGAACAACTCGGTATTTTGAAACATATCATAAATCTGATGTGACTTCAAGACATCATTATTTTGAATATTCATATCCAATGTATTTACTATTTAATTGTTCATTGTTTTGTGCATCTACATACGTAGTGGTCAACTGATGTTCATGAGAAAGTGATGTTAGCTAATGAGCAACCAGTGCCTATCTTACTCCTAGCAAACAAGGTGAGTTCATGCAAGGATTACTACTTCAGACATATTTCTCCCAAATATCCTGTTTTATGGTTTGCTGATAATTCAGGCCTTAGTATAAGATGCTAATAACAGGGCTTAATACAATTAGATACCTCACTGTCCCCTTGGGCAACTAATTTTGGCTGAATTTGAATTTGGGTTACTCAAAATCAGATAATACAAAATGTTATTTTGATAGGTTTGTGTGTGTGTGTGTGTGTGTGTGTGTGTGTGACTTGCATCATCTTTGCAGATTTCAATTCCCTTTTGTACGTATCACATTGTCAGGCAGTCAAAGTCAATACCTAAATTTGTTGTAGTTTGCTAATTAAAAAGTACTCTTACTTTCTCAGACATGATAAGAATGATGATTTTTTTATTTTTCGACCTTTTTATTTTTTCCTTTTCTATGGTATTTTGTCTCATTCTGGTCATCCATCAGTCCATTTTGATTGCCTTAATTGGTACTTTAGGCAACCATAATTGTCGGCCTTGATTATATCTCTGTATCCCTTTCTAAACAGCTGTTATTATTTATTATTTGAGAAAGCTGAATGCTTGAGGGCAACAGTGATTGGACTCACTTTTTCAGCTCCCGTCGAGCATTGTACATTTTGTGTTGATTTGTGTTGATTTGACAGTAAAAAATAATACTAATAATAACTCTTTTCCAACATCATTTGCTGGTCTGTAATTGTCAAAAGTATTTCTGCTCATCTCCTACTTAGTGTGACTTGCAGGATACAGTGATAGATGCAGACATGCTGGATCATTTCTGCAAAGAAAACAAGTTCATTGGCTGGTTTGGAACATCTGCTAAGGATGACACCAATGTCAGTAAGTAGGACGATAAATTCTCACATTCTTCCTTCTCTCATTTTTCTCTTTCACTCATTTTGCACATTCTCTTCTGTCATGTTTCTCTTTCTCTCATGGTTTCTCTCATGGTTTTATTCCTCTTCTTGCTACATTCCATTTTCACCCTCTTCGATTTCCCCCTCTTCCTTTCGTACTCTAAGTTTCTCTGTTTCTTTCCTTCTCTCTCCATATTTTTTCTCTCTTTTCCTCTCTATCTCTCTCCCCTATCTCTCTTTCTCTTTCAACAACATTGTCACAAGTACAAGGGAATGAATAATTTGTACTGTCTGTACACATCTTCAAGTTGGCAAGTTGGCAAGTTGTGTGCTTTCATAGGCAAACCTAACTTACTATTACTATGTTAGTTAAAGTTGTTTACAAGGTTCGTTCTATAGTCTAAAGCACATTTAGGGTATAGATCTTGGAATTGAGTACTAATTTTAATTGATAGTTTCACTTGTCAATTACATGTACCAGTAGTTTTGAAAAGAGATGGGGAGTAAAATCATACATAACTGTATGATTTTTATTGATAGTTTCACTTGTCAATTACTTTTACCAGTAGTTTTGAAAAGAGATGGGGAGTAAAATCATACATAACTGTATGATTCTTATTGATAGTTTCACTTGTCAATTACATGTACCAGTAGTTTTGAAAAGAGATGGGGAGTAGAATCATACATAAGTGTGTGAAGTAGTGAATGGTTGTGTCACAAAGTTGATTAGTATACAACAGTACAGATGTACCTTGAATTAGTTTGCACAAGTTAGCACATGTATATTTGCACCGTATTCAACGTCTAACATGCATTAACCCAATACTATTGGATTCAATGTGTGCACATGAATAGCACTTTGTCACTCTTTTACTTTCTCTTTTATTTTTCTCTTATTAATTGCACTCACAAAGTTGGTATTTGCTCCTTATGATTATTGGTTTTGCATGCACTGTGAACAGTAGGATATGTTGTGTTAAAGGGTAATCCAACCTTTGTAAAAGCTGATTTGTGTGAAAGGGGAAAATTAAGAGAAACAGGATGATGAAAGTTTGAAAGAAATCGGACAAAGAATAAGAAAATTATGAATGTTTGAAAAATGAGATCACTACATCTATGCGAATCTCAAATTGGCAATTTGGTGAATCGATTATGACGTATTCATGGTCAACTCTCCCATTTGTGTACAGCAAAATATCCTTACATTCCGGTTTTCTCCTGAGCACCTTTTCCCTCGGTGCAATACTCAAAATATATTGTAAGTAGCATATTGTTATAGGTCCTCCAAACAGAAAAAGATCCTACTGAGTTTTAGTCATTTTGTGTGTTGGAGCGAATGGGAAAGTTGACCGCTGCTACATCATAGTGATATTGTATCAAAGTTACACATACACACACAAACAGGGAGCTTTTACTCCGTAAGACAGACAGATGATTTATAACATATCAAAACTGCCCCCACTCTGGAATCAACATCCATATGTGAAGTATAAATAAGAGACTCTCTTTTTACAACACAGTACAATTCCATATTCATATGAATTAAAAAGATCCTTACTGAGTTATACATTTTGAAAAATTGACATTTTAGTCATTTTGTTTGCTGCAGCGAATGGGAAAGTTGGCTGCTGCAACATCATAGTCACCGTACCAATACGGCCAATTTGAAATTCCGATATATTATAGTGATTATAACTTTTTAAAAAATCATAACTTTCTTATTGCTTGTCCGATTTTGTTCAAACTTTCACCAATCTGCTTCTCTGATTTTTCTTCTCTCACACAAACCAAATTATTACAAAGGTAGGATTGCCCTTCAGTGATGAAACATGCATGTCACTGTCCTCCTTCGATCATTTCTCCACTCTTGTGTTATCCCCTTTTTATGTTTTTATTTCTAGATCCCTCTGTTACAACACTGTTTCATTGTAAATTTATCATTTTGTTTTTGTTTACTGAAGCTCAAAGTGTTGGCATTGTTTTTTTTATTTTAAAACCTGGAAAAAGAGATGAGAATTTTAAAAAGTAAATGAGAAATGAAATGTTTAGGCCTTCAACTAGCACATGCCTCATAGTCAGAACATCATGAAATGCAAATAGATTTATGTTTTTGTGCTTGTAGCTCATATAGGAATTAAATCTTTTGGGATCTCCATAAAAAGGAAAGTTTCAACGTATATACAGTTTGTTACAGAATAACATATTGCATGCCTTTGTTGCAGCTCTATAAAGAATTATTTTATGAGGGTTTGAGCAAAAAGAGAAAAATTACCCCACTGTAATTTCTATGATTGAATGGAAATGAACAGGTGTTTGTAAATGATTGCATCAAGCAACAATGTATCATAAACAATGACATATATTGATTGATAACCCAATGCAGGAAGGTTGCACAGGTGCAAAATGTTTAGAATAGATATATCGATGTGATTTATTGATTGATTGGTATAGAGAGATTTTGTGTAGAGTTCAGGGCCCATATTCATAAAATTGTACCAGTCATAGCTATCAACTAATTATTCCTAGTATGGCTAGCTAGGTTTTATGAATAGGGGCCCTAATGAATAGATGCTGTATTACATTTTTTAAATATTGGGAATTAGGTTTTAAATGTGTCCATTTTATTGAATCTTGTATTGTATTACAATGGCGGATTTACATAGGGGGAAACCCGGCCCGTGCCTCCTCTTTTGAAACCCAACTGGCATACCTTAAGTACACAACTCCCCAAATTTGCCCCTTAATTGCGTACTTTTTTCGGCATTGTGCCCCCTCTTTTCCAAAATTCTGGATCCGCCCCTGCTGTATTATATCAAACAGGGTGATAACCAACAAGTACACTCATATCAATGCATGTCTTGTTCATATTGTCTGCTGAGAGCCAGAAGGGCGTTAACTCTGGAAAATTATGTTTCTTGACAATTTAAAGATGGACATTCATGGCAAATTTGTTTTTGCTAATTCTTTTGAAGAATTTGAAGGGAAGATAGGCAAAAAAGAAAAAAAGAAAGAGGAGATGAAGACATAATGGGAAGAATTATTAATAGAAAGTTTAGCTGTATTTTAAATCTATGTAGAGATTATATTTCAAATCACTTTGGAAACTACTGTAATACATGTTTAAAAAAAAAATCAGTTCAGTCTGTTTTCAATATACACCAATTCTGATTTTATTTATATGTACTTTGAACTAAATGACCTTATAACTTGTAATAGGAATGGACATGTGCTTTTACAATATAGTTCATTCAGTGTACACCCTCTATATTAACAAATGGAAAATGTGTTCATACATGTAATGAAGAGCTGACTTTGCAAATGCCAAAAAAAAATTTTATTAAAGAAGGTGTTGTGAGACAATGTTTATGATCATAGAGCCTCCACTGCTTTTCTGTTTTCATAATTCACACTGATACTTGTTTTTTTCAATGGTATCAACAAATAAAAAGTCATGAGAACCCATTTTGAATTTCAAATGTAATAGATGTAATGTCAAATTTAAGCAAATTTAAATTGCTTATGGCTCTGTTGGGTTTCAGATATTGTGAAATAGAAACAAAATCACAAGAAGCAATAGATAACATTTGATTTATTTCTATCTGTTGCATCCTTTGTATTCTTGATCTCCTAATGATATTTGTGACCCTCTTCCCCCTTCCCCACCCCTTTTCTTATTTCTTATTTCTCAAATATATTTCATTAGAGTGTAGTCCATGTATTTCTTTGAATACTTCCTGTAATTACCATATAGAATTAGATGTTTATTTCCTATTAATTTTTCTCTTTATTTTGTTCTTTAATGCCAGTCAGTGTCTTGAATTAAAAATGTTCTTGTGAACAAGACCCTAGTTCAAATTTGAGATCTAGCATTTTCAAAAATTACTTCATATTTTTTGGTGATAAATGCAACTTAATCACTTTTAAATATTGTTGCCCTACTTCCAAGACATTGTTTTGTGAATTGTAATTTTCAGTGACTGTTACAGGCAAAATCATGGATTCCGTTGGACATATTTTTGTTATTGCAGATCAGAATGATCAATGACTTCCTTCAAACCGCATTGAAAGCTACACAAGAGGACCAGAAAGTTTTTGTCCACTCACACAAATCTGTTTTTTCATTTGATATTTGATACAAAGTGTTGGTCAAGGTCATGGATTTGGTTGGATTTTATGTAGTGTACATGTACACATGTATTTTGTTGATCAGCTCATCAGTGAACATGTGATTTCTCAAATTCAGGCATTCCAGAGCAAACTTTAATGTTGTTGTGTTCATTTGTCACGGGTAGTTCAAAAAAAATTTGAAACTAACATAATCAATTTAAAGGGTACCAACCACCAAAAAATATTTTGCTCTGTATGTTAGAGTTCCATGTCATGATATAGTCAAATTATGGGCTTCAAATATTACTGCTATAAAGAGATACTGCAAGTTTAATTACACTTGCTATAAGCGTAACAGTGACTCGTGATTAGACTACTCGACGCACCTGTACGCGCTCGCCAAGATAAGGGCTTGCGCGGAACCTAACTCAGAGTTTGGTTCCGCGTGAGCACCTTCATGTTATCATTTATTTCCTGCATACTCCTAAACTGTTGACCCACAGAATGCCAGATAAAGTTCCTTGAGGTTAATTTTATACTTTCTAGCGGTACACAAATTATTTTTTCAAGTGATTGGTACACTTTAATTTTCACCCTGAAGACATTGATGAAACTCTGCATTTCCTTTAATTTTTAACCTCCCTTATTTTTACTTACTCACTCTAGCCGATGCCATGTCGTACCTGGTGGAGGCAATCCTTCAGCTGACCTCGGAGGGTCAGAAGCCCCAGGAACACATCTCAGTACATCAGGACCAGGACTATCTGACAGCTATGAAAGAGAAGAGGCAACAGGATGCACTCCTGATGCAGCAGAGACAGAGGAAGAAAGCAGAGTCCAAGTGCTGTCCTATATAGTAGGACCAGGACTATAATGTAGAACTAGGACTTTCATTCAGGACCAGGATTTGGTCTCAAGAGCTTCTCTAGCTCTATAGACCAAGTGGAAACTACATCTGTGACGATGTATGATGAAAATAAAAAACCTTCTCTAGAAGGTTGCACCATAGATGGTAAGGATGTGCACATGGGGAACCCTGACTGGTTCATTGAGGACCATGAAAACGAACAGAAGTAGGCTACTTGGAAAATATCCTGGTCTTACATCTATAAATACAAGCGTAACATCATATCTCACTATTAACCCTTTCAGGACAGGGATTATTTAAGGGCTAAATTGATCACATTTTGTTCTTCAAATTGGCAACAGTAATATTTTTCTTTTAGTGCTACATGGTTCAAATAAGGTGTAATGTCTTTGAAAACAAAATACATGGTTAGAAATTTGTTGAATAGTTGAAAGAAATTGCCAATTTTGATGAAAAACAATGATTTTAAACCTCTCAATGTGTTGCCAATTTAAAGATCTCAAAGCTTATTCTTGTTTTTAAAATTCCTGGCATCAAACGCAATATGGTCATGCAATAAAAATGGACATAGTGTGTGCAGAAAATTTTGCTCTTTCTACTCGTGCATCTGGTATATTTTTTAGAGCTCTGGATCAAAAGTTATTGAGCCAAACCACAAAATGTGGTCATTTGTCTTGAAAGGGTTAAAGCTCTTTGATCAGACCTAAGTAAAAGTCCTTATCTAAAAGGGATAAATTAACCCAGCTGCCAAGTCAGTGATTTCATTGGAGATGTATGCTCTTTAGACTTGTGTTGTTCCAAACAAAAGTATGTGTCGTTTTGCTGAAGAGTAAAACAGCTACTTCTTATGTAACAATAATTATGTAATGTTATGTTTAAGTTTGAAATGGTGCTTTCACTGCTTTGACTCCTAGTTTAAAATCGAAGTGAGTATAAACAAGATCCCAGGGCAGGGTACTGCATAAGCTTTCGTATAATAAATTAGTATATTTTGAATAAATTGTACAATTAAACGCAAACTACATATTTGCACTATAACACTGGCCCAAACTTTAATATAAAAGAACATGCACTTAATGTTATCATAAATGCCCTGCAGCACTTGAAAAATGATGTTACCTCAACATTCCAAGACTGGAATTGATTGATTACAAATTTTGTTGTTGCTTTGATAAAGGCATGTTGTTTGAAGTTCACCTGCTATGAAGAATAGTGTTAATCATTGTATGTTTTAGTTGCCCAATGTTGGCATGTAACTTGGAAGGCTTTTCTTCATTATTTGCCACATACTAAGGGGCAAGTTCTATCTATATTGCCGTCTCTCAATTGAGATCCAATAGTTAATGGGATGAAAACAGTTGACCGGAAGAGATCTTCCAGTCACCTGCAAACTTCGAATTTCTCAGGTCAAAAAGAAATGTAATGTGGAAGAAAATATAATTCCCCAAATGATTTGGACCCTTTTCGTAGTTTTATTTATCATAGATGAAAGAAATGTTAAAGGAAACCAAAACCCAAGGAGAGAATCAATGTTATTGGAAAGTGAAAATTCAGAGAAGCACTTTACAAAAAGTTTCATTAAAAGTGGTTAAAAAATGAGAGAGTTATGGAAGTTTGAAAAGTCTCGTTTTACTTTCTATGGGGATCCTCAAATTGGCAAAATTGCTTCAAAATGGCTGATTTTGTGAACAACTCTCCATTTGTTTTGTACACAGATTTTCAGATTTTCCCCATTATCTTTCAAGGTGCAGTTAATCTCCTTCTGAGCTCAACATATATAATGGGGAAATGTATTTTACACCACATATGTCGAGTTCAGGAGGAGACAAGGAGCACCCTGAGAGATAATGGGGAAAATCTGAAAATCTGTGTACAAAACAAATGGAGAGTTGTTCACAAATCAGCCATTTTGAAGCAATTTTGCCAATTTGAGGATCCCCATAGAAAGTAAAACGAGACTTTTCAAACTTCTATAACTCTCTCATTTTTTAACCAATTTTAATGGAACTTTTTGTAAAGTGCTTAACTCTGAATTCTCACTTTCCAATAACATTGATTCTCTCCTTGGGTTTTGGTTTCCTTTAAGGGTCTGTATCATCTGTGAGGGGGAAAAATATGTTCAAAACTTTCTCAATATTGTCCCTTTGCCCCCTGTTTCACAGTACATCTTTGAAAGGAAATTTTGTACAAAATAGATCTACAGTACTATTATGAAGAGACTGTTTGATAAGGAGGCCCATAGGGAGAATGTACATCAAATAGATATAGTATACTTGTTGAAATATGTTTGAAGATCTTTTGTCATTCTGACGTAACTGAACCCATGGTGAGTGCGTTAGACAATCATAAAAAGAAGGTGTGGCAATGCTAGATGACATGTATTTGCACATGGCAATAATTGTGTTCTGCATGATTCAGAGTGAATTTATGACTTTATTATATGCAAAATTATTGCAAGTATATCATTAAAACTTGCATTTTGAAATTTATACCTTAATAGCTTTTTACTTGGTAGGAGCCTTTGTATTTTGAGAAAGCTATTAACATCTCTATTTTTAGAGAGAAAATGTGGTATTTTTGATCATCCTATTCGTATTTTCCCAAAAAGCTTTGTGAAACCTATGCATGCATGGAAACGTTTATGGAATAACGAACCTTTAAATCGTTTAAAACCAAACCCAAGTATTATGTATTAGAATGCAAGCATATGTTTTGATGATGCAGAATCAGTGTTTTCTTCAGAGTGAAATATATTTATATAATTCATTTTAGATAAATTATATGACATTTGATTATTGAGAAATATTCTCATAATACAGCTCCTGTGTAAAGTATATAAAAGCAATATGTCTAGAAAGATCAGTATGATTGTATTCAGGTATTTATTTGTTTAAAATAAGAAAAGAAACTATACACAAGACTATATTTGTATTATTAAGAATTTTAAATATATCTTTAATGTAGAACCATTTCTGGATTTCGAAGGCACGTATAGTTTATATGATGTTGGTTGTATGCCTCACATCTGTATTATGTGTTTTAGAATTGAGGAAATGAACGAAGTTCGCGAGGGGACTATGAAACGGGCTCCGTACGTGTGTGCGTGTGTGTCCGTCCGTCCGTCCGTCCATCCGTGTGTGCTCAAATGTTAGAAAATGCTACTTCTCCGTCATTTCTTGGCCGATTTTGATTCCGATTGTTTTATCTGATAGGGCTGGGTGGGGGCTTCCAAACTTCTACACAGAATTTTGAAATTCATTAATTATGCAAATTTATGCAAATTTATTCAAAATTGACGAAAAATGCTACTTCTCCTCTATTTCACATCGGATTTTGATTCCGATTGTTTTATCTGATAGGGCTGGGTGGGGGCTTCCAAACTTCTACACAGAATTTTGAAATTCATTAATTATGCAAATTTATGCAAATTTATTCAAAATTGACGAAAAATGCTACTTCTCCTCTATTTCACATCGGATTTTGATTCCGATTGTTTTATCTGATAGGGCTGGGTGGGGGCTTCCAAACTTCTACACAGAATTTTGAAATTCATTAATTATGCAAATTTATGCAAATTTATTCAAAATTGACGAAAAATGCTACTTCTCTATTTCACATCGGATTTTGATTCCGATTGTTTTATCTGATAGGGCTGGGTGGGGGCTTCCAAACTTCTACACAGAATTTTGAAATTCATTAATTATGCAAATTTATTCAAAATTGACAAAAAATGCTACTTCTCCTCTATTTCACATCGGATTTTGATTCCGATTGTTTTATCTGGTAGGGCTGGGTGGGGGCTTCCAAACTTCTACACAGAATTTTGAAATTCATTATTCATGCAAATTTATGCAAATTTATTCAAAATGCTGAAGGTTCATAATGTTTTCATGTTTTATATTTCAGTTGTATACATGCATTGTTGGTATTCTCTTCTTTTGCATGCAGTAACATTATTTTATTCACTAAAGTTTTAAGTTTCAGGCTAGTTAATTTCCACAGATCTGCACTTCCGGCGGGGACATTTATTACGCATTGCGTAATTTACTCATTCACTTGTTTAATAGGCTGTTCACCCAAATTTGCTAATGAATGACTGAGCACTGGCCATTTTTAAAAAGCATGTCAAAATCGTCTTTGCCCAAGTGTGGCCTGAGTGGTGTTCAGGAGTTACATGTACTTTCATTACTTGCGAGTGCATTCAACTGAAATGGAGACCAATCAGCAAACCATTTCACTCAAAACTTGGGCAGAGACAAATTTGACATGAATCAGAAAGAAATGTTATCGTTCAGCTGTCCAAGGTCGGATTTTATTGATCAAGGTGTCAAATCAAAGGAAACATGATAGGCTTACAATGTGAGTATCTCGGATTAAATCTATATGTGCTGATTGCAACAATATTTAGGGTTGATTCTGGGTTTCCATTTTATTGACTCAAACTGTATATTTGAAATGAATATATATAAAGGTAGTAAGTTTTATAGTGACATGGCATAGCAGAAGTTAAGAAGTAATACTTCTAGTTGTCATTAGGAAAATAAATTTGTCATACCAGATTTATTGTTGAATCGTAGTACTGTCATGTTGGAACATGTCCATGTGGAAAAGGAAATCAAATATAATAAATTTTATAGCAATAATGAAGGGTATCACTTATTGATATGCATGAACATAGCATTTCTTGCTTTTATTTTTGTAGATAGTTGGGGAAAGTGGCATTTAATTTTTAAAACTTTTAGTTTTAATCACTAGCACTTACTAACAGTTGTAACGAAGAAGGATATTAATATGCAAGGGAATGTTGGAGGAGGGCAGAGGTAAAAACATTGGTTGCATGTTGTTTTCATGTACATTAAAGATAGCTCATTTTTTTCAATCATGTTAGCTTTATGAACTACTAACTGCAAGGATAGAACAGAGTACATAGGATGTTCTACATCATGACATAAGAAGATCTGGTTCCTAAACAACAATGTATGTTAGAAAACTAATAATTCCCTATCCATTATTGAAAGAGGATGAATAAAGGGACAAGGTCAGTGAATTACACGGTGAAGAGAAGAGAGAGAGTGAGAGAAAAAAAAAGATAAAATAGAAAATAAATGTGCACATATAGCTCAAAGAGTATATCATCAATTCAGAAATAATAGTGTCTCAGATCTTCATAATTACATTGATATTAAGAACTATGTGATAACCTGTGTTACTTGAAGTGTACTTGGTCATTATTTTTTTTAAATACTATATCTCGTTTTAATTTGCTGTGCTGGAGAGAAAATTCATTCCTGTGATCCGTCCTAACTTGTTTCTTGGTAGAATATCTTGGTCTTGGTTGATTTTTGTTTCAGAGCAGTATCTTTGTAATGTGATACCATTTCATTATCTGGTATAAGACTTCCTTCTCTTTTTTTTTCCTTCTTTTTTCATTTTGTAATTTTTACAAACATTTCATAGGTTTCCTGTATAATAATTTTTTCATTTACCTAAAGGTGTGATCTTTTACAATGAAAGCTACCGTATTATATTCTTACTCATCTTCATATTTCAATGTGTGCTGCATTTACTTTTAAAGATGGCTATAAGAGCGAGTTTTTATGGAAACCATTCCAGGCAGTTTTGCTCAGTAACAATTATTGTGACTCCCACCGACCATGAACTTTGCTAATCATGATGGCATTTCTTCATTGGCTGGGCCACATCACTTTGAGATGTCTACAAGGATTTTCCACCCGTAGGAAAGTGAATTCTATACAAAATCTGGTGCAAGGGCAAATTGCTGCATTGTACATTTACATCTACATCAGAACCCGCTGTACATCAGCCTTTATATTCACAAAAAGATAAAGCAAAAAAGTAAGTCTCCCATTCTGAAAACAACCCCCATTTTTATTTGCATTGCAAGCCTCTGCAATTTTAGAAAATGGGAAAAATGTGGCAATTTTTTAATTCTCTCCTTGATGTATTGTGTAGTCCACTTGCAAATACTTTGTCAATTATTTTTTGTCCATTCTTTTTCCTCGCTTGTTACCTATTAATAATTTGTTTTATTCATTTTCGAGAATTCAGTTTGGTTCCATTCCTTTCTTTGAGAGTAGAATTTGTAACATTTAGATAATATAAGCTAGACATAGGAAGAGTTTAAGGACAGGTAGATATTTTTGAATGAAAGATTTTTTTCGACAGATTATGCATTGATTGAAGATACCTCACAAATGTTATTTAAAAGAAATTCTGTTAATTTGATGTACATACATTTGCTAGATTTTTCCTTTCCATGATTGTTGTGATTTATTGCATTAATTTGTCTTAGGTAGCTTAGCGAAACGTAATGGCACATAAAGACGCGGGAAAGACGCAGATCAAAGTTGCTAGTTTTGTTTGTGCATCTAAAATTGCACTCAGACCTATGTGAATTTTTTTTTAAAATATACTTTTTTGCTTAAAAGTGTTAATTGAGTTACTAATAATTCCGCATCCTTAAATATTTGGTTCTGCCTTTATGGAATGAAATTATGATGTTGAATAACTTGTCATTTTTCGTTTTTTCCGCATTTTTATGCGCCATCACAAATCAATATGTACCCCAAAGACAGATAAGCTTGATGCAGATGCAAAGCGTTATGTGTGTCAATAAATTTGTCTCCAAGCCTCAAATTATAAATTATTTTAAAACAAAAACTAACAATAAAAAATAAGTTATGGGAACTCAAAAAGAACACACACCCCAGGCTGTGACGCCATCATACATCAACCCAGCACCCCGTCTTGTATCGATCGAGGCGAGAGCAAAGTGGGTGAATTGATGGGGAGAGGAAGGGGTATCACCTGGGGGTGTCATGAATCTGTTCAATCCATAGCTTCCATCTCTATTCAACATGTGAAGTCTACTCTGGCACCATTTCATTCTTGGACTCACTTCCATCCATAACTGGGGGTTGCAATCGATAATTGAGCTCTTGTGGTGGTTGTTTGGCTCGTGAGCTTCTTTTGTGAAGGGAAGGCTGGTGAAGGGTTAGAACAGGTGTATTACCTTCCTGGCTGTAATACCATCATTGGAGTTATTCCATTCCATGCATTTCTTCCATAACAACATCAAGTATAAATAGCTTATTTGCAATTATGGTGACAGTTGGATATGAATCTGCGTGAATAAGATATTCAAAATCAGACGTTTATTGATTGTATAAGTAAGGTACATGTATTAACTTTGAATATGATTTTCTCCTTACTGTCCCAATTGTTTAGCTTCATTTGAAAGCTTTAATTCGATCATCTCCATAATTGAACAAATGGTGACTAAATCTATAAAATCTATGTACCATATCAACAATGTTCCAATTGACAAAATATAGGTATATTTCTGTGTCCACCGTTCTACGATCACAGTATTATTTCTAATTATACTTTGTACTGCATAAACAAATTATATGTTTATATTTTTATGAACATTTTCAGGGATAGACTCTGATCATGATTTAGCAACGTTTCCTAATAATCATTTGCTATATCAAGAAAATGTAGTACATGTATGTTTGAATCAGGATGGATAAATTAATGTGGGAATATGAAATTTAATTTATATTTAAATACTATTGAAATGATATATTAGGTATGTATCATGTTTTCAAGTTTTTTTGTGTGCCTTATTTCAATATGTATTTTTGATGCAATATCTGTACATATGTAGAACATATTTGTTTTATTAACCGTATATTAGCCACAAGTACTCAGAATTCATGTAATATCTCATAAGAATACTCATATTCCTGTATACTGTAGTAGTAATTGGTGTAATAATATTCATATACTTACCTTGTAAATTTCACTTTGCAAATGGTATAGATAATAATAAAATACAACTCTTCTACAGAGTCTCTTCATACAAATAATTCTCTTTACTATCTTTTCTCAACTAAAATTTATCATTAATGAAATGATCAGCATAATAACAAAAAATGAAGTATTTGTGTTTGATAAATCTAATAGACATGTTCATGCAAAATAGTATCTCTGAAATAAATGAGAAACCTGTATTGCAGGAACTTACCCGAGTAGAGTCATTTTCCTTAACTTAATTAAATCTATAGTTTAGACAAGTTTGACTTTGCATTTTGGAATAGCTGGAGTTTTTGTCTTCAGTAAAGGTTCGACCTTTTTGTACATACAGTATACATGTATGTTTGTCAAGGTCATGTTGGGGTCAAATACTGCATAAGTAGGAATTATTTAGATTTTTCGTTTGAATTCTACATGAACAATATTTTCTCTGGTGAAAAGTCATCCTATAAATGGAACCTTGAATTATGTGCTGAAAACTAATATATGCCAGATATATTCATTATCACAATATATCGGCAAAAACTTCCTGAACCAAACAGTACAAATGCTCCCTTCAAAGGTAGTTAACTGATTTTTAACAGGTTTTGATTGCCTCCAAATATAATGCAGTCATGTATCTCCTAAGGTACCTTAGCGAAAAGTAGTGCCACGAAAAGATGCATCAGCAATGCAAAATGCATACAGTGGAAGCTCACTATAACGAGGTCCTTGGGACCATTAAAATTACCTTGTTATAACAGGAATCTCGTTATATCAGGTTAAAAAAAAACAATAGAATATAGAGCTGGGACTGGGAATACATGTATTACCTTGTTATACCAGGAATATTGTTATATCAGACCTCTTTATAATGAGTTTCCACTGTATTGTTGAAAATTATATTAGAAACATATCATTAAGCCCTGGAGCAGGATATAATACCTCTACTACATACCTTGATGTCATCAAAATACAACTTTTTTATTCACTTCTGTTTCGCTAAGCTACCTAAAGAGATATCAATGACTATTTATCCTATAGACAGGCAATTTGAAGACTAAAACTTGATTTGGCAACCAATTGAAATATTCACCTGCAAATATTGAATTATTTAGTTGTTGGAGTAAGAATTACAACATCATTTGATACTATGAATGCGAAAATATTTCTTTCTTTGATCAGTGGTACTACCTTTGAATTTGGGATAGATACATGTACACTCGGCAAAAAAAGAAAGTGGACACTCTTTATAGTTAAAAATTTTCATATAAACCATCAATAGAATATAACAAAATATATATCAAATTGAAGAAAAATATTCTACAAAGATCAAGTTATGAACTTGCATGCTTGCATGGGCACATACATTTAAATGTTAGGTCTGATAATAAATTTGCAAGAATAAAGCAAGTAGCCTTTCAAATATTGATGAGCATTTCCATCTTGCAGAATCAAATTAAAACAATGAAAACAAAAATCACAAGAAACACTGAATTTGTGGTTGTGCTTGTCAAAACCATACAGTCCTGATACTGCAGTTAACATCCACAGCTCAATCATTGTTTCTCTTTTTTTGTTTTCATTGTTGAACAAAAATATCTTACAGATGCACATGTTCTTTAATGTTTGAATGGCTACTTGCTCCATTTTACAATTTTCTTAATCAGACCTTCCAAGCCTGAAAGTTAAAAACTTGATCTTAAATGATGTTAGCAGAGTATTAATTTTTCTTTATTTTTATATATATATATTATTGTTATTTTATTGATGGTTTATATGAAATTATGGAACAATAAAGAGAGTCCACTTTCTTTTTTTTTTTTTTTTTTTTCTGAGTTTATATTCCAAACAAAAATTCACACTTGGAAATAAACATAGAAATTTCTTGCATTTTCTTTTTTAATGCATAAAAATATTGCATTCAATAGGAACCCAATCTCAGCAAAGTTTAGATGAGCGGCTGCGAGAACAAAGTAGGCATGAATTATGAGATTCATTCTGAGAGAGAAACAATACAAAATACATGCCTCATACTTTTCCGTTATTCGGTATTGGTCTAAACATTTGGCACATGCATTGATGGTATTATCATAAATATAATGATCAAGAGTAAAGCATGAGAGAATAAGAAGCTCTTTTGCTAGTATTTTACCAATGCACTTGACAATACTGTATAAGGTACATGCATACATCAGCAGCTTTTCTTCCTTCTAAGTGCTAATCTTCTTCCACAAAAGGTTGAAAGCAAAGATAACCTGTTCTTGTAGCGTCCAGTAAAATTTCACATTTTTAGCTTTTTTATTTTAAAAACAAGTTAGCAAATGGGTATGCACATGGCTCTGAAATGATACATTTCATACAAAATTCCTTCTTTTGGGGGAGGGGGAATTATTTACCTGTGTAATTTGTGGAGGATATTGTATCGAAGTTACACATAAGCACACAAACGGGGAGCTTTTACTCCATAAGACAGGCACATGATGAATAACATATCAAAACTGCCCCCACTCTGGAATCAACATCCATATGTGCAGTATAAACATGAGACTCTTTTTACAACAGTATAATTCCATATTCAAATGAATTAAAACCTAAATATAAACCTAATGACCATGAACAGAAGTAAATGACTGTGTCCTGAGAAACCAGATCCATCAATCCTGAATGTCTCATAAGAAAAAAAAAAAAAAAAAAAACCCCTCTACAATAATCGCTCTTCCAAAGCCCAAACAAACTTGAAATGAAAAAAGAGGTTTTTTTCCGGGGATGCATAGAAACCAAACAATCTTCATTCATTACACTCCCATTAACGAGTGCTAACTTCCTCTCAATCCATTAGAGAGGATGTATTAGATGTGATAAAACATACACCATCTGTAACATCCCATAATATTCCCATAGGGTAATGCATCATAGTCCAGTATTAAAGGTCCAGGTAGAATGGAACTCCCTGTTAACTACATCAGGCAGATGTTGTAGATGAAGCCATTGCTTTGCAAAGAAATTTATAAATAATTGCATTTTAGTTCTCAAGTGTGTATCATGAGTTGAAAGATCTTAATAAGGAATTAGCTTCTAATTTTACCATTCTCTATTTCAAAACAATGACTCAAACTTAACATATCACAGCATGAACTTTTGAGCAACTTGGTAATGACAATAGTGTCTCTGCCAGGCATCCAAAAATGCAATTGCATGTATTCAATTCAGATTTCAGTTCAACTGATGAATTTTGATAAATTGATGCAAATAAAATAATAACATACATAAATACATTACATGTATAAAGTAGCAGGCTTCCCAGAATTTCATGAAAACAAATTCACTAATTTTTCTCTGATGGAGTTTCAAAATTCCAGTATCATTATTTTAAAATAATTTCCGTGTGAAAAAAAAACCAAAAAAAACTTTTTTTTCCCATGACTGGAAAAAAGGGAACTCATTTCACATGTTTTCCCAGACTTTCAGGATAGTTGGGAACCCTGTGAAGATGATGTATATACGGTACATGTATTTTACACCGGTACCACCATTTTCCTATCAGCAAGAGAGAGGGGACATACAGTCCCATAACAAACCCATAAACAAAATATCAAAACAAAACGTGTCATTTTAGAAGATTTCACACAATTTGTGAATGCTTGCTGTCTCGAGCAATGTTCTAAGAATATAAATGATCATTGTACCATCATGCAATGATAAGAAGAAGAGAAAATGACAAGCATCTAATTTTGAACAGAAAATCATTAGAATTTCCCTCAACACCTTGGTCTCAAGGCCATCTATTGTTGGTCCTGTCATCTTTTCACAGGCAAGTGCTAAGTTTATTGTTTGCATACATTTGAATGAAGTTTAACACAATGGAAGAGACTTCTTGACACAAATCTTCAACTAAAGCAGGTGCTCTTTATCCCCCCCCCCCCCCCATAGTTTAAGTTTTCAGAACATTATCAAATACATGTAGTAGTTTGATAAGATTCAGTTTTGTAACATTCTACAAAATAGGTCAGCAGTTCAATTTTCAGCACAGAGCCAAAACAGGTACAAGAATAAGAATGGTGCCATACAATAGAGTACACTGAATTTGATTTCAAGGTTTGAATTAAAAGTTAAAAACATCAGAAATAAAAGTTACTACATTGTAAGGAATGTTGGACCTCATAAGAAGTTTTGCATGATTTAAATTCATTTCTAAATTTTAGTTCACATGTTCAAGTAATACCATACAGTGGCAGAGATTTGTTATGCAATTCTATTCATCAGGGGGGGACGACCTATTGTTACGTCCCCCTCTGATGAAAAGAATTTCCTGCATATTTACGCCCATGATACCATACATACAAAATGTACAAGGATATTTGATTGACTTTACATGCCAACACAGTTTTAGCACTTCAGGACAAGGATTTAAATCCGTGAGGGATACACAATACATGTCACAGAGCCCTGTCCATAAGACGTTATTACAGTGAATTACAAGTTCAATAAATCGATTGCATCTCCCAAATCAGTTGTCAGAATTGTACTAGTGACTGTAAGGTATATATAAAAGTGCCCAGATCACAGGATGCTTTGTAGGATTCAAATTTTCACTGACATAAGAACATATCAAGCAACTACATTGATGCAGATCATTGAAAATCCTGGTAGCACCATTAAGAAGTAGCATTGGACAATCCAATGTGTTGTTGTTGTTGTTGTGTTGCATGACGCATATACTCATCTCCTCTTTACAACATTTATAATAATAATAATAGTAATACAACCTATCTATGTCTAGTCCATATCATGTACTATCTACCACCAAACTTGGCTTGTTGAGCTATAAGACCTTCATTCTGTTGGACCTGGTACTCTTGAAATCTTAAGGATACTCGCTGGGTCATCTTCAAATACTTCTCCATGCAGTTGAATGAACAGCGTTGCTGCAACACAAAGGAGAAACAACAATAGAGTGTATGTTTTATGAAAAGAAAGAAAAAAATCAAGAATGATAAATGACTCACAGACTTCAAACTGTCTAATGTCCTTCCTTCATTGTTTTCTGTTTGTTCAAAACACATAGTATCAGGAAGGTGAAGTTAACCATTATGCATATCTATTTTAGAAAGATTGTGCAAGATGAAGAAAAAGCATGCCTGAATAGTAATTTTCATTTTCCAAAATTCTTTCTGTCAACTGAAATAGAATATCTTATACCTTTGGATAGGAAAAGGTGTGTGTTCACAACTTTGAGTGTATTTGAGAACAAACTTAACAGCTTTTTTCAGAAATTTTAATAGTCAAACATAGAGATACATACCAGTATATTTTCTTATTTCGGTCAAACTATAAATTTGAAATTGAAATAATCTGAAGATGACTCTAAATATCAGTTTGAAAAGATGCATGATTATGTTAAAACAAGAAAATTTAATAAATTGCAAAAATGCAATTATTTTCGTTCACAAATCGTGACCACACATGAAATCCGCAGAGATATTTATTTCATGGTAGACAAAGGGGTATCACACTCCAGATATTGACAATTTACCTCACTGTCTTGTAATTTTCTGCTGGTGAAGTCATTGATGCAATCTGAGAAACAGGCTTCTGTCAGCTTGTTGTAGGAATGGAGGAAATCCTTCAACTGTGATGAGAAATAGACAATGCCAAATGGTAATGGTGATTGTTAGCTAAGTACCATAATGCATTTTAAGTAGGTCAGGTAATGGCTTTCTTCATATCCATACCTTTCTGTCCGTATTGCTGTCCGTCTCTTTATACCCCTCCCCCTTCTCCCTCTCAGCCTTTTCCTGTTCTTTTATTGCGTTACAGTTTGTTAGATTCAATGTCATTTCTCTCCATCTTGTTTCAGTACTTTTGACTTTGCTGTTAGAGCAATCATTATTAACATTTATCTAAATGTATTTATCTAATACATTATGTATTGTTTTGTTCAAGAAAATTAAATTCTTATTTTAAAATATGAATATGAATATGTTCACATACCTGCTTGGCATCCATTTGAGGTTGCACTGCCATAGTTTTAAAGTGTGTGTTGGCTTCTGTAATGCAGATAATCAAATCTTCTGTTCAGGCAATGAAATCAGTCAATCTGAGTGTTGATCAGAAATAAGATGAAATACACAAATACATCAGTATGAACAAATGAATATGTAATTGTACTCTTGCATATAGCACACTGTGCTGCATCACAGAATTTGTACTTATAAGATAAATTTATCTAATTGATGCAATGAACTTGATAATATTCTTTCTCTCTCTCTCTCTCTCTGAATCATGTCTTCATTTTCACCAATGACTTCTTGAATGATTCTCCATTAATTCATTTATACTCATCATTAAAAGTGCATACATTCTACAAATAAAGAATATTGTTTACCAAAAAAAATATATAGGTAGAAAAAGAAAAAAAGAAAAAAACAATAAAAATGTAATTGTAGATTAGAATTAACAAGATTATGTACTCCAAAAATAGAGAAAAGCGAAAGGATGAGCCAAAAGGAATCCTAATGCAAGACCTTATCCCTGAAATAAAATTGCACTTGGCCATTTGATAAGGATGCATTTTGCTGGAACATACCTGCCCACCGAACTTGCTTTAATAGCAAGAGAATACATGAATGAATACTCCATATTGTGGAAGTTCTTAGAATACTTGTAATCAGCTGCTGTGGAAGACTATTCTAGCAAACGTCACACTTAAAGGCAAATATCATCAATATCATACATGACATCCAAAGAGAATCTTGAGGAGATTATGTGTGCGATGGATGATTACGGAGGCTCTTTGTCGGAATCTTTGACTCTTGTATGCATAGATGAATGGGTTGACTGCTGTGCTTAGAGCTAATGTGATATTACAAGCGCTGGAGAGACTCAAGAATACGTGGGAGTCCCCCAAGTCTGTGTTTGCCAAGTAGGTAAAGTATGCTAAACAGGTAGGTAAGAAGCACAGGATGAAGCTGCCTAGGATGAGACCAACGGTAATAGTGGCCTTGATATCCTTCATCAAGCGAGGTTTACGTCTAATGCCATTCTTGAAGAGAACAGCTATCTCTAGCTGTGCCACACGGCGGGTCTGACGCCTTGCCTCTCTGAACATGACAAAGTAGAGGAAGACCATGATGAGGAGTGGAATGATGAAGCATGCTGTGAAAAGAAAGATGAAGTACTCCCGAGGCAGAATAAAGAGATAGCTGCAGACCGGTAGAGGGGTATCCAATGAATTATGCCAACCAAACTGGGGTAGGAGACCGATGAGCAACCCTAAACTCCAGGCTAGGAAGAGGTAGACATTCACTCGTAATTCCGACATGATCACAAAGTACCTCAGAGGTTTCGTCACGGCGGTGTAGCGATCCACAGCTATGAGGAGAAGGTGGAAAATAGAGACGGGGAAGTTTATCATGAGAAGAGTAAGACTCCAAAGGCATGTGGTGGATTGGCTGATGTCCAAGGTATTTGAGACTACAAGACATAGGGGAGCCAAGATGACATAGAAGAGGTCTGCACATGCAAGACTAACAATGTAGGTATTAGCAGGCACTCTCAAGATGGACTCTCGCTGGTAAGTGAAGATGATTAACATGTTCCCGATGGTGTTGATGACGATGATGATGGCGATGACCACGTAGATGGCCACATCAGACATTCTTAAGATTTCAGCTTCCAAGGCAGAGAAATTTGAAGCCATCAAGGAACCTTTCCAAAAAAAGCAACGCAAGAGACATGGCGAACACATACAAAGATATCCACTGCCTCCTGTACCTTGTAAAATGAGCGCAAAAAAATTATCTAACTCCAAGCTCGACTACTTCAGAAATGATAGCTGCATCATCCTCTATGTATCCCTGCGTTACCATGGCAACAAGAAAGCCTTCCCATTCATGATGCATTACACCTATGAAGCAGGTGTTCACGCCTTCCAGGCCATCCGTGCCCATCACCTCTCCTTTGTATTCATCAAACAAGTTTTTCCATCACCCTGGAAATGATCGCTGTCTGACGGACGCTACCCAAAATATGATCGAGAGCACTTGACTTCACACCAACAATGATGGCGGTATAATCTTTGGGATGAACTTCGCTTTTAACATTTTTCTTTTTTTTTCCTCCCAGCATCATTGGGTCAAGGCTTTAGTGAGTTCATTCATCAGACAGTACATTCTTCAGCTTCCATGGTGATTGTTGCCATGTGTTGGTGACGGAGAGCATTAATATCATGATCAGGGGCTAAAGAATTCTTGATCAGATAGTTTTAAATGCCTTCAGCTTTGGTAATAAGGAGTCCTAATAACCTTTTCGTTAAATTTGTAGTACCTAAATAGCAAGATACTCACATTACTGATCCCCTTTTCTGTGTCAATAAACTTTCTAACCAATGTTTACCTCATACATGTACCATGCTCTCCTAATATCTTATAACCTGAACATTTGACTGGTCTAGCACCCCCTACATCTTATAGAGATCCAAATCATCAAAATATTAGTAAAAGGGCCACATATAGCATTGTGTTTTTTTTCATGTGAACTGTGGCAATAAGCTGCTCAAAAAAACTAATCATCCTATAGTGGAGTTTAATAAGGCAATGGGAGGTGAATACAATTTACATCCAAAAATATGACCTGAATGAGCTTGTTTTTGTCTTTGTTTATTGTATGTCATGTCATACATTTACAAAGTGGAATTCAAAATGAATGGAATCCGGACAAGTCCAAGCTATTTCGTCCAATACATCTACGATTTTAGTGAATCTGATCATTGCTAAATTAAGTTAATAGCCCTCTACAGCTTAGATCAGACCAAATATGAAGCAAAATGACACATCTGATGTTAATTTATGTTCAGAACTCATTACTTGGTAATGTATGGGACACAAATGACCAAATACCTGGGACTTGCCCATTTGTCTATCTAATGGATGAATAGGATTACACTGTATTTTAAATTGTGAATCTTACCAGTACTGCACATGTGGCTTTTCATAGAAAGAGAATTCAAACTGTACTTGTATGGGAAAGATGGTGAAAAATGAAAGTCGGTGTACATGTAACATGGAAGAAATAGGAAACAGAGCTTAAATGATGAAACTGAAAGAAAAAATAAAGTTACATTTTAGTTATGTTTTTCGATAAAACTTTGCTTCACTACTTTTTCAATCAACCAAATGAGGGTAATCATTTTCATATTACAAGATCAATGCTAAAATGCAAGAGTCATTATGCTGGTTATTTTAGATGGCAAAATATTCTCTTACTTTATCATTAGCCCAGTTTTAATAATTAGAAAGAGCGAGTCAATAAAGGAAACCCTTAATCTCAAGAACAAATCAAAATCATTCAAATCCGATGTGCTGGCATAACAGCATCATCTTGTAATAAAATATCTAAATTTCAAATATGAAAACACATGACAGAGCATTAATATTTAATAATGTAATGTATTATTAAAGATAATCATGCTTACCAATGTTTTAGGGTAGCATATTTCTGAATGTTTAATGTAAAGGGCTCTATCCTGCACTCTTTGCCATATTATACAAAATGTTACCAATTCTTTTTTTCACAATTTGTCATTCATTCTTAGATCCTAAATTTATTTACTATGTCCATGGGCGACTGAGTTTAGGGCCTACTAAGAAATGCCCGTGCTACATCTTTTTTGCTTTATTTAGAATTGCATATCATTTGGCAGTTTTCTTGAATATCAGGTAATGTAACTTATGACCTTATTTTTTTCTCGGAACAATGATTTTTTTTATAATCAGAAAGGTATGTTATTTACAATTTACATGCCTTGATTGCCTTTGGATAGCAAAACTGGCAAAAGCTGAACAGGGAGTAAAAAAAAAAAAAACAATCACAATAATAAAAGACTACACATATGCACACGCACACAACATCTCTACTTTATATGACTTGTAAGCTGCAAGCTTCATAAATGTATTCAAATTCCACTTTCTTTCCTTTTACTACACTGTATGTTATGAAAAACAGTAAAGGGAATTTTATATTCGATTTTCCAGTACACATGTATGTTTTTTTTTATCAGAATCGAAGGGAACTCCAACCATTTCATTATGATATTGATCACTGAACTCAAGCTCAACTATGTTGTTCATGAAAGGTACATCAGTGTTATACAAAGAATTTTCAGCAGAAAATTCAATTATCTAATTCAAATGCATATTAGGGAATATATATATAATTTTTAAATATTATTTGGCGTCACCTGTGCGTGGGAGGGGAAAAGCGAACTGAATCACTGTAACCCTCGGGTCTCTCCTCCCGATACAACTGATTGGGATGTGTAGGTGTACCACTACACCGGGGTTTCCCCCTACTCTTATTCGAGGAGTGCAGTGGAAAGGTGGTGACTGTCCTCTACACGAGGCCTCCAGTTAACATCCTATCCAAGGGACAGAGTGTTTTCCACTGTAACATAGCCTGTGTCTATGAAACAAGGGAGGGGCACATTAACACACAACCCCCGGGGTGGATTCGAACCCACGACCACGTAGCTTTATTATAATGGGCAAACAGCCCCGCCCACACACTGCAAGTGTCCAGCCTATTCAAGGTTATATATGCCTCAACTATAATCGCCTGTGAAAGCTATCGGTTCAATTTTGACTTTCCGATTGGCCAGCCCAGCAACAGAAGCTTTAAAACTCGATATAGGTGTGCAATTTGTCTAGCAGGAAAATTTCATGTCTCGCTCCCTCTGTCTTCTTGTGCTACTCTCCCTCCAAAACCTTAAACTACATTCTAAAACCAACTACATGTCCATCTAGCACACAAAAGAAGAAATTCCAAATTACATTCTAAAGGGGTACATAAATTGGACCCTATCACCAGCCCACTGGTCAGCTAAAGATTGGTTACAGACAATGACCTCTGTGCTTTCAAAAGATTCATCAGTGCATATTGTCAGCTGAACTACAGATTAGGCTCACTGAAAAGAAGGCAGACATACCACTGAATTACCTCTGAACTAAAGATTAGTCTAGTTAAAATAAAACTTACACTCCAAATTTCACATTACTACATTTATTTAGTAGTAATTTATACATGTATACAAGTATGTAATTTATTTAGTGACTTAACTACATGTACAGTGTACATGTTATTTGCAATTTTACTGTCCGGAAACATAACTTTGACAAGCTGCGTCAGATGGTCTGCCGTAGAAAACGGCAAATTGTGTTCAATGAGGAAATTGGCCATTAACGTCTCAGCTCTTATTACTGAGTAGTCTGTCTTCTGCCAAAATGAAGAGAGAGGACTCACATTCTTCATGGCTTGCACAGCGTTTTGATGCTTCTGTCGACTAATGTGCAATGAAATGTCTTTTGCACCACCATGTGAAATGGAGAAGTCACATGCACATGCCGTACATCGAGGACTAAAAACTAAAATTGTCCTTCTTGCTGGCTACTATGAAAGGCCATCTCGAAGTATACTCCGATAAGAATGTTTGTTTCCGAATTCCAGATCCCGATTTCGATGTCATGATCAAAATATTTGGATTTCATGCGATGATCACAGAATTATAGCGGAGCTCGAAGTTCAATTCCACACAAAACTCACTCGGCCGGTCCTTGAGATCGAGAGCGGCTGCTGCTGGCCAGCACCGCCTGACGTCCCCGGGAGTTAGCTCGCTAGCTGCCGGTGAGGCGCGCGTGCGAAACAGCTGCAGTGTTAGTGCTGTGCCGCGCGCGCGCCTCACAGCTGCAGCAAATTACGCACGCATACGCAATCATGTACAATGTCAATGAGAGATACATAAACACACGGAGACACAGTTATTTTTTTGATAAATCGTATTTTATTTAGAAAAATCCTAGTGTCGTATTGTCACTGAAAAATTGTACGAAATACAATAAAATAGTACTATTTGGCAGCTCTGTAACACGCACTATGAATAGCGGTCCTTATGAATAGTTATGTATAGTGGTCCTTATGAACGGAAGTCCTTATGAATAGCGAGGTAATTTGTCTACGGTTTGCTCGCTATGTAGAGGGACCGCTATTCATACAAAATCGCAATTCATTTAGTCACACGTTATGGATGGCAGTCCTTATGAATAAGTGGTCCTTATGAATAGCGGTCTTTATGACTAGCGAGGTTACCCCCATTTAAAAGCTGTAGGAGATTTATCCCAAAGAGAAAAAAAAATACAGGTACTGCTATTCTTTTGAACTAGATATTACATATACAGTATTCAACATTTTATTCCTAAAGTTAACTTTTACAAATATATTTTTTATTTTTTCATCTCTAATTGCACATTAAAACAAACAAACAGATACATTTAAAGATTTACAGTTGAGACAAGAGAAATACAACATGTACATGTACACTTATCTTAAAGGGATCAATTTAAATAAACCATGGTTCAGACCATGGTTTATTTAAATTAATTTGAATAAACCATGGTCCGAACCATGGCAACTAGCATAAATTTAGCTCTTTTGCCAACCACGCGCGACCAGCACGCGTTCATTATTGGATCTTTAATAATAATAATAATGAACGTTGCTTATATAGCGCATATCACTTACATAACAAAGAATCAAATAATTAATTACAAAGAATCAATTAATTACTTAGAAAGAATCAAATAATTACAAAGAATAGTTTAGTAAAGTAGACCATGAAAAGATTTTGTCTGTCACTGAAACTACCAGACAGCCTAAAGAAATGATCAAATATCAATTGACAAAGAGGTACATGTATGTTTTCAAGAGAGTCTTGAATGACTCTGTTGAATTTGCCTGTTTTACAATATCAGGTAGGCTAACTCAGCGGATGCCATTTTAAAAGAGCGAGTGCCATAAAATTGAGTTCGAATGTTTGGAGTTACCAGGAGGGACTTGTCTTTTGATCTTAATCTTCTTGGAGGGGTATATTTTACAATATACCTTTATATCTTTATAAGTGTATGCACTAAATCAAACGTAATTATACCATGAAATCTGCATAAACCATGGTCTGAATTGAAACCACCTTTGTGAATTCCGGCACCACCTTTGGTAGGCGGAGGCATAAAAATAGGGTCTACACGCATTTTTTACAACTACATACTGGCGTGTAGACAGTTTGAACAGCAGAGTGATAGGAGCGTTTCTGTCTCTAAGTGAATAGCCGACCCTGTCAAAATAATAAGAGGCTAATGAACGAGAGACAGAAATTTTTGGTCTAACGTACCCTAGTAACCAAAGCCTAATCACTTCAACGCTAGACAAAGCTAGTCTGACAATCTACTGTGTACCCCTGCAGGAATTAGCGAGCTTACGATTTCAGGACGGGAGCCTTTGACGATGGGGAGTCGAGCGAAAAATCGATGTGCGCATGCGTGACTTGGAGTTTCTCTCCGTCCTGTTTGATTTCAGGATGGCGTCCAGTCTAAAGTGGGGACGGGAAGCCGAACACTGCAGTGCGTCACCCTCCACTTTTTCGTAACTTGATCGAAAAACAAGACAGGGAGAGTGCGAGGACCGTCACAGTCGGTTAACTCTCCCCCGTCCTGTTGCTCTCCCGTCCCATTTCGTAAGCTCCCTATTAACTGCTGATCTCCGAACCCAAACGGAGGAAGAATCAGTAGTTGGGGCTAGTGTTACTGCGGCAGCCATCGGGCTGTGCACAGCAGTCCTTTGAAAGGTTGGGTGCCTCTTAAATCCAAGATCGTATGTCAAAATTATGCCATGAAACATGACATAACTTCACTTACGGCTACTTTAGGTACTTACCATGCTTACAATACTTGGCGATATCGTGAAATAGGTCCCCCTCATTTACTCCGCACACTATCGGTTTATTGCGTGCAATGTTATGGGGACTTCATTTCCCCCTCAATAGACATACAACGCAAGTGTGTGCGTACACACTGAATGAGAAGGGACTTATTCCACGATAAGGCCCAATACTTTCCGGATGACTGTCATCTTTCTTTTTGACGAGGATGATATAAAAAAAGGCCTTTTAATTTCCCAGCTCATGTACTAAACATTTTCGTAGGCTGGTGTATAGTTTGCAATACGCACGTGCGTCAGCAGCAGCTCCAATGACAATAATCTTACGTACGTTCTCGCTCGCGAGAGACGAGAAGGGAGGAATATAATTGAGTGAAAAAAGGTGACATTTGACCAACTCTACACATTTGTGAGGAAGAGCTGATTTGTAGAAGGCAATTTAAAAAATAGGTACCTACGATACAACTATACATTGTCATTTTGACCATGTAAATTGTGAGCCCCATGATTAACTTAATAGTGGTTTCACTTCGTGGCATGGCAGCGTCTGCGTCCCGGGGACTTTAGGGCTAGCGCTACCCTTCACTCTCGGCCCCGCTCTCGGCTCGCGGCTTGATAATTGACTTGTATTTGCACTTGTAGTTGTAATAACACGTTATTGCTTCAAACCTTGTAGCTTCATGTTAAAACTGTTAGAGCTCCTTGTTTCATGATCGGTGTTTCACCATCTTACCCGTATACGTACCAAATGAATTCAATAAAACAGTTTTCTTACCTTAACTTAGCCTTAACAAGTTACAGAATACTCTTTATTCGATCTATCTCGACCTCACTTCTAATTCATTATATTCGTAGTACCTGCACATGTACTATGTACGTATACCGCGCGCGCCGCGTTTACGTACCGGCCGCGTGCAAATGTACTGTACGGTATACTGTACAATACCATATTGTGTTTGAATCATAGGTTTGAATGGTTTGAATTGAACAAATGGGAGAGATGTCCGCCGCTACATCACAGTGAGAATTAGCGGATACCGGTTCGGCCAAATTTGTATAGGGTTTAAAGCTTACATATTGCTTGTCCGATTTTTTCAAACATTTTAACAATGAATCTACTTCTCTGATTTTTCTGCTTTCTCTCAGAGCAAGAAAGAGCGCCTGAATTCATAATTCTTTAGCATATTAACCATTTTGCATGCTGATGCTTTACGCCATAATGCAAAATTATCAGATGTAAATTACAAAGTTCAGCGCTCATGCTGTATTTTTTCAATTTGATAGCAATCTTGGAAATGAAATTCCCCACTATTTAAATTATTCAGCATTATAAGATATACCTTTACCTTAGTTTCATTGTGTCTCAACCAAATACTAGTATACCAACTCGCTTATGTCTATTTTAGGCAAAAACATTCCAACATATAACTCTCTACCTATAAGATAAGCTTCAAGACACAGCAAATAACCACATCTTGAAGCAGACCATGCAGTGGTTATTTTTAATATGACAGCCATCTTAATGAAATGGAGTGACCCTATACTAGAAGCATTCTGCTTATAAAACAAAATTATGCTTTAAAACCCAAACTCAAAGTTATATGCAATTAAGTATGTATATTCAAACACTTTATAGGCGGCCCGTGTTGAATTATAATATAGGCAACCTTCTTGTGAGGGGGGGGGGGGGGGGGGGGGAATTGTATTCGATGGGATATCAATGATTGATTGATTGATTGATTGATTGATTGATTTTATTTGCCAAGCCTCTAACATACAACAATAAAAGAATATCAGATCAAAATTATGTAAGCTTGAACAGGATAACCCACGAAAGCTCGAGAGCTTATTTCCAGTGGGGTCCCCGACATACAAAATTAATTAGTTCAATTTGTATTATTTACAGACTGAGAAGAAAAAAAATATTAAGAATAATAAAAATGATAATAACAAAAACAACATTAATAACATGTAATAATGATTATAATAACAACAACAACAATAATAATAATAATAATAATAATAATAAGAAGAAGAAGAAGAAGAAGAAGAAGAAGAAGAAGAAGAAGAAGAAGAAGAAGAAGAAGAAGAAGAAGAAGAAGAAGAAGAAGAAGAAGAAGAAGAAGAAGAAGAAGAAGAAGAAGAAGAAGAAGAAGAAGAAGAAGAAGAAGAAGAGGAGGAGGAGGAGGAGGAGGAGCAAAAAGAATAATAAAGAATATGTTGAATCTCTAAAACGTACAAAAACAAAAGTATATACAAACTTAGACAGCATGAACCTGGCAGAGAAAAGAAAAGTGTTCTTTCTTCAGGCAATTTCAATCATATACCATGTCATTAGCTTCTCTCCTCTGACTCTCAAGTGATAGGTATTCCCTTAATTTCCTCTTAAAAAGAGCAAAGAGCAAAAGCAATGGGCCCATGTGATTCCTAAAGTGGGATTTTTATATGACCTTGATTTCCAAATTTGTCTAGCATTTAAATTTTAAGCCAAATATTTTCTAAAAATCTTATATTGCATATAAATTATTTGGGCATTTATGGGCCTTTTTTGTTATAATGGGCACCCAGCTGTGGCACCTATGTTGTTGATTTCAAAGACTTAATGTTGATTGATCACAATTAGGAAAATTTTACTTATATTCAACAAATCAGTGACTTTATAATATTTTGATATATAGGATGGCCCTTTATTTGAAAAAATGGGCACCTAAGCATTTATCTAATTTTAGAGGCCGGGAAATACTATGATATACTAAACTAGATTTGATTATATCAAGGGGAAAGACCCTGAGAGGAACATTAATAAACACGGGCACAACGGGCCCCAGGGCCCGAATTTTTGCTGAGCAGGTCTATTTTCACAATTTGATAACTTATTAGGAAATTTTGGGCATCAAAGCTTAGTTTAGAAGCACTTTGGTGTTTTTCAGGGGCGTCTTACACCCCCTTCCCGATAAAAATATCAGTTTTTATATTTTTGTAATGTACACGCATACCTCTTCCTTCTGTAAAAATTTGGTCCCATAATGGTTGAAATCGACCCGACTTGGGGGCCCTTTGGGGGGGGGGGCTCTAAGGGTTAAACCCGGCGGCTTCGTTTGGGCTGGCAAGCTTTTTGTGAATGACATGGATGGTCTAAGTAGCTTAACTTGGGGTCAAGTCTCATATGTAAATGGAGTGACTATTTCGGGAAAGGCTCCTAGCCTATATCCCTATATACACAGGCGTAGCCAGGATTTTTCAATAGGGGGGGGTAGACGTGAAGGGTCCAACCGCGTAGCCAGGATTTCATTTTAGGAGGGGGCGGTTGTGAACACGCGAAGCGTGCGAAATTGGTTATAAGCACGGGAAGCGTGCTTCCCAGAGGGGGGGGGGGGGGTGGCTGCAGGGAGGGGTAAGTTTTCCCCCTCCGGCGAGAAGCGAATTTCTCCCCTCCCCCACCAAGCGCGAAAGCCCTTACATTTTATAGCAAATTTGAGAGAAAGATAACGGCTCGTAGCACCCTTTTTTGGGAGGAAAGTTAGTTCGACGCACTGCTTTTCAATTATTTGGACGCAATACTGCACTGTATGTAACAGGGGTGGGTGAATGGAGGGGGAGTTTCCCCCTTCCCGCGCGAAGCGCGAAAGCTCTTACGTTTTATAGCAAATTTGAGAGAAAGATAACGGCTCATAGCACCTTTATTAGGCGGAAAGTTATAGTTCGACGTCCGGACTGCTTTTCAATTATTTGGACGCAATACTGCACTGTATGTATAACAGGGGTGGGTGCAAGGAGGGGGGAGTTTCCCCCCTTCCCGCTCGAAGCGCGAAAGTTCTGACGTTTTAGCAAATTTGAGAGAAAGATAACGGCTCGTAGCAAACAATTTGTTTAGGCGGATAGTTATAGTTCGACGCCCTGACTGTTTTTCAATTACTTGGACGCAATATGAATTGTATGTAACGGGGGTGGGTGCACCCGCGCGAAGCGCGAAAGCCCTTACGTTTTATAGCAAATTTGAGAGAAAGATAACAGTTCGTAGCACCCTTTTTTAGGCGGAAAGTTAGTTCGACGCCCGGGCTGCTTTTTAATTATTATTTGGACGCAACATTGCACTGTATGTAACAGGGGTGGGTGTAGGGAGAGGGCAGTTATTTCCCCCTTCCCGCGCTAAGCACGAAAACTGACGTTTTAGCAAATTTTGAGAGAAAGATAACGGCTTGTAGAGCCGCAAACATGCGGCAAACGTGCACCAAATTCTTGAGATCTTCGCACAAACTCCGTGAAAATGTTGCGTGAGCAGAACATCCGCGAGATATTTGGAATCTGTTTGGGGTTTCACGTCATGAGTAGTAGGTCGTGTGCATATGGCGAAGCTTATAAGACATTTTTGAGAACAAATCACGAACAAATCACGATCCGGGATACTGAAAACGTTCGCAAACATTTCAAACTTTTTTTATATTACCGCCGAACTAAAAACCAGTGGTGGATTTAGGGGGCACATCCGTATGTATTGTGGTCCCCCTTTTTTCGATTGTGCCCCCCTTTTAGAACGAAAATCCCCATAACCTCCCCCCCCCCCCCCCCACTGAGCGAATGTGGGAGGTCTGGCGAAAAAAAAAATTGTCGACACTCCCCCCCCCCCCCCCCCCCCCCTCCCCCTAACCCCGCACTGAGCGACTTTTCGAGATCTGGCGAGACCAAAAAAAATACGGGTCTCCCTTTTCCACAAGTTGACAAACCTGCATTTGTGTGCCCCCTTATACAAAATCCTGGATCCGCCCCTGCTAAAAACGACTCCTTCGAACAGTTGACAACGCTTCCGAACCCCCGCGCATGTTTGGCGAACACTTTTAGCCTAAAATACGAATGTTGGACTTGCCATTTTTTCCACATTCGCAACCTTCGCGAATCGTTCGCGTGCCCCGTGAAAACCCACCTATGACAGCGTAAAGTAAAAGATATAATCCACGTCCAGGAGGCATTGCAATGTACATCTCCAGTGATGTGGAAGCCGGCATACGCCCCACGCGACCCACCCCCCCCCCCCCCCAATAAGAAAATGTGGCACCTGCATGACACTAGGCAGCCCACACCCTAGGTCACTTTCTGAATATTCCACATTATCATTGAAACTGAAACTTAAGAATATGGTTGGATGACAAATATAATTGCAAGCAAATTCTGTTATTTTTCTATTTCCTTAAGACCATTTCTTTTAGATAGGTGACCCTTTTGTGTCCTTCAGCATTTACATGATTTAGGGCTTCTGAAATTACGTTACTCTCGGCTTATTTTTTGGACAGTGACGTATATAAACAATGCATTTAATATATTCTTACGATATTATTCGAAATTCGACAATTACTGTAAAAATGAACAAAACCATCACGCCTTGGCCAAGGACAAATAAATCGATACCAATTTGCAAACAAAATAATGATACATTAATTTTTATCACCCTAGCAGGATCGTGAACGGAATAATTTTATTCATGCACATAGGACTAATCATTAAACCTCCGTGTTTCCATGGCCACTAACAACACATACTGTCATTTAAAATTGCTTAAGACGTTTTCCTTATGAAAATCGATACAAGCGTTGTCAATTATCATGGTTAAACATAAATATTCGATGACGTGAAGCATACATACAGACCAAAAAGTATTACCAGAAGTACTGAGTGCAGAAAACGAATGATGATGTAGAGAAAGAGAGAAAGAGAGAAGAAGAAAAAAAAAAACAACAGACAGACAGACAAGACAAAGAAACAGAGAGAGAGAGAGAGAGAACGCCTGCATTTTTTTTTTTTTGGGGGGGGGGTAAAGTTTCGAAGATGTTCAATAATCATGTCTGATAATTTGTGATTATTAATCAGTAATCATGATAATTTGTGATTATTGTATCGTTGAAAGCACTAAACTTTCATTTAAAATTTGAATGATTTTAATAATTTGCTACTATTTTTTTCTGTGTTGAATAAGGTAGGGGACTTACGCCGGTTCCGCCTATGCTGAATAAGCCGCCCTGCAGTACAATTAGTTCTGTACGTCATTGTAGTAATCATAACAATTAGAAACATTGCAACGATTTGCTAAATTTAATTAAAATTACACCTTATTGGATAGCTCTTTTTTTTTCTCACATGACACATAATCATTATACATGATGTTACTCAGCTGGCATAATATACAATTGGTCTATTAGGGCACATTTATATTAAGTTCAAGGCAAGAGTGGCAGTTCTGCTCATTTGATCAAATATATTAAAACACTGTTACCATGATTACAAAGTGCGTGATGTGTGATCATTCCATTATGAAGGTGTCAAATTAAGAAAGAGTAGAATGAGCTTATCAATCATGCTGAATAAAAAAAACTGAACAGAACTATTTTTTGCTTTTTCATAATCATATTTTTTTTTAAAGTATTCTTTTCATTTTTTTTAAATTATTATTATTGAGTACTCTACCCACAACTTGAGTTTCCTATTTTTCAGGGGCACCCTGTATAAATTGATTATTAGTGGTTTTTGTCATTATCTCTCTCTCTCGCTTTCTTTCTGTCTTTCTTTCTCTCTCCCCAGTATCCCTCTCACGCTCTCTCTCTCTCCCACTCTCTCTTTCTCCCTCTTCACTTCCCTCTGCACCCCTCTCATTCCGTACCACCACCTTTAGAACTTTAAGTTAATAATCTATTTTTTCTATATGATACGGCCATAGAGTGGCGTAGCATGGGTCGAGGAACTGTACAGCTGGAGTCATGAAAGAGGGCACCGGTCTTATCAGTTCAATGAAATGCGAGATAAAAAAAGGCTATCGAGTAAGGAGGATTGGAGGGGTTGTATCATCTCCTTTCCACGTTGTTTCCCCCTCTCCCTTCTTTATCACTTTTTCCTCTTTTCCCTTTTTTCGCCTTTCGATTGGGGGCACATGCCCTAATGCCCCCAGGGCTACACCACTGCTGCCATAGAAAACAACCAGCAGTCTCTTTAACTATCTACCCGCGATGTTCTATAATTATGTTTGATGTTTCCCGTTGCCATGTAATTACAGCGTTGGAGACGACGCTCTTTACCAGTACCTCATTACCATGTGCTCCTCCCTCCTCTGTCATCATCATTCTCAGAAGCGAACAGAGTACTGATCAGATGACATTGTTTTTAGAACCCTTCTTCGTATCCAACTCAATTTTAGAATTAAAAAAAAAACACAGAGAATGTTGCTTATGCAGCTTATAACTTTCTGAACTTTGAAGTGGTACCTGAATAACTAAATGTCAAATTCAATGGATAACATGTATGAAAATAAACCTTTTCGTAGTTTGTTGATTATTACGAACAAGACGTCAAATGATTCGTGTCGTTATGATGAAATCAATGATATCGGGACGGTAGATGTTGACATAGGCAACAATACAATTGTTAATTTAAGTTATTACATAATGGCTTTATTATTAGGATTACCAGGCAATGCCATCATCCTCCAAGCTTACGTGTGGAAGAAACGGAAGACGAGCACGGATATCCTCATCATGGGCCAAGCAACAGTCGACCTCGTCGCTTGCCTATTCATTACCGTATTCATCGTCAGAAGCAGTTATCCACAGCTGCTAACAGTGGGTCTGTGTCGGATTGCAACGATCATGGAGGAGCTCCCAGCTCATACCTCTCTCTTACTGACCACCGCCATCAGCATCGATCGCTACATGGTCGTTTGCCATCCACTTCGATGCCGAATGACGATGCGCATGTCGATCTCATTACTGATAATCTGCACTACCATCGCCATCGCTTTCAACATTGTTATTTTCATTTTGACGGATTCGGGTGTAGATATTTGCGATGGGAGAAGAATATGTGTAGTTTCATCATCCAACTCCAAGGGTTATGTCATATTTGGAATGATTTTTTCCGCGGTGTTCTTTGCATCCTTTACGACGAGCACTCTTTTCTACGCTCTCATCTATGCTTTCCTGCGAAAGAGAGCAAAGATTCACGCCGACCTGGTAAACAATGAACTCCCTGTAGCTACCATCAGTTCAAATAAAGGTAGTTCGCTCGAATCAAATTCGAGAGCAAAACAGACAGAAACAACATTTCAGACTGTTCATCACTCGGGCGACATTACAGAAATAAAACACACAGTAACTAATGGAGCCATTCCAGAGTCCTCCCATCACGAGAATACAGGATGCTCTAATAACACATTGCATTCTCAAACAAGTGACTCTGTCGGTCCGAATGTTACATGTACATCACCACCTGTGACTGAATCGCCACGGAACACCGAGAACCCCCTCCCATTACATCCAGGACAAATGAAACCAGATCTTTCTATTGCCTCATCGTCCGAAGCAATACCCTCTCATGTTCGTAATCGTCTTGCGAATCGACCAAAGGTAGCGATGAAGAACCCAAATAAACACGACTTCGGAAGAAAAACGACGCGCATGCTTCTGGTGATTACCATCTTCTTCTTTGTCACGTGGATCCCCAAGATGGTCATTCCCTCCATTCCTCGGTCGATGATACACAGAAACATTTACATTCCAGGACTTCTCGCAATACTGTTCACTCTCAGAGTTACCAACCATATCGTCAACTTCTTCGTCTACTATTCCGTCAACAACCGTTTCCGAAGAGACGTTAAGGAGTCTTTTAAGAGGTGGAAGTGCAGCAAGTAACATTATAACTCTACCAGCACTTTATGTAATGCAAAGCAGTTACAAATAGGGGAAAATGTGCAAAATTGATTTTAAAAGTTTATTTTAAACCACATTCACACTTAAGATATAGGACCGGATTCCGACATAAAATAGTTACTATAGTTGGTGTTAGTTGTCAAAAGTTGCAGACAGGTTTTGGGTGAGGCAAAAGTGGACGTTCGAGCATTTTAGTCTGATGGACAACGTTTCAAGCAAACCGTAAAACTCAACCTGTCAACACAAAAGTAAAAAAAAAAATTCGATTCGTAAATTATTTTCATTTCAAAACAGGGGGTCTCGCAAAACGTAAAAAATCATGTTGCCTGGGCACTCCATCATCGTTCATCACCATCGCCATCGTGATCTCCCAATTTTGACATTTCAATTCCTTTCTGTCTACATTTTCCTCCATTTTCTGTTCAGACCCAATTACGGTTGTATCTTGGAATTGTATAACGCGTTATGTCACTATGTAATAAACCTTCTCGGAAAGTCGAACAAACTGGTTGAGGTATTTAAAAAAAATCACTTGCTTTCACTTACTGTTCTGTAGCTTAAGCTATACAGTGAACCCCCCCCCCCCCATAAAAACAGAATTGCGCATGAAGGGAACATGCACGTTTGTTGGGTAAACAAACATGTCCAATAAACAAGCACGTTCCCTTTTTATCCAATATTGGGTAATTTAGTTTTAGAGTGTAATGCTTCCAGAACAGCAAGTGAAAGGAATTGAAAGTTTTCCAAAACAGGCAAGTTTGTACTGATTGTGAAAAAGAGAATTCTTTCTCAATAAGCTATGTTATTTAATATTGAACTAATTATTTGAAAACACAAAAAGGATATGATAAAGAATGGTAGCTAATAAACTTAAAAGTGAAATGTAGCTAATTAATTGAAATGACCAAACCCACAAACTTTTCATTGTTTTTCACAACATTTTGGTGTGATGAAGAAAGTCTGATAATCTCTTATATGTTGATAAGTGTTTCGTTAATTTCCTAGTTTGTTAATTATTGATTGTATTCTATTGGTAATCATCATGTTTAGCACACCAGTTATGAGTTATATAATCCAATTTAATTTGATTAATAATCGTGTACAAAGTATTGACGTTTATATTTTGCTGCTGATTCAGTAGGACTATTATGTTAATATAATTTTTGTTTTGGTTTGTTGACATGTGTGTTAACTGCGGGGTCAGTGAGGGACGGGGGATGCATGCTTTTCACTGGAAAATAAATGTTCAAAGGAAAATATAGAAATAAATAAATAAATTTCAGAAGTATAAAGTGCAAAATTTTCTTGCTTTGTGGCTGCGCTCTCTCCAAATAAAAGAAATGTAAAATCAAGGACGTTGCTAGAGTGTTGAGTTTTCCAAACTACAAATGCAAAGTATTCATATTCTCATTTGCAAAAGGGAGGAGGGATTTCTCTTAGTTTCGTCTCCGCTTGGTCGCTACGGCTCCTCGCATGTCATGTCACCTCGGTCATTGCCTCCCTGGTTATAATGACTACTTTTAATCTTCATCAAATTAGTTTAGTTATAGCATTTTTAGAAATGTAAATACATCTATAAATGGCCATCAGGATAGTCATTTATTATCATTATTAATCTTGTCAATACAGTGGCCTAATTTTTTTTCTCGAATCGATTCATTAATTGGTGCATCGGACATCTTGGGCTATGCCTTGTGTTCGTGTAATTATATGAATTATTTACTATACTATCAGTTAATGAATTCACGCTAAGTACCATCGTTAGACTGGCAAGAAGCCTTTATGGAGAATAAAATTAGAAAATTGTTACTTTAATAGACCAGATATTTGTGTGGATATGTATGGTTCTCGGCTAGTTCGGAGTTTTAATTTTTTGTAGAGATTTGCCCATCCTCCCGTCAAAATCACAACTAGTTGTACATGTTCCAAGTTTCTCCAGTTAGAGGTGCAGGGCCATTGAAACAATAAAGGGGGCTTATCCATGGCAGTACACATACATAGATCTTTAGTTCATCTTACCTCAATGCAGGCCTCTCATTATTGCCCCCTCATACATGTCATACATTCATACTTCATCATTAGGGAGGAGAGGTGAGGCAAATTATACTTTTGCTTCCTATTAGAAGTTTTCGAGGGCCTCTGATATATCCCTGAATTATGTGAATGCAAAATGTAACGTGCATGAATCAAGTTAAAAAACAATCGACTCCTTCCCTCTTTATCTACATTGATTGACTTCGAAACATCAAGGGATGAAAAGGGAGAGGGAGAGACAGAGAAACAGACATATACAACATAGAGAGAGGGGGGGGGGGGGGAGATAGATACATGCGAAAAAAAGGGGGACGGATAGAGAGACAAGAGAGAGAGAGAGAGAGATAGAGAGAGAGAGAGAGAGAGAGAGAGAGAGAGAGGGAAAGAGAGAGAGAGAGAGAGAGAGAGGAGAGAGAGAGAGAAAATGGAACATAATAAGATATAACTCAATACAACATAAAATTATTTTCTTTTACATCTATAGGGGTGCCAGGCCTTTGAATCATTAGCAGAAACATGATGAAAGCCCGACAATGATTGTTTCTCAGGGACAGCCAATTAATTATTAATGAAAATGGCAAAGTGATTCTTATTCTGACTGTGTCACGTCCTCTTTTATATACGTATAGCATGTTCCATCCGTGTCTGGTGAATCGCAAAGACTCAATCATTCACTTGATTTACCCCTCACATTCATTATAAAATGTGAATGTTGTATAATTTTTAATCGATCTGTAAAATTGTCTAAATGATCATTGCCACCGGGGTCCACTTTGAAAGCATAATTATGCCACTGTAATAAAAAAAAAACGGGGAGGTGGTGCTGATCCCCAATATTGCAATCTTGTATGGATTAACATTATAACGCTTGGAGTAAATGGCGACATCGGGGCATCGAACCTCAGGAGAGGTAAACTTGTTTTTCAAAAATGATAAACGAACAATGAAATTACAACATACAGCTCAACCACACCATTTTAAGCAGAAAATCAGGTTTGATAGATGGTCTCTTACTATACTGCATAATAATGAATATAGTTTTGAAAGCCGGGTATCCTGGTGGGGGCAAAACATCCGAGCCAGTGATGATCCAGGAAAAAAAAATCCTTTCCCAGATTTGGGGGTGGTAGAGGACGTCGGATGTTCCTTTTATAATCCACCTCTTCAGGATTTAGAAATTGTAATTATAATTTTGATTTAATTTCATCTTTTTGAATGCATTATAGTATCATTAGCAACAGCAGAATGAAGTCAAAGCTATTTGCGAGAGAGCGAAGCTAGCGAGTAAATTTTTTTTTTGCCTCATTCCGTTGTGAATGAAAGTGTTTGGACAGGTTAAATTCTTTACAACTCATGGATAAAGTTTGAAGATATTTCAAATTTTATTTCGATTCATGATATAAGATATAATATAAAATACGTTCTGATTAGCTTGATACGTGCCCTAATATTAGCTTTGCTTAACCCTAAAAGGGCCGGGGGGGGGGGGGGTGGAATCCACCCCCCTAGACATTTCTCGCGATATGTCCGCAACGTACAAAGCAGTCGCCGTGGCGTTTCATGACTTTTTTCTTTCGAATCTCACGCATCTTTTGAGACCATATTCGCTACGTCCGGGCATGCGGTTCCGAAGTTACTCGACATTTCGTACTTGCACGTCGGACCAAAAATTGCTCAAAAACGTGATTTCATGTGTAATTTCAATATAAAATGTGTTTTCAGCCAAAATTTAGAAATCTATGAATATTTTTACATTTACTGATTAAAATTAATTTATTTTATGCTGTTTATGATCGTAAAATTGTCCCCGACAAATTTCATCCAAAAAACAATAAAAAACAAAAGGTAAAAAAAACAGAGAACTACATAAGAAATTTAAAATACAATAAAATACATAAGAAATCAAATTTGATACCGAATTTTTTTCAAGTATATTTGCTAAGAATACTGGAAAGAGTGTCTAGACCAAAAATTAGAATTTTTTGAGCTTTATTTAATGATTAAGAGCAAAATTTTGATTTCATGCATAAATTAGCGGAGAATTTAACTATACAGTTTTGTAGATTACATTTTGGACGACGTGCGTGCCGATTTTCGGCGCGATCGCGCGGTCGACGGTCGAGATCTCGGGGGGGGGGGTGGATTCCACCCCCCCCCCCGGCTGTGGCATAGCCAAAATATCCCGGCCCTTTTAGGGTTAACCTTTGACAGTTGGCTTCGAAGTAACGAGGATTAGAGAAAAAAATTATCTTAAACTAATGAGGTTTTAAGAGCAATTTTGTTAAAATTTACTTTAGAACATTTATTTCATAATAATTTTAAAGTCACTTATCATTTTTTTTCATGGTTGAAAATCTGTGGGGGGGGAAGGCAAATTGCCTCCATTGCCCATCTTAAAACACGCTAGTGTTGTGTATGTGTGTGTGTGTGTGGGGGGGGGGGGGGACAGGGCGTCTCAGGCCTCATGCGGTAAAGCTAAGTTGGGACCACATGACGGTCTACCATGACCATGGGTTCAGATCAGTGGTTGAGAATTGGGAACCTTGCATCTAACCTACTCAACCTCCCCACGGTGCATCACTTCATGTTGACTTTGTGTACGCAAGATAGTGAGAAATTTCACATAAAAGGGGATAATATTTAGGGATGCTCACGAACATTCATATGTTCATGGATTTGAGAAAAAGTGTATGTTTTTTTGTAAAGATCAAGAGAAATTTCACGAAAAAGGGTCACAATTATTTTTCATGATGTTCGCGAACATGTGAATGAATTTGTACCTCTTTTGCAAAAATAAGGTACTTTTTGGTGAATGCGTGCTTGATAAGCCATAAATAGGGTTTAATCTGGTTCACTATGTAAGAAAATGGGCTTTCGTTCAAAATTTTTGGAGATTAGCAAAACTATACATTTTCATAATTGTTAGAACATAGGAAATTCAAAAATTGATGTTGGCATTTGCACAAATCACCGGCATAGCGGCCATTTTGGATTTTCAAAATGGCCGTTATGTGTAACTCGTATTGAACAAATTTGAAGATATTTTTTAAACAGAACCTCATCTTACCATGTATGTATCATCATATTAAAGGAAATTAATTGTCTACAACATGATACCACATTTAATGGGTTTGGTGATGATTTGCGATACAATTCTTGGCCAAGAATGTGATTGTTTACATAATTATTTACAAATATGAATTTCTTCAAAATACGTATTTCTCATTATTTCAAAAGTTATTTTTACAAATTAGTTTAAACTTTTCAGAACACTTTCCATATGTACGGTAAATATCATATAAAAATTACAAGTTCAGTGCTTCTCAAACAAAAAAATTATAGCGCTCTGAAGTTGACACTTTGATATTAGCTAAAGTAGAGAATCGATAACAAATGTGGTCACTAAGTGCTGCCTTCTCCCTGACAATGGTAACATTGGGAGACGTGCAATGAATTATTTCGGTAGTACATGCTATTGTCATGCAGATTAATATTTTGATAGGAAGTGGGATATCAGATGATTCAGCACGATCATATTTTAGTGATATACAATTGTTTATTAGTTCCCGTTGCCATGGTTGCTATGATACAAATGCGCCTAATGTGTGTTGAGAAATCAATAAGGCTAATTGTCCAATAATATATATGAGGAAACCTGGTTTCAAGTGATAATCATGATTCACACTCCAAGACACGTATATACTAGATTATAGGGTACAGAACTTGCACCCCATGCATGTCCATGCCTTCCCCTCCCCCTTTCTGTTTTTAAAACGAGACAAATTGGTACAAAGTAATATTCATAAAGTACTTTGCATAATGGTAAGATAATCAGTGAGCCTTATGGAAAAAATATCTGCCAATGCCTTATCCTTCTTCCCGCCCCTTTCCCCTCTAAAGTTTAACTTAAAACAATACCTACAAGTATTATTGGTACAAGGAAGCAATTCAGGCCATCAGTGAAATAACATGGGACCTGTATTCACGTGATAGACAATATTTACACTCTAAAACATGTAGATACTTTTTTTGTTTTAAGTACTTGGTGGTGGGGTTCAAAATTTGATACCAAACAGTCTGTAACATCAATCCAAGTCTGATTGACCCCCCAAACTGGGTCACTTCTAACATTTCCAAGCACTTTCAGTATTAAAACAAGCATAGTCTTACGAGGTGGGGTGGGGAGGGGTGGGGGCTAGGGGCTGAAAGTAAAGTTTACATTCGGGCAAGAGGCGTCAGCCCCCCCCCCCCGCTCAGTTGTAGACAAAGTTCATCAGTTGGTCTCAATCAGTGCAATTCACGCCTCTCTAAATTTTGACTTTCTTCATTTCAGCATTGCAAAAATCTTTTGCCACGAAAGATCCTTCTAAACTTAGGTGACGTTTTGAGACTGTTTCTGTTTTGAGTAAAAAGTGGTTTAACACAATATTTCTTGCTACCACTGTTTATCTTCTTTTTGAAAAATTGTCTTATATCAGCTTTACTATCTACCTCAAATAGCAGAACTGAAAGCCCCCCCCCCAAAAAAAAAAAAAAACAACAACAACAACAAACAGACAAAAAAATGTGACCTTTCGATTTTTTTTCTCTGTTTTTGTACAAAGTGGTTAAAACGCAATATTTCTTATTCTATTTGTATATCTTTATTTCTCCTTATTCATGTTTTTAAGCTTTACTACTTACCTTAAAAAGCAGAACTGAAAGTAAATAAAGTTGAAAAACAATATGGCATGTAGGAAATGAGCATTTTAAAGGCAGTGAGCCATCTGTGCTGTCATGGCGTGATCCTACATGTATACAATTAACAATGTAATAGATTAGCCTAATTGGAGTACCCTAAAATGTCTTTGGGCCAAGTAAAGTATGTAATAATTTGTTGTACTGTAAAATACATTTATTTAGTTTGCATATGCTGGTCAACATATTGGGACAGGAACTTTCTCTAACAATACAGCTAAAGAACTGCACTTGGTATTTAATTCAGGGGATAGGGGGGGGGGATTGACCAGTGATGATAGTCGATGGGAAAGTTCGTATTGAAAAACAAAAGTCGTTATAAGTGACTTTATTTCACGTGTATTCAATTGTATTTCAACCATATTTATTTATTTATTAATTTATTCACAATATTTAATCAGGAAACCCAATCAACAAATGCTGCTCTCCCTTGGGGTCCTGTACAAAATAAATATAAAATGCGAGAATCACACATGTGAAGTTAATACATAACAATTATCATTATGTGTAATAAACAAATTAAAAACATTAGCAATGAAATAATACGTGTTTGCTAAAATTACAAACGCATTTCTTGCTTTATAGGTCTGTTATTAGAGGATCATTTTTCTAAATCAATATTCAGATAGAAAAGGGATAATAAAAGAAAAAGAAATCACAAATGATCTACAAAGAAATAAAATCAAATTGCTGTTTTTTATTCAAATTGTACAAAATATAGTTTCTTCTCCTGTAGAGAAGAAACTTAGACACCAAAATATAGCATGACTGTATAATTTTTCTAAACTTGGTGTCAAAATATGTGCAAGGCTTCAAGGACAAAAGCCAGAACGTGGCACAGTTTCAGTTTACAGAAGCAATGAAATTTGTCTGAGGGCCCCTAGCTGCCCCAAAGGCTTGAAGTGAAGGAAGACTCAAGATTATAAGTTTGTGATAGCATCAAATATTTCCCAAGATGGAAGCCACATGAGCGTTGAGATGGGAAGTCTAATGACGTCACCAATGTTTTTCCTGACCCTGGAAACATAGTATTAGAATATTCCAATAAGTTTCTAGATTACCATGAAGCAGAGATAGGGCAATATAATATTTCATGGCGGCCAATTTGAAAATCCAAAATGGCCGCCATATGCGATGAAGCGTTAGGAGTAGAAGTCTAGTAATGTCACAGATTGTTTTCTTGACCCAAGAAAAGTAGGATTAGCATATTTCATTCAGTTTATAAGTTAGAAAGAAGCCAACGTAGGGAAACAAATGTATTTGTGGCGGCCACTTTGAAAATTAAAAATGGCCACCATGTCCTATGAAGCGTTGAGATTGGAAGTTTAATTATGTCACTAATCGTTTTCCTGACCCAGGAAACAAAATACTAGCATATTCTTTTAAGTTGCTATTGGTTGACTGGAATATATGTATATATCATATATATATATATATATATATATATATATATATATATATATATATATATGTGTGTGTGTGTGTGTGTGTGTGTGTGTGTGTGTGTGTGCGTGCCCTTACATAGATACACTTGTGGGGTACAGAGAACAAAATAGCACAATGATGACCTTTATTCCGTCATGCTTGTGGGGTACAAAATACAATAGGAGAAGTGCTTGTGGGGTACAAAGTACAAAAGGAGAAAAAAATACAGTTCCCCACAAGTCAATGTGTGGGCGGGTGTGTGTGTGTGTGTGTGTGTGTGCCATTTTCAAAATACAAAATGGCCGCCGTGTGCGATGACATATTAAGATTAGAAGTCTAATTATGTCACCAATTGTTTTATCGACCAAGAAAATGGAGGATTAAAATATTTTTGCTAAGTTCCTAGGTTGACCGGAAGCAGAGATAAGGAAACTGATATATTACACGTATGCCATTTTGAAAATCCAAAATGGCCTCCATATGCGAGGAAGCGTTAGAAGAAGATGTCTAGCAATGTCACCATTTGTTTTCTGCACCCATAAATAGTAGGATTGGCACATTTCATAACGTTTATACCTTTAAAAGAAGCCGAGATAAGGCAAATTATGTATTTTATGGGGCCATTTTGAAAATCCAAAATGGCTACCATGCCGGTGTTTGTGCAAATGCCAACATCAATCTTTTTTTTATCCATGCTCTAACGATTCCGAAAATATATAGTTTTGCTAATCTCAAAAAATTTTGAAAAAAATATACATAGTGAACCTGACTAGAAAGTAGCCCTTGGCATTATTTCTTTGTTTTAGCAAATATCAAAGTGTTGATTTTAGAGTACTATAACTTTTTTGTTATATAAGCAATGAACTTGTAATTTTCAGATGATATTGAACCTATATATGGATGCTTTTCTGTAAAGTTGGAAGTCATTAATGAAATGGACTTTTGAAATATGAGGAAATATGTATTTTGAAGCAATTCATATTTTCGAAAAAAAATGATAAAAATCACATTTTCGGCCCAAAATTGTTAAACAAATCATCACCAAACCCAGCGAATGTGGTGTCATGTTGTAGAGAATCTAACGCCCTTTGATATACTACCACAAACATGATAGAATGAGGTTCTCTTCCAAAAATATCTTCAAAAGTGTTCAATACTAGTTATATATGGCGGCCATTTTGAAAATCCAAAATGGCTGCTCGGTCAGGATTTTGTGCAAATGCCAACATCAATTTTCGGATTCCCCATGTTCTACCGATTCCAAAAATGTATAGTTTGCTAATCTCCAAAAATTTTGAACAAAAATACATAGTGAACCCGACTAGTTATATTTAGAACCCATTTTGTACCTGTTTTTATGCCGAAAGGGGTGGCGGATCTACATAGGGGAAAAACTGGCCCGTGCCCCCTCCCCTTTTGAAACCCAACTGGCATACCTTAAGTACACAATCAGCAAAATTTGCCCCTTTTATTGTGTAGTTTTACCGCACTGTGCCCCCTGTTTTACAAAATCCGCCCCCGGGTCATATTATGTAGAAAATGTTCTTGAAATTATGCAAAATGAGGGGGTTATTTTGTGACTCTGCTAACGATCATACGTTACGCATTTGAATATGAAGTAATATCACCGTAACCTCACCTCCCCCCACCCCCACCCCCATCCGACCGGTCACACACACACACACACACACACACACAAAATGAAATAACAGAAGACTGGAAGTAGAAATAAATTTTGAGAAAAATAAAAGTCGGAAAAAATACAAAAGGGATATAGCGTATACATTTAAATACAGTATACCGTAGGTCTATTTTTTTAAATGGTTTCAGCTTTCATATCATTACAGTTCTCTCTTCTTTAAATTGGCAATTGAAATAGTCTTTGAACGAAAATCAAACCGATAGTTTCTACCATATACTACTACTACTTAAAGATCACTATTAATACGATAAATTTTACTTGTAATTTTCTTTTTTGAATTCATTTTCAAATGAAAACAAATAATTAATGTGGTGATATTTATTTTATTATGTAAAAAATTCATCAGATTTTATAAAAAATATAGTTCTATACAGACCTCTTTAACATTTAATGCTGAGCCTGAAATTTTGTAGCGGTCAAAATTAATTTCTTAAACAGCGAATAAATCATAAATTTCTAGGAAGTTTAAACTTTGTCATTCATTAGAACCATGATATTGAATTCTCCTCATCTGCAAAGGTATGTCTTGATATGAATCTCTAAATAATATCCACCTGTATTTAGAAGACTACCATAATTCTTATTCTCGTTCATGAAATACTTTATTTCGGTCCCATGCATTAAATTTTGTGTATGGCAAACTTCATTCTTTTTTACAGAAACCTGCACGTCCGAGGCCCAACGTTGACAGAGTTGGCAGAATTCTGCTTTCTGGCAGAATTTTGACCGCTTTAGCATCTAGCATTATGCTAGGCATAATTTGACAAAATTTAGCAGAATTTTAGCAGAATTCAGGTGTTTCTTTTTCTTTGCTTGTCTCCTTGTAAAGTTGAAATCCTTCGCTTCGGTATTTGACTTTGTTGTGGAAACCTTCTTTCGTGGCTGAAGTCTTTTCTGACTGGTAGGCGGCAAAGGGTAGTGGTTTGGTGGAAAGCAGTCTTCTTGGGGAGAAGTATTGAGTGGCGTGCCGCAAGGGAGTGTGTTGGGTCCAACCCTTTTTCTAATCTTTGTTAATGATCTCCCAGATGTAGTTGAGTCAAATATCATTAATGATGTTCGCTGATGATACAAAATTGTATGTACGCTCAGATACGAGAGATTCTGTTGTGCAACTTCAAAGGGATTTATCGAAAATGGAAGAATTGGCCGCAAAGTGGCAGCTTCGTTTTCATCCTGAGAAGTGCACTGTTCTAACCACTCGTGCTTCGGAACCATTCGGTTCCACTTGAGATCACGTACCCCTGCTGAATGTGCAGCCTGCTGTAATAGTCCTAACCAAAACATAATAAATATCAAGGTAAAATTGAAACATCACTTACCAATACGTTGCCTTGGGTCTACTCTTGAATTTGATGTAAAGTTTCTGCACCCCGGTATTGAAAAAGCTGAATTTTGGAGCTTGAAAGTTGTTTGCCGTGACTGGGCTGAGGTAACAGTTGATTGTACCGTTTTTATGTATTTTGCTGCCCTCTTGTGCCCGATATAGAAGATTACTTTTGGGGGTTCCGTGGTATGAGCCGCCGTTTGTAAATTTATCATTTAGACAATTTTTTTTTATGTAATTCAATAATTTACCTTGTCAAATAATTATTCATATGAAAATGTCATAGAATGAGTACAGGTATTTATGAATAATAATTTTCATGTTTTTAATTATTTATAAATGATGATTTAACAATATCCATTATTTAAATTTATCTATTTTGCTTTCAAGTATAAATGATTTCACAATATTTATTTATGTGAAGGGGGGGGGAGAGGATTCACTTATCACGATTTATAAATAACAATTGTCACAATATCCAATATCTTTGCTTGACACTGTATCCCTTAAAAGGGAATCGGTAACTTTGTGGAGGCTTGATTTAATAAATTGAATTTTTGTATCTGTCTTGTATAATGATGTTCAGAAGGATGAATAAATAGCGAGGCATAGAAAGGTTTTCAAATATACAATGTTATTATCAAAAAAAAGTGTGATAAGCTTAAATCAACGGACACATTAAACAAGAGCATTATGAATACATAAGTAAAAAAAATCCCGACAGATATCATGCTTAGTTACAACAACAGTTTATTTACAGATCCACAAATTTTTCAGCCTCTCCCTCTCCCTCTCCCTTTATCAATTAAGTGGAAAAACATATACAAATGATATACAGTTTCTTTAAAAAATATAACTTCACAAACGGCGCCTCATAACGACAAGGGTCGGCAGTATTTTTTCCCTGTCCGATTTTCCTATCACAACCACCATACCACTGAAAATGCTCCGATGCCAGAGACGACTTGCTTTGGAAGGTGGTAAGATTTGTCTTTTTTATCATAAAGTTTGAAAAATTAATGATAATTTTACCAGCTAGACCTAGCTTCAATACCTAGTCACCCCTCCGGAGTAAATAATTTACTTCATGGTGAGGTAAAAGAGCGTGAGTTAGGTGAAACTTAGTTTCAACGTAAGAGGAGTACGAGGTTATAATCATAACCTAGTACATTGGATGAGTGGTTCTAACTAAGGCTTGGGAAACAAAACACGGGGGCCTGTTTCTCGAAACCGTCATATGTCTAAAAACTAAGCAGCGCTAGTTCTCTAGTTGTCCGCTACGTGTTTCACGAAGCCGTCTTTACCAAGATGGATGACAACTCCCTGACTAAGGACTTATGACGCCTCCAACCCTGTCATATCTTTTTTAGTCGACGTACAGCGCCATCACATGTTATTTATTGGGTAGATTATGGTTGGCAAAAAGTGACACTACATACTTCTATGCAACTCTTTCTACGCATTCACTTTATCTGGAATTTATCCATGTTTATATTATGAAAATTATATAAAATACATAGTGTTTTTGTTCAAGGCTTGTCTCCACTTAACTCTAGTGAATCAACACTCTTTCCACATTCTAATGGATAAAAATAAAAAACAAACAAATAAACAAACAACAGTCTAATTGAGGTAATTTCAATATGAAAGGAACTTTTTTTCAAATGAAAAAGAAAACCATAATAAAAACGATAACAAAATAATAGACTGACAGGAGATAGGCCTGTATCAAAATGTGGTGGGATTTGAAGAAAAAAAAGTTAAACCAAAACTTGTCAAATTAATCCCATCATTGGAAACTGGAAAAAAAAAAAACTATTGACAAATAAACACTGGGCAAGAAAAAAATACAAGCCTTACATGATAAGCAATGGGAACTTGGGAAGTATTATAATCTAGAAAAAATATAAATTCATAACTGTTGCTAGGTATGTTTTATGTCAAAATGAATTTAGTAAGTCTCTTAACTTCTGATTGCAAAGCTATTTTACGATATGGGTCCTTCATATCTGATCAATTAGCATGAAAAATGACGTGCTACCATAATAAACTTGGAAATCACATGTTACGTCTTATATGTGACCCGGCACCACAAAACCACCAAAAAGTCGCAAAAAATAATTTTTCTGATTTTATCATATTCGGATAGAACAAAGTCTCAGCTTTAAAATGATATATGACTCATTATAATTGAAACTTTCTAACCCTTTTAATTCAGCGAATGAAAAGAGCTTGTAAGAGAGGTTGGCTGGTATTAAATAGGGAGGAAATGAGCTCTAAAGTTGAGGCCTATTCAAGCGTGCGGAGCAAGAAAACAAGAGAGAAAAATCAGTGGAGAGTTAATCAAAAGGCCATAGCACCCACTATGATGAATTGTCGGATTAGGTTGATATTTGGTAGGAGTGTTAAATATAGTTTATTCATTCTATTGCCAAGACTTCAAATTGTGAACTTTAGTTGTTCGAGAGTTATTATGATACAAATGAGAGCGTTCTAATGGGAGATTAAGCGCACCTCGGTGGCCTGACACCTGCACTAGACAATGCCTATTCACTTCTTTGGGGTGTCTTTCTTTGTTCCCTGTTACATAATACTGATTTGTTACCTGTGTAGTCATTCTGTTATCATACATTGAACTTGTAATTTAGCCTATAATTAACTTGAATAGGACCTACTCTTTTTCTTGTTCACATTGATTAACCTATGGAATTTGTTTTACATAGAACTTACATACTCTTTCCTTGCTCACATGAATAAACTTGATCGTTCGTCCTTTTTCAGACTCTGTTTCGTCATCGAAATGGAACTTAAAATTGCTCTGTAATTTGCTTTCGCGACTATTGGTGAACTGTAATATCAGTATGATGAGATTGCTGAGAGTTTATTCTTTCTATCAGTATAAAATTTATTAGGGAAAAGGTAATTTAAGGTCCGTGAGATTGCAGTGATTTTGCGAGGGTGAGCGGTACCGATTAAAAAAAGATCATACGGGAAGGCGAAGAATTAGGAAGAAACCGAAGCTGTGCGAAAAAAACTGGTCTAGAAAAACTGTTAAAAATTCATCTTCTACTGTGTTTTAAGCTTCCTGATTTTGATATAAGGTACAGAAAAGAACGATCTTTCAGAAAAAACCAAAAATCCCAAAATAAAATTTTCCAACCCAAATTTCCATTTCAGCTGTTTACACAAAATCACGGGTAGCGACTTTTTGGTGGTTTCGTGGTGCCGGGTCACATATAATAATTACAAAAGTGCTTTTTGTGTGAAAACAAATATTTGGGCGATCTTCGTTAATGATTTCTATAAAGATTTCTTTGGTGAACTAAAATCCGACGAGGGAACTGTAATATGACACGGTAGGCCAGCCATAGTCAACGGCATATTCTCTGGTTTTCAGACCCATATCAGTGTAAACATAGATTATATCAACGATTTTTAAAATGAATACTTTGAAATATACGTGTCTAAACTTATAATATGAATATTTTTGTAATTTTCATATCATAATCAAGCCCCAAAACATTATGTAAAACATTCAAAGCATATTATTATTACAATGAAAATATATGGGTTTATTTTTATAAACTATCAAATCACGACATCCGGGGGGTACCTATCCAACGTAAAACTGGCTCACCGATCATGAAATAAATCACTCATATTTTTCATTTTACAAGCGAATCCATCATGTAATTTACATAATTTAAAAATTATTTGGCATCTATTATACCCCTCTACATTTTCTATTTTCTTTTATTCCCTAATTCATTCAAATATTTGCAGTTGAGTTAAATTTAGCTTTTGAAAATATAGTGTAATTGCAACGAAGGCTACCTGTCGGCTCTTATTCTCGCCGATAGTATCGATATCACGAGATGTCTAGCTAGTTAGCTCTTCATGAAACAGTTTAGGAAGATCATGGACATCTCTGTAGTTGGCGGATAAAGTTATGACTGTCTTGTCGTTGGTTTCGAGAAACAGGCCCCAGATGTGCAAAATGAATATCATATGAAGAGAGAATCATACACAGTAGCTCTCAATGAAGTCCATGCTGAGAGGGATTTAGGGGTATTAGTAGACTCAAAATTGTCTTTCAAAGATCAAGTATCGCAAGCAGCCTTCAAAGCTAATAGAGTTTTAGGAATTGTTGGAAGGACATTTGTGAATCTTAATGGAGATACAATGCTGTTTTTGTTTAAGGGCCTTACTAGACCCATTTTAGAATATGGTCAGGCAGCATGGTCGCCATATAAAGTAGGTGAGCAGAGGAAACTGGAGAGTGTGCAGAGGCGGGCAACAAAAATGATTCCTGGATTTAGAAATATGTCTTATTGTGAACGCCTCATGCAACTCAAATTACCAACTCTTGCTCACAGGCGAAGGAGGGGTGATATGATTGATGTTTTCAAGTATTTGACAGGAGTGTATGACACTCAACACAATCTTTTTCAATTGGCACACAGGAGGTCCAGAGGCCACAAAATGAAACTGGACAAACAGTATTCTCGGCTTGATTTGAGGAAGCATTTCTTCAGCAACAGAATTGTGGATTTGTGGAATAGTCTCCCTGAATATGTTATCTCAGCAACTTCTGTAATAGACTAGATAAATACTGGTCTAAAAACCATGATCTTGTTTACGAGCCAGTATAGGCTGTATGAGTCATTATCTACCATGTCTACACACATTCTTGTCCTTTCCCACACATAATCGACTTGGTAATTAAGACAATGGAAAATGTATAACCACATGATACAGCAAGCTACGATCGATGAACAGGCATTCGTCCTATATCATCTTGGGATTAAAGATAGAAGAAGAAAGAAAAAAGAGTATTTTTGAGTAGAGTCTAAAAATACACCCAAAAATGCTGATAACCTTTTTTTTTTTTCAAAGCGACTTTTCTATACTCGCTCGATACTCGCTATGTATTAAAAGCGAGTGTCATGCAGGGAAAAAAAAGGAAAAATCCTACAAATGATGCGGGGATGGTCCCCCAATTCACAGCACTGTTATTGTTAATTATACTTAGAATCTATAGTCTTAGATCCAGATCTAGACATCTACTGTTTTCTCGGTCTTTTTGACGGATTTTTCATTATCTGGTGCCGTGGGTCACTCACACTAATGCAAGATTAATATGGCCATGGGTGGACTATTAGACTATATTTTGAGTCAATTTGTTAAAAATTTGTATAAATATCTCCAAATAAAAAGGAAAAAAACTCATTGCTTTTTTCCATGTTTTTTCATAGATGTAGACACAACAGTCCTCTCGTACAGTCATTGCACGATGATGGCGATTTACATTTGTTTACTGTTTTCTTAATCTACATTCAAGTCATTGAGCTTTATTATCATTGCTGATGGCACTATTCTAGAAAAATCACTGAATACAACGATGCAAAATCCTTTCTAAAATTGTTATTGTCTACCGGCAGGGAACAAAACTAGTGCGCGACATGCATTCGCTGTGCGAAAATCGGTTGTAGGTCGTTTTACATATAGAACATACGGCAAATGAAGACCTCTAATCCTTGCACAGGTCTGGGCTGGTACTTCTATGGGAGAGATAGGAAAAAGACATGCTAAAATTTTAATTTCATTGACATCACCACTGCCTGATAAGACGATTAAGTGACATCCATGTAGAAGAAGTACATTTACCAGGCAATGGTAAGGACAGTTTCGTGCAATAAGTTATGAATTTGAAAAAAAAAAAAGGATGTCACAGAACCCTATACAGTGGATATTCAGTATAAAGAGGTCTGATATAACAATATTCTGGATATAACTTGTAAGATATATTCCTGGACCCAGCTCTTTATATTTTATTGTTTTTTTTAACCTGATATAGCGAGATTCCTGCTATAACAAGGTAATTTTGATGGTTCCAAGGACCTTGTTATACCAAGTTTCCACTGTATCAGCATGTACCTAATCACACGCGACAATGCAGCAATGGCTCTGTGAGTGGGGAGGTTCAAAGATGGTAAACATTGAAATCTAACAGTATAACATGTATGGAGTATGAAGTTATCTTAAGATAACCTCCTACATGTATATGTTATATTATAACAAGGTTATTATATAACAAGGTTATACTATAACCTTGTTGATTGGATAAGTGGTATGTGAATGAGTGAAGAATAGGTTAAGTATATATACTTTATCTTTTTTGTAGTACTGGTTTGTATCATTCTTGTTTAAAAGCTTTTTATATTTTTTTTATTCTAAAAAAGCAATTTATGTAAACCAAATAGTTATTCTACTTTCCTAATTCTGCCTTGCAACAGTAAAATTTTTTGCCTTGAATGTTGACAAGTCGCACAGAGTATGCTGGTCCAATATTATTTCCATATTCAATTTGTGTTATATCGAAGAAAAGAAATCTTTCTTTTGTTAAATGTTAAATGTATTCATATATGTGTGTATTTGTGTATATATGTATAATTTATACAGGGCCTCTTAGAAGAGCAGTTATGTAAATGAAAGAGTTACCCTGTTTAAACAAAACAAATAAATAGATAAATAAACGTTAGATCTAACATTAGAGTCTGGATCTACATGAAGGCTAGAATAGAAAAATCGATCTGTTTGGAGGAGTTTTATAACACTTTGACTTTTGAGGCTCTCCTCCAAGACTTGTAGGAGAGGGATTCCGTGAAGCCAGGCGTAATCTCAACGGAGCATATCCTAGAATGAAATAGACTGATTTTTCTGTCTACCAGTAGATCTACATGAAGTCATGATTAATAGGTTAGAATCAGCAGACAGCATGGACAGTACTCCAGTACTACTGTAGAGACTAGAGTAGAGACTAGAGTAGACTCTAGTCAGTAGAGGACAAATTTAAATTCAAATGTCACAAATGTTTTTTCGCTGTGGCCATGTTGGTTTAGGAGTATGACTACAAGCACTCATATACATACAAGGTTATCTTATCTTATTAAATCATTGAACATAGGATGAGTGGACAGAGGGATATATATAATTATTATAATAAAATTGCATTTATCTTAGATATCTCTAACGCAGGATGCTGGAGGATACTTTGGATTCAGCAGCGTTATGTTTTTTCTACAGTTTTTGGTGATGCTGCCCCCAGTGTTCCATCTTTTATAGGGTCAAAGTTCATATCTTGGTGGATATCTTCTGTGCACTCTGCAGGTCACATTTCTTGACAGATTTCTTCAAATTTTTATATAGAGATGCATTATACTCTAAATCTACACACATATTGTTTTGGCGATGCTGCTCCTAGTGTTGACAATAATCCAGGCCACTGGTGGCGATCTTTACATCATCCTTTTGTTTGAGGGAGGGGAGGGGGAGGTTCTTTGTCCCTCCTTCGAACAAAAGGATGATGCAAAAATCGCTGCCAGTGTCAGGGGGGGGGGGGGGATACATTCGTATTGCGCGGCAAGGCAGATTTCTAGTTTAAAAAGGATGTGAAATGAAACAAGTCCTCTGACATTAACTGTAGGGGGCAAACTTACTTGAAAATCAAATTCAAAGTTTTTACTGAATGACAGTGCAGTGTGAATCATATGTTTGTAAATCATCCTGATGCAGTTCTTTTCCAATTATTTTTCAGTTAGTTTATTTATAATGATATGATGTCATGCAAGTGATAACTTTCAGAACTCAGAGTCCAAATTTAGCATTGACCCGTGAAAAAACACAAGCAGGAGTGGGGAGTGATTTAGCTTTGGAAAGCTTCCATAGAGCTTAGGAAACTAAGAAAAAACTATGATAAATTAACAGATAGTCACTTAGGGAACCTCACTTTCATAATATGCGATTTAAAAAATAGCTCTTGTGAACAGAAAATTATTCTTTACACTGTTTAGTATGGTAGAGGTTCTCTGTGATACATGAAAACCCCCCCCCCCCTCAACAAAACAACAACAACAACAACAAACAAACAAACAAAAACAATGCAAACTGAACAAGGTATTTGGAGTAGCATACCAGTTGATGCTTGAATGCTGCTACTTACATTGAAATCCTGCAATAATACAAGACAATCAAATTATTTTATTTTATTATTTTTTTTTTAACAAGTGTCAAAGAGTTTATTCCCCTGTCTTGTATTTGCTTGCCTATAGGAAAAGTCACTAGAATGGTCAAGTGCATTTAGAAAGGAACCACAATTACAATGGCGTCTAAAGATCTTGATTCATCTTTGAGGGATCAGCCTGTCTCCAAACACCCTTCATTAATGGAAAGTCCAAGTGATGTAAGTGGCAACACTTCCAGCATCTCTTCGGCAAGTGAGGTCCTGAGACGATCAAGTGTACCTCATGGGTCGCATTCTGAACATAATGGACAACACAACTCCTCAGATGTCTCCTCTGCCAACTCCAGCAACTCAAGCTCAGGATCCATGAGAGTTCGCATCAAGGCCAAGTATTTGAAAGAGAGGAAGTCTCCCTTTGAGACAGGTAGGAAATTGTCACAGTACTTGAACTTCTGGATACTACATCTTTTTAAAAATCTTCTTTGATTCCACATGGCATGGATTTATATTAAGTTTTCATTGATTAAGCCTTTAAAGGGTCAGGTTAGTAAATAATTCACAGTGATATGAGGATGACATGATTGTAGGGCCCTCAGAGAGAACACTATTTAGTACTGATGTGGCTACCCTGGGTAAACCAGACATATTATTATTATTATTATCATTAGTATTATTATAATACAAATGAAATCAAACTTCAATGTGGAAAAAAGAAATATGGAAAGAGTTACACTGGATAATTAGGCATATCTTGTTAAATGTCCATACTTTCTTCTTCAGATCTGAGTTCTCAAAACTCCCTCTTCTTATCCTTATTTATTGAATTGAGGTAGAGGAATATCTTATTCTAAACTTCACAGTAGAGATGTGTGTTACAAAAAAATCTGTTGAATGCAACTTCATGTTGGTATACAGTATCGCACATTTTCTGTAGACACCAGGCACAGATATCTAGGTCACTGTCATAAAGGAGGTTTAAGACTCCTTTCATTTTTCCTCCCTATGAAAACACGCAGGTGGCTCATCCAGCACCCCGTACCTGCCACCAGCTCTGCCAGGGAACTTGCCAGTTGGGTATGAAGCCCAGAGGGATGTTGCTGATGTGCAGAGGCATACTAACACTGAGGATGTCACATCAACAAAGGCTGATGATCCTGCTCCACCAGGTCAAGTCTTGAGTTCTGAAAGGGACTACAGACTAGATGGACATGAAGTTTCAACCACAGTGTCTGCAAACAGTATGGGAGATGAATTTCCTGAAATTCAAAAGCAGGTTTTGTCTACTGGTCATCACCGTCATGGTAAATACATTACTTTAAATATCATCATCGGGGTGATAAAACCTTATAATTAAAAAAGGTTAGATTTTCAGGAGAGCAAGAAAACTTTCACGAATTACACAGCAAGCACATTGACAACCTTCCTTTTACAGATCACTTGTAGCATTATTTTTTTCAGATATGCACTACATGGATTTTATCAGAACATGAAATTAGTTTTTAACTATAAAATTATGAAGAACAAAAAAAAAAAATCTGTAGAAAATGAGTTAAGAGGTTTTATCACCCCACCGACGATATGTTGTATGATTGCTTTTTTAAATAAAATGAATATTGAATTTGTTATGTTGTTCAATTCAGTTTCCATAATACTTTTGTACTGGGCTTTTATAGATCTTGAGAACAAAATCACTTCAAAAGAAAACATATTTCTTTGGGTTGTATTTATAAAGTTATTCTGAATAAACTACTGTGACTGTATATATTTCAAATGGCACACATTTATTTCCTATATTCTTAATGAAAAAGACATTTTTTGTTGCATTATGTGAAAGAGTATGTACATGTGTGTAAAGATTTAAAAAACAAACTGTACCCACATAAATTTCTTTTGACTTGTACAGGTGAACATAATCAGTCCAAAATCCATGACAGATCTTCCATACCAGTGGCACAGCTTTCTCAGAGTTCATCATCAAACGCAGGCAATACCCATAAGAAGGTATCCCTATCAACTCACTATTCACTTTTAGTTCTTCTTATTCTTAATATCTCTTTGGATATACCTGCATGGCCATTGATGTTTATATTAATAAATTTAGAAGTAGTTATCATATCTGATTCATTTTACTTGTAGCACGAGAAGAAGCAGAAATATTGTGTTGTAATGATAAAATGTAGTTTGAGAAAATTGGAAGCTCAAAACATCTTTATTGATGTTTATTTTTTAGGGAAAAACAATATACTGAAAGGTCAAGAAAATGGAAATCTTAATTTGACTTATTAATGGAAAACGTGCAATAATTTGAGAGGTTTATTTCTTTTTGCATTGGTTTGCAGACATCCGGTATCCTTAGGCAAGGAGCTCCCACCAGTAGCAGTGTTCCATTTCAAAGTGCAACCTGGGGTCAACCGATGGACCTAAGAGTCACTCAATTCAGCAAAGGTCGACGTCAACAGGTCATGAGAGATCAGCTCTTAAAAAGGTAATCGTCATTTGTTAATGTTTAAAAAGAAGAATGAAAAGAACTTCAGTTATCATGTGGTAGTGTTAAAGAATTGCTACCATTCAGTGGACTGAATCATAATATCTCTTTGTTTTATGAGTAGATTTATGCTATGTGTTCTGTCAGACAACCAAAATGAAACTCAAATCCAAAAGTTTTAACACCTATAAATGTGTAGTGTATCTTTAGAATATAGTAATGAAGCACAATCAGTTCCAAGTCTTCTAATCAGCAAGACAACTAAGAAAAATTTAAACTTTTGAATAGTATCACATTATTGTTATAATATTCAAGCTTTGAATATTTGATATATACATGTCCATATTTTCTTCTTCAGATCTGAAAACTCAAAGCCCACAAAGCGTTACTATCAGCCCAAATTGATAGCGAGTGGTAGACCACCAGCATCAAAGCCAGAGGAGACCAGTATGACTCGGTCTGATGCGGGTACCATGGCAATGGCTACAGCTGCAGCTTCTGCTGCTGTGGCTGCTACAGTACCCCTTCTCAAGGTAAGAGAGGAAGAAAAATATTTAGCATTACTTGAGCATTGATGAGAACATTGTAAGGGTGCTTCTGTTTTATAATCAACTTCATGAACATTGTAAGGATCATAGTGAACTTTTTAGAAACATCACCGCTGATTTGGCACATACAAGTTATGCTTTTGTGTGTATGAGAGAAAACTTACCCACAGAGATATTACATTGTGAGGAAAATAGTTTTTCCATCCTCCATGGAGTATTGCAATTTTGAAAATGAATTTGGACAATCAGCATCTACTCAAATTATGGATTGGTCATTGCTATCAACAATGATCAATCAACTTAAAGTATCTCCACCAGGGATGCTAATTTTTAAACAAATATCCTAATTTCAGGAGTTTTGTTGTTTATAATTATCTGCAAGAAGTGGTTCTCCATAATATTTGATTCATACTTCATAAACTGTCTTTAATTAAGTTATTACAATGCTGTGGGATGGGAATATGCAGGACATTAAAAAACAATGAGAATTTACTCTGAAGTATGCAAATATGCTTTGTAGCTTTAAAGTTATATTAGAATTCATATATAACAAATTCTCAGATTCTATATATGAAAGAAAAAGAATTATCATATCTTTTGTACTCTATGCAGTTTTCAGCACGGAACTTCAGATGACATATCAAGTTGCATATATTTTGCCATTTTTCTCAATTCTTGTATCTAGACCCAGAGTGATTTGGAATCCAAAATGAACCATATCATGGAGAAACTGTCAGTCCTAGAGCATGTGGGTCATGGTCCTCCTCCCCCACCCCCCTGGGTATATCCCATGGGTCAGGGGTGGGGTGGTGGAGGCTATGATACCCGTCATGACTTGGGGGAGATGACGCAGCGCAGGTTGGGTGAGCTTGAAGAATTGCAGAGACAACAGCGAGAAATGCAGGTATGTTGAGAGGCGGGATACATCTTTGTTTGAGAAGAGTCCTGTTCACTAGATGTACATTTTGTAGTTGGTGTGATACATGTGAACCCTGTCCAGGAATTATTATTCTCTAAGCTTTTGATCCATACTGGAATGTCAAGGTTTCATTATAGTTGACTCTATCCTTACTGGGGGGGGGGGGGGGGTCATTTTGATCCCCCTGTACAAAATCTGTCACTACCACGTAACCTTGGCAGATTGCAACACACCTTCCGATGAATTTTTTCTTTTAAGTATCATGCCACTTTTGAGATCAGGTTTGCAAAAATCAGACAATCTATCACAAGGTCACGTGACATTTTGCAATCGCAGGCCAAATTTGAACGAAAATTGCCATTTTGCATATACTTGATCATATATATCTTATCTTGAAATATATCACGATATATTTCTGAAACAGAATTATAATCACAAAGAAATACATAAATAAAAACAATAAAATACAAAAGAATTTTATTTGAAATTTCAGTCTGTCGGTATTGTTTGTCACTTTTATTCAATATGTTTCAGAGAAACCTTTTGAAAAAGATTGAAATTCATAGTTCATTTCCTTAGTGAAGTATCAGTGAATTAGGCATATACTTTGCATAAATTATAATAAATTAAAGAGAAGGTTTAGAACTAGGAAAGGTGAAATACAATCTGTTAGCTTTCTCATTCCTTTTGTCAGTTTGGAAGAACATCATAGTAGAAAATCTCCCCTGAAAAGGATTGCTCTTCAAATGCCCCAATATTCAAAGTATGACGAGAAATAGCTGTAGTGCCGAGTATACATGCCACATGTGTGTACTGTCCCATGTACCCATTTCTGTTTGCAGTGCATGTGCTTTTTAGCGAGTTTCTTGTCATTTTAATGATTCCAAAGCCTCACAGTATACACCAATTCTCCCAATTGCTTTGGGACAGTTTCTTTCACAATGTAATCGCATGACCAGAACTCATTTTTATCTTTAATTTGTTAATATATATATATATATATATATATAAAGCTATTAAATAAAGTAAACAAAATAATAAAATAAATATAATAATAAATTGTAATGAATAAATAATTTTTTTGTGTCCAAAAACAGTATGCAGCGGTACTTGTGTCAATGTCTGTGCAGAATTTTGCATTGATTGGACCTTCTGCGGCCTAGGTCTTGGGTCGTTGTGGTTGTTGATTGGGTTTAGAGGCGTGTTTCATTCAAATTTGAATATTTAGGAATGGGGTCAAAGTGATATATAGTGAGATCCATCAACACCTTTGTTGTACTGGTTATAATCTGTCTTGTGGATAAATATTCAACTGAAAAAAGGACCAGGAACTACGTTATTTGATGCTTGACGTATTGTTTTTTTTTTTTCAAAACGTGATATACAGTTAAAATCCAAGTGTAAGTTTCTTTATTAACAAATAATTATATCTTGCTTGATTTCCAGATGGAATTAAGAGCCTTATCCCAAAGAAATACAGACAGAGATGAAGAAGTATCAAACAGAGTTCCTCCTCAGAGTGCTCACACCTTCTCAGACCATCTATTATCACCAGGAGCCAGTCAAGCCAAACCAAAAGAGCCCAGGCCTAATAATGAACTCCTTCAAAAGAAAGTGGAGAACAGACAGTTAGGTACAGTTCTGAGTACTACATCACAGTCAAAAACACCAAAGGTTTCCCATGACGAGAGGGACAGTGGAGAGCCTGCAAAGCCTAAGAAACATGTGAAATATACACCAGCAGTGACCGTCCATCGCCTCCATCAGGGTCAAGCGTCCAGTGGCGATCAGCAGAGGTCATTGAATCAAGGGGGTGTTAGGGAGCATCATGGCACCCAGACCTCACCCCTGGAGACTCCTGCACCAAGGAGGCATGCACCAAGACCTCATTCCAAGGAGATGAGGGCAACAGGAATGTCACAGCTAGGTGAGCTCAGGATTCTTTTTTTTTTCATAATCCTGTTGGATATGATATTAATTTGGTATAACCCCTCTTCTCCATGGACCTAAGCCTGAGTTATTTTGGGCTTAGTATTCACTGCATTAAAAGCCACATAAGAAGCCTACAAAAGGTTAGATGAGAATCCATCACTTGATTGTAAGTTGGAATCTTATGAAAAATGTTACAATCTGTCAAGTCGAATTGATTTCAAAGATACTGGGGCTTCTGCGAAAAAACTGTCAACAATCTAAGTTCGCCAACATTAACAGGGGCTTTATTGGGATGTCAGCGAAATAAGCCAGTTCGTAATTACAATTTCGCATGTGCAGATAAAGATCATTTGTACTGAGTACAATTGACCTTTATACACTGTCATTTTGTATGCACTGCACTGCTCGCACCAGTGTGATTTTATATGTTAAACAAGTGGCTCATCCAACAAAAGAAATGCACGTGCGCTTACAAATGGGGGTTATTGCAGCGTAATGATGAACTGGCTTATAAATTAGACTTACTATAGTTCTTGCAACATGTCCGTCACTCCATTCTTATTACTGTAACACTTTGATATGTTCTTTGATATGTGAAATATAACATCATCTAGTAATTTGTTGAACTTCCTGAGAGGTTCATATGATTTCTTTCCAGGGTGCAAGTGAGCCCTCTGTTGTCATACTACACAACAGTTTCTAAGCTAAACATGTATTGATAATTTTGTGGTTTTCATTCTTAGAGTATACAATTTATATACTTTGGGATTGCCAGACACTAGTTAATAAGTTGCTGTATTGCATGAGTTCAGAAAAAAAGATATAAAAGAATGAAGATCAAGTGGAAATATCCTGGTTACAGATACGACCAATGAATTTAACATTATCTGCTTCTGCATAAATAGTTTCTGAGAAATACTGATGATCACAGGTGTTCATAGCTTTCAAAATAAAAATGTCTGTGTATCAGCAGATTTGATATATTAAAAAAATACTCCTTATGAAATGCAAGGGTTGTGAATAGTTGATTTGATATTACATTTTAGTACACCTGTGTGAAATAATGTAATGGCATGTTTACAAATGTCTCTTTTGCTGTGTCTGTACATGTATCTCTCTCTCTTTCTCTATCTCTCTCTTGGTGTCCCTCTTCTTTCTATGCCTTTCTTCTCATTCTCTATTTCTTCATTCTCTCATTTTCTTATCAATAATGTTGAGTTATCCTATCAGTCACAATCATCCTGTAAACCTAGAGCCAGGACTATATAAGTTCATTAACAAAATATAGAAATAAGATTAATGATGCAAACCAAATATATGCTTTTGATGTAATCCCTTTTATGAAATTGACATATCCATTCACACCAGTGAAACGGACACCAGACTGATGATAGACAAAACAAAAAAAAGTTACTGTATCCTAAATGACTAAGATTTTGTCTATCATTGGTTGGTTTGGAGTCAGTCTGGCAAAGTGACTGGCATTCACGTCTGAATTCAGAATTTGTAAATGCCGCATCTAAGTGAGTAATTTCTTGTTCATTGTATCGTCAGGGAGGGGACTTCTGGAGGAGATCCTGTCAAGCCATGATGAGGATGAGAGGACCAGAGACCTCGGACAACCAGTCCAGACCAGTCATCTGTCAGCACTGAATATCAACTCATCCAATTCAAGGTTTGTCTTTCTGTGAGTGTATGGTATATGCAGGGCCCTTTACTTATTTGTCCAGGGGATCCTCTTGTACCAGGCCCCCATTCATATAGTTCGACATTTTTTTTTTTTTTTTTTTTTTTTTTTTTGGGGGGGGGGGGGGTCATGAGTTTTATGAGAGGGTCTAGACCCATGTTAGTGTGGAGCCCTTGGTGTGTATTAAAAGCAGTATGTTTCAGTTGATTGGTGAAATGTAGCCCTTACAAGAGGTCCTACATCAGTACTTATGCCTTACTTGTTTCTCATATAGGATCAAGTCTAAGACCTGATGCTATAAAGGAATGATTTGTACATAGTATGTATATCCCATTTCCCAAGTCTTGTTGATACTGCCCTGGACTTTCGCTCAAGTGGTTCGCATGATCAGTCAGTAGTCTTGGTACTCATATTCTCTGGCAACACATTGATTTCTCCATATTTATCCTTCATACACAGTCTAAGGTAAACAGGGACATGGAAGGATGCATTAATCTAATTTGATTGCTCATCTACCATACCCTTTCTGCATGCATGTGAATGATGCACAAGTGGTAGAAATACTCCCCCCTAGCATGGGAAAATGCATAGATTGTCTGCAGGCTTGAAATTAGATGACCAGAATAATCGTAATGATTGATGATGTTATTCAAAGTGCTCAGAAAAAGTGATACATGTAATTTAAAAGCACCTATAGATAGAGGTACAGAAATGTCAGCAGTAATGGGTTCATATTAAAGGGTACCAATCACCAAAAATAATTTTGCTCTCTATGTTAGAGGTTGCATGTCGTTATACTATATTCAAAATAAGGGCTTCAAATATTAATTCTATAAAGAGATATTCCAATTTTAATTACACTCTCTATAAGCGTAAAAGGAACTCATGAGTATACTACTCGATGCACCCATACGTGCTCGTCAAGGTAAGAGCTCGCGCGGAACCAAACTCTGAGTTCGGTTCCGCGCGAGCATTTTCATGTTATCCTTTATTTCCTTCATACTCTTTAACTGTTGACCCATGGAATACCAGACACAGTTCTTTGAGGTTTGATTTTATACTTTCTAGCTGTACACAAATTATTTTTTCAGGTGATTGGAACACTTTAAATCAAACCATCAGAGTTGTGGTATTGTGCTAGGAAAAGGCATCTCATTGGTAAAAAGAAAGATTTGTCAAACTAAATTTGAAGTATTGCATATACAAAGTTCCTCTAGAAAACTGATGCATTTTCCTACTTACGGTTCTTTTGGTGTCTCTGGTTTTGACTTCTGCACAAAGCTGGATAAAAGTGATGAGCAACTCTGCATGTAATCATTACAGGATGTCACTGTTTTTATCGTTGAATGTAAGATGTTTCCTCAAAAAAGAACTTAAGAATATTACAATTGAAAAAAATTTTCAGATGTGCCTCAGATTGATTTGAGCATTGGTCCCATGGTCATATGATTCATAATCAGGAATGGTCGTTATTGTTAAGAGTGGCTGTACATATTTAGTGTATAAGAATGTCACTGTCTAGGGATACCCATAATCACTTTAACACTTAACCCTTGGTGCAGAACCCAAGATGCATCTGTAATAGTTTTTCTAACCTATTCATCTAATTCTATATACGGTGGACTAAATTTGGCATTATAAATGTCTTCATTAAAAGAATCCCAATATATTTGCTATTAATCCATCTCATCTTGCTGCTTGGATTCTATACCCTCTTGCTTTTTCCTTTGGACTTCATGACAATTTCATGACAAATTAATTAGCTACACCTGGCAAAATGTTATGGTTTTATTTAATACCCATACTCTGTAACATTTCTCTTTTAAACTCGTTTCTAATAAACCCCTATTAATAACAATGTGCCTCAATTTTCCATTCCCCAAATATCTTTTTTTTTTTTTCTCTGTCTTATTTCTCTCTTTTGCTGCATTTTTCATTTTCTGTCCCCTCTTTCATCTTGCTACGTCCTCTGTTGTCACTTTCTCACCCCTCTCTCTCTTCTATTCCCACATTTTCCTCATATTTCTTGATCCCTTTCATGTGGTGCACTGTCTTTATGGATTCCTCTCTTTCTCTCTCTGTCTATCTGTCCCTCTTATTTCCTTTCGAACCCTGTCCTTCTCCCTCTTGCCTCTGGTTTCCAATCTAATTCAACACTGGGATTACCCTCCTTGCATTCCATGCATTTATAGACACAACGTTGTATGGAAATGAGAGGTTAGGGATTTCTTTCTTCTCTAAGCAAGCAGAAAAACTGTTTCCAACTCAAAGAGTGACTGGAGAGAGACAGGTGGCAAACCCAAGAACCTGGGAAACCCTGATGAATTATGGATAGAGCTGCTCCCTCACGATGGGGTGACAATCTGTGGGATAGGATTAGGGACTTGGTTAAACTTAATGCAGCCTTCTCTCCCATGAATTAATGGGAGATTCTATTTGGGACACTTGTGTAACTCGAGCCCAGCCAGCGTTGTTTGCTTACTTAGATTTCCAGAATCTATGAATTTGCCTCTTGTCACATGCTCACAAGAGAGGGCAAGAGAGGGAGCGGAAAGGATAGAGGGTGAGTGGAGAGAGAGAGAGAGTCAGAGAGAAAGAGATGAAGAAGGAGAGGGAAAGGGAAAGAGAGAGAGAGAGAGAGATTGGTTTTAGGTTGAGTTAAATATTTGTATCAATGCAAGTGTTTTTTTCTTGATACATGTACCATAGAGTATTTTGTTTGTTTCCATTTCATTTGAAGTGACTGTTTTTGAGGTTTTCTCATGGGAAAAGGATCAATGTTCTGGTCATGTAGATTCCTGCCAGTTATTTTTGTTGAATAATTTGTAAAAAGAAACATGCTCTTATTGTTATGCCTGACTTCTATTTGCGAATATGTAACAATAATACAAGCAACAACTGCCAGACATAAATATTCTCCTATTCCCTCCATAATACATAAATTGAATATAAATGTAGATGAACTCTCTTCAGTTTTTAGAGCAGATGGACACTATGTTTTCAGAGTCCAATAGATTAAACTTAAGCATGTCACCAAACTCCTCTGTCTTATCAAGTCAGTTCTCTAAGAGGCAGGTTGAATTTCCTGCGATTGTAATCTCCCTGCCGAAGTTAGCAACCATTAAGGTATACTCTTAAGTCTCCTGAAATCACGAGCCACTGTGGCCAATACTCTATCCAGCTTACAGAATTTCCAGTAGACCAGGAGTATTCATTCCAGCTCTTTGTATGTATCATGAAATTTGTTATTGAATGTATTTCAGCATTTTAGCACGTCAAGCTCCCCTAAAATCAGGTTACGGATTTTAATAAACAGCTAATGTTTCAGAAACAGGCTTTCCTTTCCCCCGCAAAGCGAAAGGCAATGTCCTCAAATAGCATTCTGCATGTCTGCGCCAGGAAAAATGTATATATTGAATGTGACAGATAGAATACCGTTTCTGATATTGATCCATTTCCATCGTCTTTTTTTTTCCCACCCGACCTGGTGGATATCTTGATTTCGTGATCGTCGTCAATCTCGAGTCACATCGCCTAGGGTATGAAACCAAAACCTGTACATTAATGCCGAGTAGCGAGTGAAAGCGGGCATTTTCTTTCTCTCACCTTCTCTCTCCCTCTCTTTGTTTCTCCAACATGTTTATTGGTTTGGTTATAAGAGTCAGTTTTTCTTTGGGCGTTCGGTGATGACGACTCTTTCATTATATCAGAAAGGTTTTGTCCTGGCCTCTTCTTGTGCTGATACTGTGTGCCCCATTCATCTTGGGATTATTGATGTATGCTAAGCTGATTGATATGGATCTAGGTTTGAAGGCAAAACAAAAATAGAGAAAAGGAGAAACCGTGTGTGAAGGATAATTCCCATTAACCTTTATTTCTCCATATGAAAAGGTTTCTTACTATTAATAGTTAGGTGTACAGTTATGTAATATAATCCATGAATACAAAATAGTTCTGTACAAAAAGAGAGGAATAAGGAAACGGCATTGAAGATGACATACATGTACATGCAGCTTCCATGAACTCTTCCATTATCTCTATAGAAATGTCTCGTATTTTGAGTGTTTAGATGAATTCTGTTTTTAAAAAATTACAGATACCTGTAGTTTTAGGAATGAAGAAAATGTCAAAAAGAGATCAATTTTGTTTATTTTTGCCTTCTATGAAGATCTCCTATTCAGAGTGTTAGAGGTATTTAATACGTAAAATATAACTTCACAAAACAGAGAGAAATTAAGAAACCGTGAGGCATACATGCATGATATAACTTGTATGGTAAGAGTGATTGGGTGTAATAGATTTTATAAATTGTTTATAGTATGCCTAACAGCTGCCTACCCTAGATGTATTGATTGTAATGAGAAAATTAAAAAAAAATGATGAAAAGGCCAAGGAATGATGTTAAAATGGAAGACTTGAAAAGTTTTTTTTTTTTGGATCAATTTTCCCATTAAATGTAAAAGAATGTTTAAAAAAATTCTGTTTTGCAAGGGTGTCTGCATATGATTTATAAATGCATGTATGTAGGCTATGTTGAACATTCAGAAAGACTGCAGATTGAATGATTTCTGCTTGAATCACATGGTTCAACATGTGAGTATTGTAAGGCAGAGACGGAAGACTAGTGCGTGGTATTACTGCTGCTCATCATGCTATCTCATTGGCATGCCTGAGTGACGTGACGTGACGCACCTTGAAAGCCGACCATCCAAGCAGAATTGATGGGGTATTTCGATCATGTGACACCGGCAGATCATGTGACGGTCCCCAGTACGGAGGTCATTACCTCATGGAGCGCATAGCTGCTGTCGTCTTTTCTTACATATCAATTAGTGTTGGGCTTGGGATGTTGGCTGGGAGGGCGACAATGACACTGTGAATACCAGGGATTCCAGGGTTAGATACCTGAGACCATGTTGATGTTTGGTTGCGGCTGATGATGATGTATGGTTGTATTGGGTACGCACACCCATCAGTGCCCAGGTTCTGTCTGGTTCACAACTAGGCCAGGGGGTGTCTCCATATATCAGACATTGGGAGGCATCCATTGGTGCTGATTATGATGTATGCCTTGGTGCTATCTGGTTAACCACTAGGCCAGGGGGTGTCTCTGTACATCAGACATTGGGAGGTATCCATTGGTGCTGATGATGATGATGTATGGTTGTATTGGACACATGTGTGCCTTGGTGCTATCTGGTTAACCACTAGGCCAGGGGGTTTCTCTGTACATCAGACATTGGGAAGCATCCATTGGTGCTGATGATGATGATGTATGGTTGTATTGGACACATGTATGTCTTGATGCTTTCTGTTTCACCACTAGGCCAGGAGGTGTCTCTGTACATCAGACATTGGGAGGCATCCATTGGTGATGATGATGATGTATGGTTGTATTGGGTACGGCCTATCATGTAAACATAAGGCCAGAAAATAGATGTTGTTCTTATGAGAAATTCCCTGCATTATAGCTTTATGCAATTCAATTTAAAGTATTCTCAATACTAACTTTCAGGCGAAGTTTATTATCTAGACATTCAGGGCCGGAACTTACACTGGACTCCTGATTGTTTAATACTCCTAGTCTCCTATGTTATTAAGGTATTGTGCTTTTATAATTCCTTCAGCAATTTAGAAATTGCTACATGTACTTCTTAGCAAGAATTATTACTCTTTTTTTAGTGTTTGATATTGTCTAGATATATTGTTGCTCATGACATATGTTTGTATTAGATATATAGGTAAATGCATCATATCGTCTGGAGCCAGAAGGGCGTTAACTAACATCTTTTGTACTGAGTTAATGCCCTTCTGGCTCCGAACAGATGATATGCATGTATGCACAGGTTCCATGTGGTAATCACCAGGCCAGCTGCAATGATGATAGACATTAGACAAAAACTATTAGAAAGTTAAATAACACATGACGTCAGTGAGTATGAACGAGATCACATTTGCTTAATGGATAGTCTACTGGTGTGAACTGATGTTTTGTATCACCATCATCTGCATTCATTAACCCATTACCTACGGGGACCGGGTGGTTCCTGTGTTAAGCCTATGGGAATGAGAGAATTCAGTAGTCAACGGGTTAAGATTCTTATTCCATTGTTAGCTGTAGGATATGTGGTTGTTAATTGTATGCTTAAATAGATCCCATTTGCGTACCTCCATCCACATGTATGTACTAGGTTTTTTGTATGAATGCTGATTAGCTAGGTTAATATGATGTAAGTGAGAAAGATAGACAGTGTGTGAGTGAGAGAGAGAGGGGGGGGGGGTGGAAGAGAGAGGGGGAAAGGGGAGAGAGGGAGACAGAGAGACAGAGACAGAGACCGAGAGGAACCTGGAATGCCAAGTGACCAGAAGGTAGAGAGTGTTGGTGTCAATCTGGATCGCATCAGATGTTAGACTTTGATGATGGATGGAGATTGGAAAGAGATGGGGATCATTGTACCATTACTGGGTTACTATCTCTTTCACTGACCTGGACTCTCTCTGCCCTACATATATTCAATTTTCCTTATTGCTTACAGAAGATCAGGGGAGCATTTCATCAAGCGTTTTGTCAGTGATTTTAACCGACATCTGTTATAAGCTACTGAAATCCTCGCATCTGATTGGCTGAGAGCAAATTTGTCGGTAAAAATCACTGACAAAACGCTTGATGAAACGCTCCCCAGATAGCCTTTAATATTAATATCTTCTTCCTCTGCCATACTGGATATGTATGTACTTAGTGCTAAAAGTCAGAGTCAGATTTTGTTTTGCTGCATGGGGAGGAGTCAAATATGATCTTAATTTCAAAAGTCTTGTGAAGAGTATTAGCCAGGAGATGAAGTTTTAAGTAAATCACAATGACTTTCTTTACTAAATTATTTAGATATACATGTCTGCTAATACTAGAAAACACACATTGCGGTAGAGCTCCTCCCAATGCCCTTTTCTGTAAGTTGTTACTTTGCGGATGTAGAGTATTTTGTAGGGGTTTGATCTTAGATATTTCCCCCCTTGTGTTATTGTTATTAGGGTTTCATTTATTAGATATGCCTTATAGATTTCCTTCCTAAATTTCTGTCACATGATGCATGATGATGCATGAATTTCTCTATATTCACCTTAAAAAGTATTTTAGACTTGAAGTTGGAATTATGTATTAAATATACTTTTCTCTGGAAGCAAGTCAAACTTGACTCTTCACAGTTCATTAAATTCAATGGTTTATGATCCATTTGAGCTGAATGTAGTCTCATGGGAGTATGTTCTCTTATTGTTTACAATGAATAGTTATCTGCAGGGGATGAATCATAATCAACTGCTCAGAAATCCCATATGATAGCTTGAGGAATCATCCTAAAGGGATTGATGGAGAGGAATATGTCTTCTACAAATTTGTTGATGAAATTTACCATGATCACGCAATGCTGCAGTTCCTTTTTATCCATAGCTAGGGGCCAATGAACGACGGTGAATACCCATTGTCTTTTAAGAACACATGAAACGTTGACTCCATATTCATCGGTCAGTAGGAAGTCTTTGGGGATGAAATAAGATGCAGGTTGGAGGGCATCCTCCATCATCCTGACAGATGCAATGTCTCGTCTCCATTCCTGTTTGGTGTTTTCTCCAAGAGTTTCCTTGATAGTCTTCGACAATACACCCACATCATGTTTTAAAAGTTTAGAATTTACTTTCTAAGTTGAGAATGCTTTTATTGGCATTACCAATATTATGATTTTTAAGGTTACCAAAAATTTGCTCTGTTGATTTCAGTCCAATGGAGGATGGGAGGTGGTTGGGTGGGTGACTTGACGAGAAATGCCTGGGTGGAAGATTAGCAGTTCTTGTGGTCGACAGAGGAAGAAGTTGGATTCAGGAGCGATTTGGCTTCTTCAACCAAGAGCTCGGGATATCCGGCAAGCAGGTTGGAGCTGAACTTTGAAGTATGAACGCGCCAAAAATAAGTTGCCCACGGGGTCAAGATAAGTTTCTGTGTCTGTTGCCATGACAATCATGAACACTATATGCTTAAAGACTCTGGAGAGAGGAATGTCTCATTGTCAGTGACATGGCTGACGGCAATCTGGAATACGAGCGGTCGTCTAGGATGTACCAGCCCCGCGGTGTTCTCCGGCTTAGTTTTCTGCAAGACGAGAGGTTGTTATTTCGCCCGGTTGATATTTTTCCTTAATGCGAGGCGGGACCATAATAGATGAGAGTGCTCGAGAAACATCTGTTAAGGGAAAAATGACCCGGCAATCAACATCACGGTCGGGTTTCCTCTATTCAGAATCGATGTGGACAGCTGAGGAGTATGGTATTCAATGGTAGGATCGGTAGAAGTGCAACACTGCCGACGATATCGGATGTTGAGATGGAAGAACGTTCCACTCGGGACATTCAATCTCGATACCGGGTGATGGAATATCGCTTTTAAAATCGCGCCAATTTTCGTTCAATTCTCTCCTCTTTTCGAGGGTAGGTTTAAGAGAAAGTTTTTAGAAATACTATCGATGCTGTGCGTATAACTTGAGTCTCGAATCAGAGGCACCTCGATGTAAACCAATAGCGTGCCCCTGTCAGTCTACATCACAAAGTAATTGGTGTGGGATGAAAGCAGTATTGATTTACGCCGCGTGCGGATACGAAACCGCTCATAATTTCGATAAAAACAGCATCGAGAAAACAAGCGTCATATTGGTTTGCAAAGGCGAATGGTTTCAAATGTAGCGCGAGGTTCTCTCAGAGGATTAGTGGCGGAGAATTGGCGGGAGTTTGGTTTCGTCACTTGCCCCACGAGATGCAAGCTAAGCCGGGCGCGAGAGAAACGATTCTTGGATTAAACAAGAAAGAAGATTTGAGGCCCCCTCTATAATCTGAAACCCCAAAAAGTGGTTTGAACCATCCCGGCAGATGCAAGTAAAGTGAAAACCTAGAATCAGAGCGTGAAGTAAAGTAATGCTTTCCTTGATTCTCTCCTGGTCGTCTCGCCTTTCCTTTCTACCTTCCTTTCTCTCATTCCCTCATCCCATCATGTAGTCTGAGAGGAGGAAACTGATTGGGGAAACTCGACGCGGTTTGCCAGACATCTCACGAGTCGTCGTCATTCGATGCTGGCAAACATGACATTTGAGACGGGCAAACTTTCCCGCGCTCTCCGATCTCCCCGCCAAACTCCAAAATATTCAGCCGCGGATGCACATCCATTTGTAAGCCGACACTCCACAGTATCCAATACAACTCTGCTTTTGTGGATTGCCTCGCGAAATCCCTAATGTCCGACTTCTAAATCTTGCCCTTTCAGATGGCGTCCACCTTTCCTTATCTCCCTCTGCATCCCATCCCCCTCTCTCTCTTTCTCACTCTAAGTTCATATAACTCTTTTACACTTCTATGTGTTTAATGCTGAATGACAGGGTTATCTCCCTTTCTAACTTTTCAGAATGTCTCTAAGAAACCCTCATTCCAAGAATGTTTGTGATTCGACTTTTGTTTACGCTATTCGTTAGTGTAGCAATATGCTCTAAAACTTAGCATTCCGGTATTGGAACATATTCCAAAAGAATTTGGCGCCACCGTTCATTATAGTGTAATGCACTTCATTGTATTGGTTTAAACATTATAGAATTTTCTTTTAACCTTAACGTTGAAGATGGGGGAACATGAATGTACAGTTAACGCACTGGGAGAAGGGTTTGGAATTTTTTTGGTGCAAATATACATGTAGTTTAGACTTTTATTGAGCACTAAACGAGTTATACATGTCATCTTACCGATTGCATTTTTGCTTAAAAACTAAAACACAATTCTGTTTGTATATGACATACTTTTGTTTCTCAAAATAAAATAAATTAACCCCCCCCCTCCAAAAAAAACCCCCCAACAACAACGACAGCAACACACAACAAAAGATACAATAAACGGGAAGCTGCACGTTTCCTATCATTAAGCCTACATTTAATTACGTGTTTTGCTGGTATTGTAAATGGTCAGCAAAAAGCTTGCGACAACTTAAAACATGCATGGCCGTTGCATTATATACATATAAAAAGATAAAATTACTTGCAGAATAGGAGTATGTGAAAATGACATGTCAGCTATGGAGAGTCTAACCCCCTCCTCTTCCTCCCCTTCCTCCCCTCTAGCTTTTCCATTGGAGAAGCTTCCAACCACACTGCCACAGCCAACCTTCCGTCTCAGGTAGATGGATGAGGCCATTACCAGATACTGATAAGACACCTGAGGGGGGAGTTATGTGCCAATTGCAGTGCTTCATCATCACTTGACAGTCGAATTATAACGGCTCGGTGATGCGAGTGACCCCAATACACACTCTCCCCGTAACCGCCAGGGGCCATGTCGCCATTACTACGTCCCTTCTATACTATTCTGACATATAAACATTAAAAAAAAAATTGTACTCTTTTTCACTCTTCCCTAACTATATATTTCATTCTTCCATTCTTCGTTATGTATGTTTTTTCTGCAACATCGTTGTTCACATTTTCTTTGATTTTTTTTTCTCAAGAATTAGAAACCGAGAAACCGCTGGACAAAGCGTCTTTATCTGTACTGAAAGAAGAAAAAAAGTGATGGAAAATTAACCTTTTTAAATTTCCGAAAGTTTTGAAGGGGGTTGCTATACACCATCGGGAGATTAACAGAAAATAACACATACTTGTGTATATACGAAAGTGTATTTTTCTTAAATTTTTTATTGGTCTATATCATGGATTTTAAAGCGGATTGTGAAATTCATCCGGGGATAGACGAGTGGATGAAAGCATATATGAGCTGGTTAGAAAAGGGAAAACCCCTGTCGTTCCCACATTTCTCACAGAATTGATAGCTTTTAGGGGGGGGGGATTATTGTGGTATTTTCCCACGAATAATGTTAATCAATAAATATATAATTCTTTTTTTACGCTTTGGAATCTTCTGTTACCCGTGGCAATGTGAACGTGTTATTATAAGGCGTAGTTACTGCATCAGCAGTATTTAGGGCATTTTACCAATACCCCACCTTATTATATCAGACTTAGCACCCCCCTTTTTAAAAAAGAAACAACATGTTTTAAGTGCAAGCGATAAGAATATGTTTTATGAATTCAATTGTAATCTAAAAAAGAAGTATTTTGCAATTTTGTCATTTTGCAAGGCATACAGGCCTCGACATTAGCCAAACGTGCCTGCTGAAATTTTGATACAAAGAAAAATAATATTTTGGTTTTCCGATTTATGCATGTGCGGGGTTCGGCCAATCACATATTCCACTTCGAATGCTTTCATCAGGTTTCAGTTTTGTTGATGGTACTTACAGATCTCAATGTCGATGTACAAAGAACATTTATTGTAGTAAATTTCCAGTGTCATGGCTTTTCACAAAGTATGCACCTCAGTTATGCTCATTGTTGATATTCTTTCATGCATTTGATTTTGAAGAATCGAATAATTGTGTCTCATTCCTACCCCGTCAAAATAGTAAAGATAAGTTTATAAAGCAAAACACAAAACAGTATTTCAGTCGGGATATATAGAAAAAGATGGATGATCATGTGAGATAGACCTGCCGAGAAAACCAGAATTTTTCGAAATTCAGTCTATCAAATTTTTGCAGTTGTGGATATTGTTGCAATGGTATAGAACTACACACTAAAAACGCTTGGTAAGATTTTTACCCAATATTGGAATGCTTGTTTGTTGAGTGAAACATTTCCCAATATTGAGTAAAATTTTACCCATCTTGTTTTAGAGTGTATGTGAAAGCTTTTTAATAATGTCTTCAAATAGACCTGACGATTATATAAAATATACTATATATTTAAAAACTGTAAAAAGTCGTGTCAGATTATGATACAGAATCAAACTGATAATGTTTTTTTTTTTTTTGGTTACATTTTTTAAGTAATGAAAAATTACGATTGACATGGAAAATAGAAATATACAGGCATCCAATATTTTCGAATACTATATAGTTCATCTGTAGATGATTCAAATGTCATGAGAATGAAATTTCTCGAATTGACGTGAATTTTTCTCGTTAAGTCATTGATATCTCCTGGCCTAAAATGTCATGCATGGTATTTGTTTTTCTCATATATATCCCAGACATGCCAACATTTTGGAAACAGAGCCGAATCATGTACGGATAGCCTATATAAATGTCGGTGACAGGAAATCGAAATGTCCGATATGTTTTTCTCTTTATGAACAGCGTCTGACAGAATTGCGCCGGTTTTTTTTTTCGTGAGACAATTCATTCTGTATAAGATATACATAAGGTTACTGTTTTATAGCTAAAATGCCTTTATCCTAAATACTAAATATTTCATATTAATAATTATTGTATATAGGTTTTTTTCTTCAATAATCTGACTGGTTTGTTGAATTCAACGAAGTGAACATCGTTATACATCTTGGGTAGATGTGGAACTACATGATTTCACTTTGCATGAGCATTAGCAGTCGTCTAGACACCCATAGAACATGACTGAACAATCTGAACACCATCCCGTTATAGATAAAAATGTCCTTGTTCTAAATGCTAAATACAGTGTATTTCATATTCACTTTAGGTGTTTATTTTTTTATTTTTATGAACCTGACTGGTTCATTGAATTCAACGCAGTGAATATCGTTATACCCATCATCTTGGGTAGATGTGGAACTGTTATCTCATTTTGCATGAACACTAGCCGTTGTTTATTCGTAGACACCCTAAGAGGATGACTGAATAAACAAACTGAACCCCATAGCATCCCGCATCCCAAAGAACTAGATTTCCGATATAAACGTTCTATTCTGTGCAAACATTGATTTAGAGGGTCTATTTTGCAGTAATTTGCGTCTAAAAAGGATTCTGATTAGAATGTAAAAATACCAATAATTCCATATTTCAAAATAATGACCTTTTTAGGACTGTAGCAGAGTTTGATCTGCATCTTGTTTCATAATTCAGATTAGAATATCCAGTACAGAGTTGACCCTGATTTTTAAGCAGGTTATAATCAGTTGTGAGGTGGATCTGATTCGTTAATGGTCGGGTATTAGTTGTGAGATGGACCGTGATTGGTGAATAACCGGGTTTCCGTTGCAAGGTGGACATTCGTGGCGCAGGTTATTCGGTTGCGATGTACTTACTGTACTAGTAGACCTTATATCGGCGAATGTTGGAGAGTTGTGTCTTAACCACGGTAACGTGTTGTGCCACGAGACCCTTACAGGGAGAATCTTTGGGTCTCAGCTGGATCTTGATGGATGTCTTGTCTTCTAGTGAGGATGTCATGTTTTACCTTATGACATTGCATTTCCTTTATTACATCCTGTCCCTGTGGACTAGTCTGATAACAAGATACCGTGGGCGTATGCTTCATTATCGAGTTGCGGTCATTAACAGCGACTTCTTTTCGTCTCTCTGTCCCTCTCTTTATCCCTTTCCCCATCTCTTCCCCCAACTTCGCTTCTTGTTCTTTAGCAGCAATATATCATTGCACCCTTCCTGAGTCCCAATGTCGCGTCTTGCATGCTTTGCTTACTATGAACGAACTCGCTCGCCACCCGTCTTTTCGTGTAATGATAAGATGTTTATCTTTAGGGTGTTTTTTAGCGAGAAGAGAACATTGCCCCTTCTTTGAGTCCTTGTGCCAACATGTAAACAGTGATGGGTCCTTAGGCAGACCCTAGCACCTTGCTCTCCAAACAGCGTCACCCAGACGCTGCCTACAGCATCATGGCCTTCGTCACCACTTCATGGACCAACTTAAAGGTGTATTGCTTTTGAATAGGAAAAGAAGTGTTACCATCATGAATAGGATTTATACCCAACTATGATTAATCGTCTTGATAGGATAGATGACATACAAATGATTCTTTCAGCTAGATACTTTTTCGGCATTGTATATAATTTTATATCATGACTCATTCAATAATAGTTTGAGGTTTTGTATATTATATGCTTCACTTGATACAAGCCTGTAAGATAGATAGATAGATAGATAGATGGACAGGAGAGCACACATGTCCTCTGCACTCTCGAAACACTACTCAGGCGTACCATCTTCGCCATTCCCCCATGCCGCCCAGAGCCACCAATTAAGCGTCTTGTGCACAGGCTGCTTCTACCCCTAATCAGTGTCAGCATCTTCTTCATCGGTGCTGACATCCTGCCCTTGGGCGTTGTGTCGCTTCCCGAGCCAGCCAACGCCTGTCTCCTCCAAAAGCCCGCAAAGGAGATGGATAGACAGTGCCCAGAGGGGAAAACCCCCACTCCAAAATTTTCAGCAAAGGAGCCTCCGATCAACAATTAGTCTGTGAGCCAGGCACGAGAGGTTGTTATTGATCACAGATGATGTGTAATTTATCTCCTACTCTTAAAGAATTTGTTGTTGTGTAAGGTTATTTTTAAAAGAATTGTTTGTGAAATTGCTCATTAAATGATGTCGTTAACATTATATCATTACTACAAGAAATTAAGCTGTTCAGTTGAGGAAAAATAAAAGCCACATCATTGTTGTAGACTACTTTCTCGTTGCGTCTAACTGATGGGCGAACGTCTATCTCGGCCACAAGATCGCACCTTGCCAAGGGAATTGGTTGTTATTCTTTAGTACAAGCTTTGCCAGTGACTGGTGAATACTTGATGATACCCTGTGGCAACCCGCCTGTCAATAACTTCCAATTGTTCCCCTATGCCCACAGTTCAGGCGCCATTTTGCAACGAGCTAAGCTGCAATGTTGAGTTTAAAGCTGCAGTATTAGTAATCAGATTATACTTATATGAATATACGAGGAAACTATTTATATGGTATGCAGTTGGAATAGAGTTATGTTACAAATTAAGAGACAAGATGAATGATAAGGACTGTTATAAAATTGACATTATAGAAGTAATGATTTTATTTTATTTTTATGCCTCCGCCCACCGCACTTGTCCGTCCGTCCGTCCGTCCGCCCCCCCCCCTCCCCCCGCTTTCTCGTTCTAGCGATAACTCAAGAACCACATGAGGTTTAAACTTCAAACTTGGTGCCAGTATGTATCACCATAGGAAGACGATCTGATTAGATTTTGGGGTACGTAGGTCAAATGTCAAAGGACACAGGTCAATTTCGGAAATTTCAGGTGTTAGCCTTGTTCTTGCGATAACTCAAGAACCATTTAAGGTATTAACTTCAAACTCGGTGCTAGTATGTATCACCATAAGGTCACAAAGGTCAATTTCGGAAATTTCAGGTGTTAGCCTCGTTCTCGTGATAACTCAAGAACCATTTGAGGTATGAACTTCAAACTTGGTGCCAGTATGGATCACCATAGGTAGACGATCTGATTAGAATTAGGGGTACGCAGGTCAAAGGTCAAATGTCACAGGTCAATTCATGAAATTGCAAGTGTTGGCCTCGTTAACGTGATATCTCAAGAACCATTTGAGATATGAACTTCAAACTTAGCGCTAATATGTAACACCATATAGAAAGACGATCTAATTAGATTTTGGGGTACGTAGGTCAAAGGTCATAAGGGTCAATTCTGAAATTGCAGGTTTTATGCTTGTTAACACGATATCTCAAGAACCATTTGATCCATTAACTTCAAACTTGGAACTAGTATACATTAACATAGTGAAAAGAACTGATTAGACTTTTTTCACGTATGTGAAAGGTGGTCGTTATATGTGAAATAAATGTTGTTTTAGCCTTGTTATCCCTACATCTTAACTATTTTGTATTCATGATTAGGAGGAGATGAAGTGATCAGACATTTTTGGTTATAAGGTGTAATGTCAAATGGCAAAGAGGCTTTTTATTCTGGTTATCATAATATTTCAAGAATAGTTTGTGCGATCAACTGAAGTTAGGCGGAGGCATATATATAGGAGACGCACTCGCTTTCATCTTGTTTAAAATGATAAACCTTTCTCTCGCGACGAAAAGCAATACTATTTAGGAAGAGTCATATGAAGATTAAACATTTCGCCTGTTTATTAGAGACGTTATAGATACAACTTTCTGTAGATAAAAAAGGTAGATTGTTGCCGACCTTTATTGCTATAAACGTAAAGACGTCAATGACATTATTTCTAGCTTCACGTTTCAGTGTTATAAATGGGAAGAAATATCAGATAGGGCTGGGATGTAGTATGATCTGGCTCAGTGAATAATAAGCACCGTCTGCGCACTATTGATGCAAGCACATTTATTCATTCGAATTAATGCCCGAGGTAAGGATAAACGACAATTTGTCATGAAAAATATTGGATTCTATCCAATGAATAATAAACGCTTCAAATCAGCTCGTGTCGGCTTAGTGTAAGCTGGCCAATTATTGTTCAAGTGGGATGAGGGGGGGGGGGGGGGGGGGGGGGGGTGTGTTTCACATGATTATTGTTTTCAAAGATTTGACTCCTTACCCTCAAATTTATTCGAGTTCAGCTTTGTTTAGAAAGGAGTCAAATAATAATCATCATATAATTTATTTTTAAAAAAATTGTGAGTGATGTACTTGACTGCATGGAAGTCTCCCTCTAGACTTTTCAGTTCTTCTGATCCACAAAGTCATTCGAGAATTTGAGAAAAAATATTATGTGTGTGTGTGTGTGTGTGTATATATATATATATATATATATAAGGATGATGGTACATGTGACTTCCAAGAGGAAACTGTCTGGCAAGGGTTTTAGAAATGAAGCACGTTAGCAAATATTTTGAAAAACCAAACCTGCACAAGGGTAGTACAGGCAATTTCAATAGTCTTATGAATTACCATATTGAAATTTGCAAACATTACGATGACATAATTATGACACAGTTCGAACAAAATTTCTACAAGCAATACAATATGGTATTAAAGTTTATTTCCTTAAATTTTTGAGATCCTTTTAATTATCCTGTTTATCTTAACGATTTATATACTGTCGAAAAGTATTTGTAAAAGAACAAAATTATTTGTTAAGTTAAAAAGTATTAGGTAAGCCATATTCTGGAAAGGAAAGGATCTTATCGGTACTCAAGATTACATTCAGCATGTTCAGTGTAAATTTATTGTGCCTTTTATGATTAATTTTTCGCATGTTTTTAAAAAAAACATATATTGAGTACTTTTAAAGTAGAATGATATCGTTTTACCGAGTAATACATTTTCGTAACGATAATTATTCCCAACAGCATATCATGTGATGACGGCTGTGGCGCCTTCGAAGGAAAAAAATGATTGTATGAATGCTACAATTGACACTGATGCAATGCTTCAGTCAGCGATCATGGTTATGGGAAATATATCCCGTCTGTGTCATGACGGAGGAAAATCTGTATGTGTCATGTTCTTGTAATAAATACCAACATTATACTGTCACGTGGTGCGATCATAATGCGCCAATAATCATTTGATTCATTTCGATGGGAAATTAATCTGATGCCATCCATAGGACATGGTGATTGTCTAGCATATCTTCAGATAGATTATGTGTATATCAGGAATAGATATAACACAACTAGATGTTGAGAATAAATGGATTTTCGAGCAAATTGAATAGAAAACTCATTTTAAAGAAAGAGAGAATAATAAATGGTACGTTTTCTGAATCAACTGTCTTTTTTATTTTCGGTATTTTCAAGGAACTATTTCAGACATAATCGTTTGATATCACCATCCTTTTACCTCTTATATCAACTGGTTACTGTAATTCGTAACAATACAATATTTGAGATTTCATGACTGATTATTCCATGAAAAAATAGGGCTGAGGTGTCAGGTGTAATAATATTCGTTTTTACGTTGGACGAATCAGACAATGAAAATGCATGCAATGTGGTCAAAACCATTTGAATTGCCAAAAGCTCAATTGCTTCTGCTCCTTTCTCTCTCCCACCTACACATACTCTCCTGTCCAGATTGGAACTTTAGTTGATATGGGATTACTTGGGCGAGACTTATACAATTGAAGCAGAGTGCGGCATGTATTTCATGTTCTAAATGTTTCAAGCCCGTGAACTAGGTCGCCTTGAATTAGAGATATCTCCTTCTGTGGAGTAAAACAAGCACAGAAGTTCAAACGTCAGCAAAGTTTAACTACAAACCATGACAGTACAAGCGGATGGAACCGGTTTGTATAACATCTAGATCATAATGTTAGATGATAATCAGAACATGATATTACACAATTTAATCAAGAACACGGCCAAGAATCTATGAAATAAAAAAGGCTTAGAGGTTTCAGACTGTTGTGATTATCATGCATCGGGCCTTACAAAATAATGAAACCATATTCATTAATAAATATTGTTATTGGTATACTGATATAGACTGGAAACTTCGTTTTTTTTGTTTTTTTTTAATTTATACAATTAATCGAATAGCTGTAAGTTCGTCTTTTCTACATTAAAAAAACCCAGAATTCAACTTTTGTCACAAAAATCATTGAAAAATTTCATGATTTAAAAATCAAAGGTGTAATATAATGACCATGTAATTGCCTTTTAGGTGTCGAATTCTTATGTGTTAAAGAGAACAATTACAAGCCTTATCAGTTCTAGTTGTGCATGCTTAAAGTCCCTTTCTAGCACTTCAAGGTTACCTTTTATAGGCCTAAATGAAACTAATTATTTGTCAAGAAGCAGTATCCAAAATAGCGAGAGAGAGATAGAGAGAAGGGGGGGGGGTGAATATATACCCGACTGATGTGGTTAATTTAGAATGATTAAAAAAAAACAATGAATGTAAAGATTTTTAGTGCCGCCGCAGCTGTCTGTGTTTAATGTACTGTAACGATAAAAACACAATGTCAATAATGAATTGTTGCGTATACTATATATCATATGCGTTGTTTTGTGCCTCTGGTTGTTCACAATGATCATATTCAAGGCATTCCACTCCATTATATTTTGATTGCATAACATCAATATGCTCAAACGTCAACGTGGCGCATTAAACCATGCAAAATAATAACGCACGCGATGATGGCGATGATGATAAGTGCTATCTTTGGTAGATCGCAACTCATTGAGTAAACGAATCCCTTCCACATAGTCATAACATCGATTGAATTGCCCTGAATCATGTCGAGCTATTCGCAGTGATTACCGATCATTGTCTGTGGTAAATGAAAAAGCGCCGATATTGGGTTGCCCAAGCAAGATATATTACACAACGAGTTGATATTGAAACTCGGTTCGGTGCCGCCGCGAAACGGCGGGCAATCATTGTGATTTAAGGGAAGAATCCGTTTTGTTGTGAGACAAAGCATTGTTCAATTTCGGGCTCATAAGAGGAAATAAAAATTCCTTTCCTAAATAATAATCCCCTCCTTACTGTACCTTCATTACGATTTTGCTGTATATAATAAGCTTTGACGCCCCGAAAAAAGGGATTTTTTAAAACACATTAATCGACTTAATCAAATTTACAGTGTATGCAGTGAACACAAGTTGGATTTAAATTTGTTTAATTCTAAAAATTGTTTTTGGTAAAGAGTTGAGAAGCCTCATTTCATGTAAGCACTCCGAAAATTATCTTTTAACATGATCTGTTTGGCAAGTTTGAGAAGTCGGTTAATGGGCGGGTAGAGATAAACCATGATAAATAAGCCACAATCAAAAACTAGTTCACAGTATCAAATCACATGACGTTTGACGATGTCTGAAATAATTCATTCTCGTCTGTGTCTTGGTTGTGGGGGAATATCCTGATGGGAAAGTTAATACGAAATGTTACTTTAACGGTGTACGAGGTTGTAAGAAATGCCCCGGGATCTATTCCGATGTGATGCCATGAAAGTCACCGAGGGGATACGGAAAACGGCACCTGCCTGGCGCCCCCCATAGAGCAAGCGGCAGCACCATCATTCTACTCTTCTCACAATCAAGGGGTATGAATAGTATTCGAAAGACGACTTGGTGGAGGGATGTTGGCCAGATTGGATTTGATGTATGTGTATATAAGTCAGGCACTATGTAAATCATCAATCACTGATTGCGGCGTCGATGGTTGGCTGTGAGTCTTAAGTCGGTGCCCATTAGGAAATAAAGATTATGGTACTAGTTGTTATATAGTAGATTATAATGGAATCCAATCTAGAACTTAAACAGTATGGCCCCTTAACTGCAAGATAGATTATTAGTAGACTATTTGGGAATTATTCATCTTGCCCATTTCTGTCAGTAACCGATGTGAATATTTGAGGACAATAATGCGCAACAAGACACGACTGTCACTTATATTTTCTGAATATTTTCCATGTTTATTGAAAACACGTCCGAAATATAGGCCAGACTGTATACCTTAGTTCGTTTATTGACATAACAAGGGGGTCACGGCATATCCTTCCTCCTCCTCCTCCTCCTGCATGCTTCCCAATCGCCTGAGACAAGTCTTCGATTGAAGCAGAAGAACCTCCATAGATCAAACATCAAGTGCGGTGATCTGCGAAAGAGCTTCCGGCGGTAGCTGACTTGAGAGAGATGCCTCTGCATGATAATGGAGTGTATTTCAGGCTCACAGTGGATTCGGTTTCTACATTCGCTACTCTCACTGTTTTGTGCAGCGTTGGGGAATGAATAACATTTTTAATTTGAAAGGTCGTTTCATATGTCTTTTAAATATATTTAAAAAAAAAAAATTAGATCTTGACATAATGTTCATTGAATTGACAAGTTTTCTAACAGTCGGTCGAATGTGATGTAAATTTATTGTTTCTTTTTCTATCATTAATACATTTTGACAATTCATGGTATGATTCCTATTTACAATGTTACGATCCAAAATCCTCAGAAGATAAGAACCGAACAAAAGATATTAACTTTAACTTATTTATGGTTTAATTAAAATATTTACACAAAAAAAATTCAGTATGACATATATATAAAAGAATTACAAGTTTAAATTATAACTACATTACATGTACTTAATCTAGCAAAGACTTAAATTTCTCAGCTGGGAAATTTGTAATCCACAGAATATGAATGCAAGGTATGAGTCCAGAATGTTCTTGAAGTGTAGAGTAATCCACAATTATAAATCCCAATAGTTAATCCAAATGGTATGGTGTCCAACTGGTAAAAAATTCCAGATGATTCAGCGGAAGAATGTCCAAGATAATTCAGGAAGTCATCGATGTCGATGTCGATGTCGAAGACGATGTCGGTGACGAGTCAATAATGATGTCGATCACGATGTCAATAACGATGTCGATAATCATGTCGAACACGATGTCCAATGCAATGTCAAGAATGATGTCCAAGATCAAGTCCAAGATAAGGTCCAAGACAATCTCCACAGGTTGATATCAATACGATCAATATCAGATGGTGTTAACTGAGAATTTATGCAATATATGCTCCACGATGCAGTCAGGATATAAATTCTGAAATTTCTGTGGAAGCTCCCAGCTTATATACAATCTCAACTCTTAATTAGAATTTTCTACCTTCTACTAGAACATTCATGAAGGTTTGGAACTTTCTTGTTAGTTCCACATACTTCTAGTTGTAACAAACAAAAGAAGGGGATTCCAATGAGCTTTATAAAACGGGTTCAAGAATGTAGCCATCCTGATTGGTCAAATAACACCACGTGACCGTGCAAAAAAAAGTACTAACGCACGGCGAGGGGACTAACGCACGGCTAATCCGGATCAAACACTAAGATTGTAAGAAAACACTAAGATTGTGGACCCGTTTTATAAAACTTTTAACACATGGTTGTGAGTTCGTGCATTAGTGCGATCCAGCAACACGCAGGTTTTTATCGTGGTGTCTAACACACTCGGCTACGCCTCGTGCGTTAGTAGACCACGATAAAAACCTTTGTGTTGCCAGATCGCACTAACGCACTCCCAACCATATATTAATAGTATAATTTATAGACTCATTGCAACGTTTCACTCTTACTAAGAAGTTCATGCAAAGGTCAGGTACATGTAAACAACATGTTCTAGCATGTAATTGCATTGTTACTAGCATACACTACATCAGACATAATGTAATGATCTAGAATGATCTTCCTCTACTGGATGTGCATTATTTAATCTGTAATTAATGGTTCCTTCACTGTTACAGAGTACACTGACTTTTACATCTGAATAATGATTTCTCGTCTAGAAATTTCTATGTTCATAAATACATAAAGAAAACTGGAAAATAATTTCCTTCCAGAAGATTCTTCAATTATGTAACAACAACAACAACATAAAAAAAACGAAACCAAAATAAAGAAAAAAACAACATCAACCTAAAAATGTATAACTTCCAGTGATGCTTAGGATAATGCGGAGAATGTGATAATTTATTTTCGTTTTTCTGATATGATTTAAAAGAGACATATCACTTTAGCCTTCCTCAATTTACAAGTGGGGTATACAATAAATGGACAACAACAGAAGTTAAGAAATTTATTGATGAATCTTTATTCTTTATCGGTTAGTCAATCGTTTCAGCAAGTCAGAGAACTGATACAATGTATCGCTTCACTAAGAAGAGAAAGGCCATGGAGACCTCGATTGTCAGGATGAAATAACCCCGAGCCTCAGACAAGAGAGAGAAGAAAAGAAAGGAAATAGAGAGTGTTGTCCATACCTCGACTCTGCCTGCCGTCGGGGCCCCCTTCAAATCGTTTATTGGGTCAGAGGGGATGGATATTTGGAGCATGAAATTTTGTTAAGTCCACGCGAAAACATGCAAACCCAGTTGCGTTCGGTAGGATGACTCTTCGAGGATTTCTGATGACGAATCGGTCATAGGAAGATGCGTGTTTCCACATCAAGAGTTTATTGTTCGAACTTCTCTATTGATGGAGGACATGTTACATGACATCCGTTTTATTTTCTTAAGAAGTTCTTTGTTGGTGTTGCCATCTCCATTGGCCATGGAAAAAACAACTCTTGAAAAAAAAAAACATCGACCAAAATGTTGACGTACCTCTAATTCACAGTAATATAGGTTAAACTTACAGATTACCTAACTTACATAATTGTATAATCCAATGCGAAAAAACTCGAGTAAAAACTAAAAGCAGCAGGAATTAAAAAAAAAAAAAAATTGCCCCAATCCTTAACATTTGGAATGACCATCAAAAAGTTTCCTTGTGATCTTTTTCTTGATGAGAACTTTTACAAAGCAGCGTTTTTAAGATAAAAGCAATACGTTCGCATTTCGACTATAATATTCTATAAAGCGATGCACCCTCTAATTCACTATGTTTGATATAGCTAGTAATACCAAGTCCTTAGAACTTTGCCCCACTCACTATGCATGCCTGCAGTACATCTTCATCTTATCATTTTCTTTCCATCGCTTCTAAGAAGACCTTCGCGCTGAATCTTTTGCATATTATTGAGAGATCGAAATTCGATTCACGAGTGAACCTTGGCATCAAATTTCATTCCGCCATTCGATAGAGCGCTCTGCAAGTTGACATAACCCCGATGTTTCACTCGAATTGTTAAAAATAAATTCGGAGAGCAACTCTTGTACACCGTTTTCTTCATTCTGTCTTTGAAATTTGACTCTTCACATTTCAATATACCCATATAAGACCACAAAACCTAGGCCGGAAAAGATTTTTTTCCCCCAAAGCCCTGTTTGATGCATAAAGAGCAGGTTTTCTACCGCGCGATTGTCTGCATTCGTGACAAGAATAATGCCTAACGATTCGTTATCTGCTCAAACTGTTGTTTAAAATCTTCTGTTTTTCTATATTTATGCAGGACAAAGCGTTACCAACCTACATGCATAAAGAAGTGGTCCGACATAATTATGCTCCGGGCTCGTTTAGGGCCTGAGGTACGATCGGGTTTAGTTTTCGGTGTAGGTTTAGTGTCGGTCCAGGGTCGAAGTTAAGAATATAATTGGTGTTTGAAATTTACCGCGGAACAGTTGGAGGAGGAGCATTATGTCATGTGCTTGTGAAAGAGAACATGTCAAATACTGTATTATGAGGTATTTCATTTTAATTAGAAAATAGCTCTTACACGAATGTTTAAAGTAACTAACAAAAGTAAGGGAAGTATGGAGGAACTGTACATAGAAGTATAGATATGAGATGACTTATACAGAGAGAGTGAAAGAAATAGAAGGGGAGGCAGACATGACAGTAGTAGATGGAAGAAATAAATAAAATTTGCAGAGAGAGAGAGAGGTGGGGGAAGGTTGAGACGGGGACAGCAGATAGGGTACATAGAGAGGGAGGGATAGGGAGAGAGAGATAGAGAGAAAGAGAGGGAGGGAGCGAGGGGGAGGGGGACAGATATGTCAGATAGACAGATATGCAAAGAGAGAGAGCGTGGGAGAGAAATGGAACAAAAAGAGAGGGAGAGGGGGAAAGAAAGAAAGAGAGAGTGAAAGAATTTACAGTTCGATGATAATACTTTCACGTCCAAGTTCATCGATCTCTCAGAAGTACCTCTCATATTTACCCCCCACAATCTCCCCAAATCTTATATCCCTTTCATGTTTAGAGCGGAACGATCAAGTTATTTAGGTACTCCATAAATCATGTAATAACCATACAGTCCTACGTGAGGTCATTTTGCAATGTCACATCGCAGAATCAACTTGATAATATTTATGAATCATGACTGGGAACTGATTCAACAAAATCAACAAAAAACGCTCTGCACATTAATCATTTTCCTGTCTGTCGCCCTACGGATGAACTCATCTAAGTTTAGTCATGTGAATGGTGGCGAAAGAGGGGCGGGGGGGGGGGGGGGTGGGGGGGATGGCTGAGTAAGGAGGAATATTAGTAGATATTTGATTTTGACAACAATTCAAAATCGGTATTACCAGATACCCAAATTATTGTTGAGGATGCTGAGTCATACATGTATCACTCAACTTCTCAACATTGACCCATGAATTTTATTTTCTCTTTTGTAATAATGGTTAAAAATACTCAATTCACATCACAAAATATTAATGTCATCATATTTCTTTTGTAGTTTTTGTGGCATTTTTTCTATTCGAAGCGTATTCTATCACAGTTGACGTGTGATATTGCTATCATTATTTCCTACGATTCTATCGGTAGGTGGCCAACAAACAAATCATCAGTGCATTTTAAATGGGTGGAAGTGTGAACAGAATATATATCTTGTGTTAGTCCGTTTGAGTTTGGTGTTGAAAAATGTCGGTAGTGAAGGAAAATATTGCATTTGTTGGCGTTTAGTATCCACACAACTCACTAATCACGAGAGAAATCTGGCAACCCGTCGGTCTAAAGTACCATTCCAGTCGACTGTTTCGCCCACGAGATCCAGAACTGTCGCCACAAATTATCGCCCAAATCTCGCATTCCTCGCCGAAAACACTTTTTTTTTTAAAGGATGGTAATCCGACGCCGATAGGGGGAGAATGGTTCATCTTCGATATTTATCACTTCATTTCACTTACCTTGGCACGGCAAGAGCGCCAGGAGATTTTGATGAGGAAGGTTATTAGCTGTCAGTATCGCTTACATTCGTGGGGGTCTAGTACAGCGGGGAGCATACACGCACTGCGGGGTCGACGTGCGCCGATTCTGGGGGAAAAGGTCAAGGTTTTATAGGCGGGAAAAGTGCAAAACTGGGTTACTCATAGGCTGTATTTTATTTTAGGCGCGATCATGAATTCTAATTAATGGCATATTCTTCTTGAAATTCAGGTGAACTTCAAAGAGTAAGTTTCGGAGAGTGGGTGTTCTTTTCTATTTTGTGTCAAATCCAATATATACACCGCTCGAAATAGTACGACATTGTTTTTTTCTAAACAGAACGAAAATTATATTTTTTCTCTGTTTGAGAAAATAGAAGTTTTTCGAGGCCCCCTGCAGTTGTGAGGAGAAATGAAATAAGATTGAGAGTGGAGTTAGTTTTTTTCACGATGATGATGCAAATGGGAAGTTATCGATAAAGCTAGTCAAAACAAATTTTAGTTAGCAGATGCTAGCTCTTCACAAGCACAACTATCCTCTCTGCTATGTATTCATTACATAGAATGATTGTTAACCGCTGATGTCTGTTCATCTTCTTTAGGTGTGTGGTTTTTCTTCTTCTTTCATAGACGCCCGACTCGCCTCGGGCAAGCTTGTCAATAGATGGAACGAGGAAGAGCGTTGATCGACCACGGGGAAAGTTCAAAAAGGGCGTTCGCATCGGAGATGGACTCAATTGTGTAATCGGCAGGCAGGACACGTCGACTTGCAACTCGATTTTCTCTGATTACGCATGCACGTCGCAGACATCTTCCATCTTAATCGGAGAACCGTCGGAGACAATAATTCTCAGTAACGCGAAAGGGTCGATGGATCAATTTTTTGAATTATCAGTGTCCACCATGGGAACTTGATGACTGCTGACGCAGAACAACAAACTAATATTTTATAGCGAGATCGCTATTATAATCTATCCCGGAATGGGATGTTATTTTTGCCGATAAGGTGAACTGATGTCCCGTATACCACCTCTGAATCGCTGTATAACACCACCCGCCCCTTCCCATTAAGCCCCCTCCCCATTAAGCCCCCTCCCCATTAAGCCCCCAAGTCATAAGAGTTTCTTTCCAGTATATCCCCGGGTGGTGATCGGTAGAGGATCGGGTGTGCGTGACTCGGTACTCTGAAAGTGCATCCTAGCTGCCGAAGAAATAATTATCTCCGGTTTGAAACGCGAAAGAGGGTTATTTACGAGAGATAGGAATCGTGTAACCTAACAACCTCTATCTTCATGATCTTCCTTGTTGAATCGGAAAGGCGCCAACTCAACCAATTCAATTGGTAAAGGAAGCTCATAATACTAGAATTTTGTAAAGTGGGATAGGTGAATAGGCCTTCTTTATGTCTGATAAACTTCTATAGTTGTAAACTTATTGTCATTGTCATAATACATTGTCCGTCATGTATTATGAACTCTGGATGAAATATTTATTACATTATGGGGTCAAGTCAACCAAAAGGCCTTTCTCCTGAACAGATTTGGTGTGGAATTTCACTCAATAGAAGAAACGTGTGTAAGTTTGGATAAGGTTGATTAAGAATTTTAGTTACAAAAACCATTTATCACCTACCCCCCCCCCCCAAAAAAAAAAAAGCATGAATATTGAATGACGGGAAAATATAGCTCAGCTCACTCAATGAACCAGTGTGTTTTAATATCCTCATAGCTTTGTTGATTTTAAGTTACTTCTTTATTCTGGAAAATGTTCTCACATGGAAAACTCAATCAATAAATGTGTTTTCTATAACAGGGCATTTTTCAGCATCATCCCTTTAACAGCAACATAACTCTTTATGAAATCCACCATTTATAATACGTTCACATCTTACCCTGATCGAATATGTTCTTCTTTCTTTTCAATCTTCATGTGATCAACAATGATGGCGTGTGGGTGTAGAGTCGAGATACTTGGACTTATTTATGTTTGGCACACCAGCTGTCACTCGTTATACCGGACTCCCCCATTCATTTTCCCCCTTTCTTTTGAAAGCGTGGAACAAATGTTTGAATACGAATGTGTCACTTTGTGTAACACTGAGAGATTTTTAAAGCGCTCCCGAATGTAACTCACAAGCAACGTAAGAGGAAAGCGGTAAGTGGTGGTATTCTAGATGGGATCAAGAGATACCTGATTATTTTATGAACAGCCCAGGGATCACTCAGCTTTATTTCTCTGCAAAGAAAATCGCCCACCGACATGTTTATATATATATATTTTTTAAATTCAATGTCAAGATCCAGAGAGTAGTAATTTTGATGAATTATGCTCTGGGTCAGGTAGGGCGAGAGGGGTTTCCTGGAATCTGTAATGTTTTGTTCATATACTTTTTTTACTGTGCCACGACCAAGCACATTTTAACCTCTCTTTTATCTGTCTCACTCGTGGCACCTGATACAGTAGCTATACTGAGCTGGCATTAAAGCAGGTGCGCTCGCTTGTGAGAAGACAATTATAACCGCGCAGATCTTAGGTTTGCTATGAAGCTCTTCGTGCTGATGTCCGATCCTTGGCAGATGTCACGAAGTCGGTCGTATAAGCACGTCAGGGTGGTCCCCTCCGGGGGGTAGCCTGATGATCTGCTGTTGTAAAAAAATATATCGACTGAACAACATATAAAATAACATTACGATCCCGGCAGATGTTATTCCTTTTGAATTTTATGTTTTATTTCCTTGAGAAAAAACCCAAACTATTACATATATAATATATAATCCCTCTCTTCCGTACGATTTTTTCTTATCAATCGATTCATATGAGTTTTCCCTAGACTTTAGTGTCATCGAGGAGTTATCACTCCTTGGTATCATTTACCTTTAATATTCTCTCCGTTAGTATCCAGTCGCAGAGACACTGCCTCTCATGCCATCTCTCATTCCTTAGTTTTGTTTACTTTCCCCAGTCTTTGTAAAGGTGATTAATGGTTTCAGGTTAAGAAAAAAAAAAAAAAGAGGACGAAAATCAAAAGTGTTTTTTAAGCAGGCACTGCACAATTTTACTTCGGGCCCACTTTTGGGCGTGGGAGGGATATCTTACAAGCTCACGATTGAATCGAAATCATGTTTGGCTCCTCTGTAAGTATGTTTCGAGTTGAATGGAGAAAGAAGGGGGTTGATTAATGAGGGTTGGAAAGAGACGACTTGTGACTGTCATCCATCGATCAGTAAGATGTACGAAGCTGATTGTGTTAGCACAAAGAGCAAGAGACGAAGAAAGATAGGCAGAGAGAGAGAGAGAGAGAGAGAAAAAAAGAGAGAGAGAGAGGCGCAGATGCCTTTGAAAAAAAACCCTCCCCGACAGATGGAAAGAGAGCTCAGAATAAAAAAAAATTACTATGAGAGGTTTATGTCATACATAGTTTGAGTGAGAAGAAAAGTATAAACATGATGAATAGGAATCAAGCGTATAAAGGGAAGAATACAGGGAAAGGTAATAACGCATATGATGCCTGGAGGCAAGCTTATTTCTTAGCGGCACATCCTGTTTAACATCACCAGCAGATCTTTAAAACAACATGTGCTGGCCCTTTTTCGAGCGTAACATATAATAATACTTCTCTACCTTTCCCTCTCGTCTATTTCTTTTCTTCTCGTAGAGCTATATTCCAATTGATTTATTATCCTTCATTTTGTCTTTCTTAAAACCCGGTTTTATTAATCAAGTTTTCATGGTCTCTCATTAGCAAAAAGGCCATACCAACTCCTGCCGTTTGTAGTATAGTTGCATTTTGAGAGAATGTGTCTCATGTCGCCCACTCCCAGTGCCTCGGAAAAGTACTTCATCATTTTCTTCGTATGTCGATTTCACCCTAAAGCGACAAGAAAATAGAATTGTACCAGAATCTGATCAACCACCTTGTCTGTTTTTCGACTTGTATCAGTCACACGCTTTCTCCCTTGTTCAGGCCTCTTTAATCAATTTTCTGTTTAACATAATTCATGATTCTGGTTTCATTTTCCACGTTTATATTCATTTCCGTGTTCCTGAATGTGTGGACAAGTATATTTTGTTTTTCAACCCCCACCACCCCAAAAGTTTTGCAGCATCGAAAAGAAATTTAAACGACATCTCCTGTTCTGTAGTCCCGATCTATAATTTGTCATATATTTTGATCCAATTACAGTTTGAACTGTGTTGAATTAAATAAATAAGTCACCATTACTCCTCGAGGTCTATTGATATAAATGCATGGGCCTATAATATTTTAGCGTGGGATTCCAGCGTGATATAAACACCGAATAAGACAGTGAATAATGCAAATGTCTCGGATGTCAATATCTTCCTATCCGAAAATTGTCACAAGGCACCAAAACTTGAAGGATTTGTCCCAAATTCTTGATCGATTTCTTTCCCATGATCATGCAATTTACATGCTTCGACAGTCCATTTCTTGGAATACTGATATATAAAAAGGTGATGATCATCACCGCTTTTGGGACAAAGATTATACACCCACTCTTTATATAACTAGTATTTGGTAAAATACTCCAAACAAGTCTGGAGGAATGTGACTTGTAGGCCCTATCCAGTGCACGGGTGATCAATGTTTTGTATTTTATTCTTTTTTTAATGTTTTATATATATAAAATACATATAAAACATAACGCGTATTTTAATCACATTGGCATATGAAGGTGAATTAATTATCAGTTGCTGCACAGTCCACTTCCTAGCAATGATTGTAAGTACATAACGTCGCTTCAAATGTCAATTTGTGACACATGCAGATGTCTGCATTTCCCTCGTATTCGCAGACAAATTGTCAGCCCGTAACTAGGCGACGGGATGATGTCAGTTTGAGTATGATTGATCTGCTGTTACAAACTCCCTTGATGTGCATCATCCCCGCTTTATTTCCATGAATACAATTATGGGCTATATAGTCGGTCAAGTGTCAACTATACTGAAATCTAGATCGAGGAGTGCCCCTTTTCACAAAGCTTTGTGGGAGATACCTTCATTTAGAGTAAAGGTTAGCGTGGACTTATCTAACTTCGAGTTATGAAAGAGAAAGACAGAGAAAATGAGACAATATTGAATAATGCAAAGGGAAAGATTAGAAGATTGAGAAAGGGAGATAAAAAAGAGAGAATGATAAAGAGAGAGAGAGAGAGAGAGAGAGAGAGCAAATGATGCGCTCCTCAATAATGTTTTCTTTTGATGCTTGACTTCCGTGAAAACAAAATTGGGTCAAGTCTTCATCTCTTCTAAAGTGGGTGGCCTTTTTCTTATTATATACTTTGAATTATGTCACTGACTAAGGCTCAAGTATGAGCCTGGATTTTGTGAAATATACCAGACAATTATCTATCCAAGAAAACAAGAGAGGCCTAATAATTTCGTAATTACAAAATGCGTTTCTGGTAACTAAGAAACCAAGACTGTTAATTGTTCAAAGCAATTATATTCACTTTCATTGACGTAAACCCAACCCCCTCAAAAGCGGTTTTTGTGAAATGAGATGCTTGTGAGATAAAGAGAGAGACGATTATAAAATTATTTTGTTTAAGTCACCATGCAATCTTTCAGGCAGAGCATTTTGAAAGTGACTTCAACTCTGAAAGAACACGTAAGAAATGCTCTCTTATATGGTCTCGTGATCATAATGAACGCAGTAGCGAAAGAAGGTAAAAGCAGAAGTCCCATTTCAATGCAATCTTTAGTAATGTAATTGTATTTTGTCCCTCATTTCCTTGAGTATATTTCTCTTTGCTGCAGACGAAAAGAGACGTGCAAATGATTTAAAAAGAAAAAAACAAATTCTAGGCCAAGTAGGCGCTTGGAGCTATGAGGATGGAAATGTTTCTTTATACACTCACCGCTGCCCGAGCGGCAAATAGAATTTGTATGAAAAGGGGTCACTTATTTTTTGGAACGCATTTTCTCAAGAAATGCAGACATTCCCTCTCGTGGATTTAGGTTAAGGGTATGTATCCATGGAGAGTTATCGATGGCAATGGAAGGTATAGATTGTTATTGAGACATGCCCCGCATATTTTGTCTTTCTATTTCTTTAACTTTACCTCCCTTCTCTCTCTCTCTCTCTCTCTCTCTCTTTAGCGCTCTGTCTCCTTTACTCATTCTGTTTCTAGATTATGATCTAGAATGATAAGAGGTGCAGGTCACACCAACCATTTTGAAAAGAACGATCGATGGAAAGAGAGAGAGAGAAAGAGATAGAGAGAAGGAGAGAGAGATATAGATAGAGAGGGGAAGAGAGAGAGAGAGAGAGATATGTTCACCCTTGCATGGGATTATGTGCATGATGTATAAACAAATTGAATATTGTTACGAATCTTAATGCATATTAATACAGATTGATAAGTTTTTTGGCACGCATGAGCAGTGCAAGGCGCCGAAGATAATAAAAGGCAAGAAATCAAGGTAATTTTGTTAATTTGTATTGTGATTATGACTAATTTGATAATGGTGTGAGGCTGCATGAGTTGTGTTGACGCCTCGCACATCGACAATATACTCTATCAACACAATTATTGGTCACGTGTAGAGATTGCGCAAATAGGACTTGCCTTCAAAATGTACTTTGAACGTTTGTAAGGTATGATTTATATTCCAGAAATGCACAATCCATTAATGACTCAGTGATTGTAAATCGCGGAGTTCTCCATTGTATTGTTTTATAATTTTATCATGATCGTAATTGTGATAGTATCAGAAGGAAATACAGTGAGTCTTCCTTAAACAATGCATGCATTGCTGTTTAACACCCCCCCCCCCCCCCCCCATTGATTCGAATTATTTGTTGGAATTTGGCATTGGTCACAATTCACACAAACATTCAGAAATAGAAAAACGATTTGAAACGCGTGGTTGCGTGGCGACAGAAAGTCTAGAAAACAAAATACCTCGATTCCTGAATGTACTTGGCTGCATGCTCTTCAAAACTTTTGACAGATCCGGTACGTGTATAGTGTCCTAATTGAGTTTGTGAACGAACGTGACTTGACGAAGATGTCTAACTTTTTATCAGCATTGTTTGTTTTACCAGGGAGGTGGAAGGTTTTATGTATGTGCTTTCTATTTTTCATCTCATCTTTCTGTTCACTTTGAACATGAACTTGTCTATGTATTCCTAACAGGTTGTGGAGAATTTACATAAAGCACACAAACATACCCTGCAAAGAATAATATAGTTCAAGATCAGTCGAAATTGAAATAAAGGATGAGAGAGAGAGAGAGAGAGAGAGAGAGAGCATTGTGTTGATGGATGAAAGACAGCTAACTGGATAATGCTTTAAGTTCGTAACTTTCGGTTTCTAACAAACCTTCCTGGGCAATAGATAACCGTAAATGATGTGGAAATTACATGAGGGAAGCTGTTGCAGATTATGAAGAATCAAATCAAACCAAACCAAAACAAAACAAAAAAGAGAAAGAGAGAGAAAGAGAAAGAGAGATGGTTGAAGGAGAGAGAGAGAGAGAGAAAGGGGGAAAGGGGGGGGGGGGCGGGCAGAGAGGGAGAGACAGATAGACAGCAGGGTGATGCAGGTGGTCTGAAACATTTGTTACCTCTCAATTTCTTCTCATTCCAGAAACAAACAGGTCTTTGAATTGATGTTTTCTGGTTATTTATCAACTGTGAAAAAGAAGTGAGGTTTGGGGTTTTATTAAAACACCAACTCCTGATATTGACATTGATCATCTCAGTTCTCGACATGCTGACAACAAAATCAATGTGTACTTTTTTCACGAGTTCAAATAGCAGTAAAACGTCATTCATAATTTTTCCCATTCCCCAATGTCACCAAAATAATGAAATAGCAAGCAAAACCCTGTCTGATTCTCTTGAATGACTTCAGTCACTCGCAGGAAATGTGGGTTTACTTTATAGAGGAATTCATCGCAGTTCATTCAGAGGGTATCAAAATACCAGACAGTTCAAACATGTTAAAGGGATTATCGTATGTTTCAATACCATTTTACGAGTGAATATAGGAAACCCAGACAAGAGATCCGTCAAAAAATATTCGCGTTGTGGACTTGCACAGCTATATTCTTTTCATGTCATAAAGTTCTCACTTTGAAAGAAAAAAACAAACAACAACAAACTTTTGAGAACTTTTATGAAAAACAAGCTCTCACCTGTGATTATTTGCCCGATGCGAGGGTGTGATTCGAAAATATAAAATGTAAAAAGTTGCCTGTGAAATCCGCGAAAACAACTTTCCCTTCGTTGCTGCAGATTTCCCCAGTAAAGTACAAATTTAAATTGATTGATTTCCTGTGGAGATGGAATTGCAATGTAACCCACAAATTCTGATATCCAATCGGTATGATTTTCGCATTCGAGACATGATCAACTACCACTTACTAATTTTAATCAGTGGCACCGCCGTAACTTCTAATCTATGCTCGTGCACGACAAAAACACGAATATGTTCGTGATCACAAAATGAAGTTTTGAAGGGTACCTGTATGAAACAGATAAACGGGTACCACAAACTTATCAACGGCATCGGATGACGCTTAAAAAACTCACTAATCTGTAACAGGACACCAAATGGTTATAATTGATAGCCTGCATGCTTTCAACACGGTAGGTTTTCTGGTGTTGTGTTACCCCTAGCTCTGTTGAACCCTACACCCTCCTCACATCCGCCGTGTTGTTCCTCTTTCCTAGAATGAAATTCGACCGATGGAAAAACTCGCATGATTGTGGGCGCTATGGCTTGATTAATCGCTTTCATATCACAAGCTGGGGGCCCCTGGCTGGAATCGGAACGGTACGATTACGCTTCGGTTTCATGTATTTATCAATCAATAAATTCAGACTGAGCGCGGCTATTCGAAGATGATTGAAGACTGTACGTGAACATGATGACAATCACATTTTGAAATGGATACGAATGTAACTTTTTTTGTGGACCGATTTCCTGTCGGCAGATGTCTGACTTGGATAGGAAATGGTTATTGCCATTCTCTGTGTCTGCATCACATTTTTGTTTTGAAAATGAAAGAAAAGATAGGTTTTTGTTAAAGTCCCTGATTTAAAAAAAATAAATAAATGAAGGTTTCATGCAGTCCCAAACCAAGGTAGTGGCAGTGATATTAATGTCATGACTTGGAAAAAAAAGTGGAAAAAACATTCGGATTTCCATAACTTATGCGATATGCTAATGCTATCAGCAAGTAAATTTTAGTTCGGTAACCCCGCCTTAAAGAAGATATAGTCACTAAAGTGTGGCCAACATGTGTCCAAATCGTCACATTTTGAAAGTCTATGAATTTCATACTGTGGTCACTTCGATTCTCAGCCCCAGATACGGGATCGTTCCAGATATGGCTCTAAGCAATATACTGACATCCAGTGGCCGATCAAGAGGGGGTGGGGGGGGGGGGGTGCAAGCATGCAAGAGGTGCTCCCCTCTAAAATCCTCTATTTATCATTTTAGGAAACTCCGTACACGTATATATGCGGACGCCCCTTGCCGCTATCAAAGTCTTGGATCCGCCACTGTTTTCTGGGGCCGATATGGCTTTAGTTTGCAATAACAAGAGATTTATATCTATATCCATCGAGTTTCTATCAGAAAACGTGAGCTACTGTACTCGTTGTCATGCGTGGGAGTCTATCGTGTTCATAGAATACAATACTGATCACCTGAATCCGATGACCTCTTCGTGTATAATGAGGAAACCTTATCCAACCTGTATACGTTTCATGTTACATAAACCTGACTCAGTGTATCCGATCCGGTCGTACTTGATCTAGTTGTATTTCCTGAGGAGACAGAAAATTCTCAGGTAATCAGATATGAAATACACATCTACTATAAACCAGCATGATATTTCTTTATTGTATTAAGCATTAATTTTAGATGTTAAATTCAAAACGGAATTTATTTATTTCTTTTGAATGAAATGCGTAGTGTTGCTCATAGTCATGGAAAAAAAATATTTTGTGCATTAATTTTGTGTTTTTGTGTTTATATAATGTATAATTGTGGTCCTACATTACATACGTCAGCACAGTCTACAGACTTCTAGCATCCTTCAAGTGCATAAAGGTATCAGATTCATCAGTCCAACCGGACACAAAGCAAACATATTTTCGTCTTTAAATACAGGGTTCTCCCCCGAAAATTTTGTCTTATCATTAGATACTCTGCCGTGGGTATAACTGACATAATACTTTGTGTTTTTCATTGAGCATATTTTGTTGTTGCCCTTTCAGAGATCTCCGATAAGAATGATGCAATATATAAATATGAACGCGTTCCATCAAGAAGCCTTAAAGAGTTGAAGATACAAGCTTGCCTATAGTACCTCCTTGGTTCCATCTAGAAGAACTATTTCGTTAAGGGATTGGACTATTTCTACTCTCAGGTCAATCAAAAAGTAGTTGATAATAACATTGATTGTTATACCCCTGTTACTTTTACAGACACTAGCAAGTTGTAAGATGCTTCAGTGAGAAAAGCAGGCCGTGTCAGTGTATCTTTAAACGTAACATAAACCGGACATACTCTGTTGCAGAACATTTTTTTTTCTTCTCTGCAGCATGCAGGCAATGTTGACATAATTTTGATGAATCGCATGCATTCGTGCTTTCTTTTCCTAGTAGTAAACATGGCAAAACCCTGTCCCACCTCTCTCAGTGTCTGTAATTACAAATGTCGTCATTTCTATTTTTACTTATGTCTCTCTAGGATGACGCATAAAACTCGACAGCGAAACATCTGTGTTGTATCTCTTATCGTTGACTCTACAGACAAAGGTAGACACAGGTAGACCATCATAACAACGATCTGGGAGCGACGAAGTGACGTCATTTTTATTGTCAGAAAGTTTGTACCTATCTATTCATCGTCCATTGTTACGCCACAACCTTAATTGAATTTACGTTCCGTCTAGACAGACTGAGCTCAAATTATAACGGCCTAATGATGTGCTAGGCGTGGCATTTCGAAAAAGATAAGTTATGTATGGATGATGTCAATGTATAGTTAGGAAATAGAGAGAGAGAGAGAGGGGGGGGGGGGTTATGACCGTTTTTCACCTGTTGCTGATATGCGAATCTTTTACGGAGAACAACTGTCGATACAGGGTAGAATATAATATTGATAATACTTAAATATTACATGAGGGTATACATAAACTCTAAAATCTATAAGGACTTGATTTCGTTTTTATTGATTCGGTCAAAATTAATCATGTATGATAATCGAAAGAGCATTCATGATAATTTGACTTACAAATTATTTTTTATTTTTGTAGAATCTCATTCAGATAATATACACAGGAAAAGATATTTCTCCGGCGTGCCTTGTGAGTATTGATTCTTTGTTACCATTTTAAAATCATTTTGCCCAGCAGTGAGAGAGTATGCTTTATAAAAAATGATGTCTAGACTTAAAAGTAAAAAAAAGAAATGACCTTTGAATCCACACTATGTCGGTGAATTCTCATAAAAAAGGGCCTGGTCGTGGCATTTTGATAGATGCTGCCTTTTCTTTCATGTACAAAAGGGGACAACATCTGTAGATCTTGAACAGGACAAGAGTGTTTCCAGAGAACTCACTTTGAGAGTTCCTACCTGTCAGATCCATGATGATGAAATTAGTTCAGCAATTATGGCCCATCGGCCCTTAAGAAAGCAAACCCTTGTTCGATATTTCTTTTTACATTTTTTTCGGTGGTTGTGCTGTACATGTTTTTTAAAACGATTTTAATCTTTCACGTTAATTACACGATTCTTGAATTATCCATGCCTGACAATATCACGTAATATCACTTTAACTAACTCTACCAACAGGTGTACAGTTATCAAATAATGCTGTCTATTTAGTTAACAATATATTGTCCATTCAGGTCCTTGACCAGTCAGGTCCTTCACCCTATTACCTGAATTCATGACATACCTTATATTTGTTCACTCATGATGGTTTATATATTCTTTGTAATCAGAGAGTATATAAAGTTGATTTCTGTTGTAAAATTTCAGGCTGACGATGGAGTTTGCATGACTCCGAAGCATGTACCATTCCTCAAAATGTTATATTTTCTTTGTTGTTTTTATTTTTTAAACTGATGTTACTGAACGATTTAAGACTTAATCGTTTGTCTTTCATGAAAGATGTTCCTTGCATCCGTAATGCCTTTGCATTCATGAAGTTAATCTTTTAACAGGCGACCAACTGTAACATTTACGAGTCAGTTTGATGACTTTCCAAGATCTTGTAAAAGTTAACTAGCGGTGTTATGTCTCGGCTTGTCTGAGTGGTGATGAGTAAGAAAGTGTTCACAAACATGTGGACGTGAGTCATGTCACAAGTGCCAGTAACATTTACTCTTAGTATAAAGATTATTAATTTTAATTGGGGCTTATGGATATCATCGTTTCACTCTGGAACTTTTGAACATTTTTATTTCTTTTAAATTCAATTTTAATGGCAATTGTTGTGGTCTCATTAGATGATGCTGTATCACTTATTCACCAATAGACAGGGTATCGTTGCCTTCGAAGAGAGCATTAAAATGATTTGATGCCAGGAATTTTAAAAAGGAGAATAAGCTTACAAATTCTTAAATTGGCAACACATTGAGAGGTTCAAAATCAATGTTTTTTTTTTCAAAATTAGCAAATTTGTCCAACTTTTCGACAAAGTTTCTAACTATTTATATTGTTTTCAAAGACATTACATTTTATTAGAACCATGTAGCAATCAAAGAAAAATATTATTGTGGCCAATTTGAAGAACAAAATGTGATCACTTTAGCCCTTGAATAATTTGTTTCATGAAAGGGTTTACATTGCATTTATGCGTGTTGTTTAAAAAAACATAGCTTCATGGTGAAGGTTGAAGTCGAACTAGCAAGTGAAACGTCTTGCAAAAGACACTCCTTCCCATAGACCGATGCATTGCCCGTGGTTCTTCTTGTTCATGATCCTTATTACATTTCTTTTTTTTCTCCAGTACTATCCCCCGTGCATTCACCCTGTCTGCTTGAATGATAATGTAGTTTGACGACAGTAACTTATAGTCCTTACAGGGCTGATTTAGTAGCTGCATGATGAAATTACTGGTAGAAAATAATGAAACAGAAAGATATAACGAATGCAGTATCCATGCATAGCCATACAGGCTAAGAGCTGAAGCTGTCATGAGCTCGTGCGTGCCTGGATGTCAAGCTACGATAATGATACGATATTATTAATACATCTGACTCGAAAATGACGTGGGTGACGTCATTGCCCCCCATGACGCTGCACTCAACACTTGGCGGTGGGTTTTTTGAACGGTGTATATCATGTCATATCATTGACGCGGGCTTTGAAATCCAAGTCTCGCTCTGATGATAATATAGCCGTCGCTTATCGGGTGTACACGAGAGGCATGTTACCTCACAGGGTTGTTTTCACATGGTTTTAATTAGTCACGGGGCGAAGTCCAGATTCCATACCCCAATATGAATATAAAGTTCGTCTTTACCCTGACATTGAAGTCAAGGACCTGGTGTTTCATAACTGAATGCAGAAAGGTCGCTGCCAGTGCTCACGACGAAGATGGCACAAATAGAACGCTTAAAGGGATGTTGTGATACAATGCGGAAGCAAGGGTAGGGATTTTCAAAGCCTCTTTGGTCCTCTCCAAACCAGCTCAAAACCGCTGTGGATGCCTTAAAGCCGTAATTTCTTTGAGTTTGGACCGAGGGTAAACAAGTTACTACCGAGTAGCCTGGTTATGACGGGAGCCACCCTTATCGAAAAGTGCAGTGCAGCACCCACAATGCCAAACACTCTTCGTTCATTTGAATGAGCCCATTTTAGATCTTCTTTTATCTGGTTATGATGATAGAATGTGCTTTTCTTGTTTATACAGTGTTTTGTTTTGCATTTCTATATTCCCCCTTTTCCGTTGAATGAAGAATTAATAGTACGAGTGAAAATGGAAACCTGGCGCTCCTAGTTTAAAGGAAACCAAAACAGAGAATCAATGTTATTGGAAAGTGAAAATTCAGAGAAGCACTTTACAAAAAGTTTCATTAAAATTGGTTAAAAAATGAGAGAGTTATGGAAGTTTGAAAAGTCTTGTTTTACTTTCTATGGGGATCCTCAAATTGGCAAAATTGCTTCAAAATGGCTGATTTTGTGAACAACTCTCCATTTGTTTTGTACACAGATTTTCAGATTTCCCCCATCATCTTTCAAGGTGCAGTTAATCTCCTGAGCTCAACATATATAATGGGAAAATGTATTTTACACCACATATGTCGAGTTCAGGAGGAGACAAGGAGCACCCTGAGAGATAATGGGGAAAATCTGAAAATCTGTGTACAAAACAAATGGAGAGTTGTTCACAAAATCAGCCATTTTGAAGCAATTTTGCCAATTTGAGGATCCCCATAGAAGGTAAAACGAGACTTTTTAAACTTCCATAACTCTCTCATTTTTTAACCAATTTTAATGAAACTTTTTGTAAAGTGCTTCTCTGAATTTTCACTTTCCAATAACATTGATTCTCTCCTTGGGTTTTGGTTTCCTTTAAGGTAATTCCATACTAACATAAAACAGAGTATCTAATTCTGAATGGAACCTATGGGCATGAGATTGCGTCTCGATGTATTCCCCAGATCAAAAGATTGAGAATCATGTTTTTGTCTGTTCTCATTGTGCGTCTTTTTTCGAAGTAGAATCTTTGTCATTATGGTTTTTCATAACTTCATCATTGAAAAAAACAACAACACATTTTTCAGCCGTCTTGTGTAATGTCATTCAAAGAATATAAATGCATAACATAATCATGCCCGGTGTGACTGTTATACTTGTCTTTTCTTCTCCCTCTCTTCCAACTATTTTCTAACATTGAAATAACGAAATGTTTATTAGCACTGGACACTTGGAATGCTCTATAATTTTTATTTTTTCCCAATTAAGCGATAAACTTCTACGACTACTACACTACTACTACTACTATACTACTACTACTACTACTACTACTACTACTACTTCTACTACTACTACTACTACGTCTACTACTACTACCTTTGAAAATATATGCAGGTTATGTTTTATTATTCGGGTTTTACCTCTTCAGTTTCCTCACGCCATCTTACAAAGTGAAGAGCAAAGTCATTTTAGAGCTGAGTAAAAGTCTTGTCATTGTTTTACGGAAACGAGGCATTATACGCGCCTGTCGTATTTCGGGTTATTTTTCTCACTGCTTACCTGGATAATTATGTTTACCACGAATGCTGTGGGAAGTGAACGATGTGATGTTCAGGACGTTTCTGACGTTGATACATGAGTTCGTGCGGGGTACACTAATGGGATGTGCTGATTACCCAGAATATCATCAGGCTCATCAACAGTGTGTATAGCGCTGATGTCATCATGAGCGAGGCATTATGGGAAGGTGTCTGCATGGGTTTCAGGGTTCGGGGGAGAGGGAGGGGGGGGGGGGGGGGTCCAGCTGATTTCCTATTTCCAATTTTCCGGACAATTATAGTGTTTTCATTTCATGTGAAAATACAGCCTTATGTTGAAAACTTAAAAGTAAAGAAACTTAATCCCATGGAGGTTATGTATAATAAGAGCTTTAATTTTTTGGAAATTTGTTCCCCCATTAAATCCAATGATGTTTGAACCGTACACCGGACTAGAGTCTAACTACTTTCGTTTGGCTATTGTTTTCAAAACCATATCTGTAGAAGTTTGCAGAGTTTTTAGTGCATTAGTGTTTGTATTACATCATGTATGCTAATTCTTTTCCAAGTAAAGCGCTAAAACTACGAAAGAAAAAAAAAAGATATTCAGTGATTATAATTATATAAACGTTCTAGTATTTAGCCAATAATTTGAATGATCGGATCATTTTCCATGTCTGTTAGCAAGATAATGAGGAGTAAGAATTATGTATGTGATTTCCTAGGTGCTAGAAACCTATCCGCTTTGTCCTTCTTTTTCAACTATTTTTATTCCAGTATCTCTATTATTATCCCTAAACATTATCAGCACAACCATGTCATATGAGTAATATTCACCAGCGCAGACATGTAATTCTGACCGACAAGCTCTACTAGCTGTGTATTAGTAATTCGTGTTTAACATTTTCGCATTTCAATATATTTTCGTCGAATATCATTGCACAGTTGCCTTGGTTGCCTTTGCACGCTATTCAGACCCCCACCCCCGACACGCACCCCGCCACCAAATTAACATGTAGACCCAAGGAGGTACTAGGCAAGGTTGTCTAGTACCTGCTTGGTTTATAGACCTAATGAATTTACAACTTCATACCAAACAGATTCCAAATAATACTAGTGTGAGCTACAACGTACAATATAAATTTGTTTCTATTGAGTATAATGTGCATTTTTTTCGCATTCATGTTATTTTGAGATGAAGTTTGGATAGATATTGCATCCCTTATTTTACAGGACGTTTTTCACAGCTTTTCAGAGAATATTATTAGGTCGTAGGCAAGAAAAAATGTATAAGAATATCACGGGACATAATATACCGTATAGCACGTTCATGTGCACTGTTTGGCTAGTTATATTGCATGATTACTTTAATATTTCATTTTCCATCATTTGCTCATTAATACTGCGTGCAATGGTGAAAAGACATTATGCATTTTTAACGCTTGGTCTATCTGATTGCATGCTTCACATCCGGCACTAATTGCGCAATGACATTCCGTGGAAAGTTTCTTCTCCTCCTCTTCAGTATTGTTAATTAGATGAAAGCATGGTTGTCATGTCATCTCATGGCCTTGGTGTTCTGTCGTGATTTCAATCCTAATTTCATGTATCCATGCTGATTTCATGTCGTATTTGGATTCATGTTCAGACTTCAGAAGTAAGAAATACTGCGTTTAATTGTAATGAAGGATTAACGGTCTGCTCATTACTATTTAGTCTTCTGGAAGATGAGCAGATTAAAAGTTTAATTGTTCAGCGTCCACCTTGAAATTTTGTAATCGTGTAGTCATCGTTTATTAGAAGAATATAATAGACATTTTACTTATTTAATTGTCTTAAAAGTACTCAAATTTGAAAGTAACCCGGTATACAAATGACATATAACAAATATAAATGTTCACATTCATGATAGACCAGGGCCCCGTCTTACAAAGAGTTGTGATTGATTCGAATCGATCGTAACTTAAAATTAATCGCAATTGTGTACTTAAGAGGTAGGAATTGCAATTGATTTCAAGTTGCGATCGATTCGAATCAATCGCAACTCTTTATCAGACGGGGCCCTGGGCCCCGTTTCATAAAACTTGTTATAAGTAACAACTGCTACATTTCTATGCCAAATTTGGTCTCAGCCAATCAGAAGCAAGGATTTCAGTAGCTTATAACAGTTATTGCAACTTGTTATTGATAACAAGTTTTATGAAACAGGGTCCAGCGTCAGTAATATTGATAGCGGAAGGACACGGGATCATGGAGGACTATATGAAATAGGTTTATAAATGGATTTAAGGAGTTGGATTTTATAACTAACCATATAAAGATAACTGGATTTCAATTATGAAGATTATAGACCACATGCATCGAAGGATGTTATTACTTATTACCATGCCCTTTCGACTTCAGTCTTTAGGTGTGCCCAGTTCTGCGGACGTCAATACTTGTCAACTTCTTCAGAACTTTTCGTTTCGCACAAGACGTCGCACAGGATGACTAGTTACCTTGGGCGTGTTGACCGTAACGAGGCATGTCTCATTCCGTATTAGGTCATCCTTGAGGGATTTAAATGAGTTTTTCCAAAAACAAACTTGAAGAACTTAACCTGACGTGTTCGTTTATTCATCACGACCCAATGGAGCCTTCCATAATTTGCCATGTCCTTCATGTGCAGCGCATTGAGCCCTGTCCCCACTGCCTGTCTTTTCTGTCCATACTTATTTTCCACATCCTTAATTAGCTCCGTTATCGAAGAAGTAGTCTCCGTAGGAACGAAACATTAATCTGGGCTCCAAGTCAATCAGGTGGGCGTGGTTGTCTTGGGACTATTTGGGTGTCATTCGGGTCTGCCATTAACATGCACTGACGGACGAGGTTTGCCATGATATCACGTGCTGTACCACGATGATCATGATGATGACCACTATGCACTTTATGTTGATCAAGGAGCGGGAGATAATAACTTCCGATCTCTTCCTTATTTTGACTGCCTCTTGTCGCAATGTCGGTTAGGGTCGTGGAGTAATATCAGGGGTTTCTTCTCACAGAGATTCCTAGAATAAATACAAATTCATGTTATTGCTCGAAGTTATGTTTGATAAAAGAAAACCCGACGTTAACCGTCATGTTATCTTACACATTTGCCTCACTGCCTTTGCCCCATCTCATAAATGCCTGACCACGACTGTCTGGTAGTCTCTAATCAACGCGGCGACATCCCTATAGGACAGTCAAGGACTTTGCGTACGAGGCGCTCTCATGTTTCCCGTAATAATTAATGTATGCTTTGTAGTTGTAACCAGTCGATTACACTCCACCCTTTTCCATCCATGTTTTTTGTATTGATATATGTTATTATTACCAGCGATCGTAGTAAACGAGTGCCGCCAAAATGGATGATACATGGCAGGGGCGGATCCAGGATTTCGTATAAGGGGGGGGGGGGGCACACAAATGCAGGATTGTCAACTTTGGGAAACTGCTTGGAGGGAGACCCATATTTTTTTGGTCTCTCGCCAGCCCTCCAAAAGTCACTCAGTGGGGGGGGGGGGGGGGGGGGGGGTTATGGGGTCCAGTTCCCCTCCATAATTCTCTGACAAGCAAAAAAAAAAAAAAAAAAAAAAAAAGGTTTTCTGGTCGAAAGGGGGGGGGGCACATTGCATTGTTTTCCCTCAAAAGGGGGGGGGGGGGCACGGGCCGGGATTGCCCCCCCCCTGAATCCGCCACTGATACATGGGCATCAACCCCCCCCCCCAAAAAAAAAAAAAAAAAACAACAATACTTTCAACATTAACCACAGTCGTCTCTCCTTACCGAAATTATTTGGGTTACTATTTCTGAACTCATTAAAAACAAACCATAGACGAGAAGTAAGCTGGTAATATGATGGTTGAATAAAAGAGCCCTTTTTATATAGAAATATGAAATAAATAGAATATCATTCGTGTTTTTGTGGTATTCAGTGTGATTTAACACGCATGGTAATGAAAACAATTACTTTTACTCACTGGAGAAACAGGCCTGTTCCAATGACAATTTCTGACTTTATTGTTATTATTATTCAAATATAAATTAATTATTATTTATTACATAACCTTGTCACACCTATTACACTAAAGCAAATGGGAGAGACTGAGTTGATTTATAAGAATAATAATAATTAAAAAAACAACAACAAAGATTTACGAAAGTTTCTTGCGAAACAAAATGATGAACCTTTAGTTTCTTCTCCTATTTCCTTTTTCGTGAGTGTATCACAATCCCACTTAATCCTGCGTCAGGTGTGTCAAGCTATATTTATCCGTGATGGTCGGTCTGGAGATGTTTCATCAGACCTTTCGCTTGACCTAGATCGAGTATGCCAATGGGTACAAGCGGCGCCACCCCCTTGCATGATTTCGTCATGCGCAACATTTTCTGGCATTGCCATACTCGATATATGCCGATAGCGATCTCAAGTAGACATCGAATAAAATTATTTTTGTCGTTGAACTATACTTTTAGTTAGAATTGTCAGATAGAAAGGGAGCACTGTCGTTGTTGGGTACTCATTCAAAAGAACTGACCCAGGGGAGCGAACATAGAGTAAAAAATCACTTTTTTCTTTTTAGAGAGCACTCGATATTCACCCCTAAACAAGTGATTACTCCCGGGGAGTGGAAATAGAGTGAAAATTCACTCTTTTTTTAGAGAGAGTAATCAAGATATTAAAGGTTAATATGTGTGACTATTTGAATTTGAACTCCACCTATATCTCTCCAAAGCCTTTTAAGCAAGGTGGCAACGTCATGAAGCCCTCAAAGAGAACTTGAACAGGCTAATCAACAGTCTTACAACCGCTTGCAGACAATTTGTTCTTTATTTTCAAGTATACGGTAATAGGAAAGAGGAGTTTGAACATGCAAAACATACAAAAAGTTCGCGGTGGAAAACACTTTGAAAATGAAAATGGGAACAAAATAAACTTTAAATATGTTTCCTTCCATTCTAAATATGGAAAGAAATGAACATTTGTAAAGTTTGAATCTATGTGAGTCCGCCTTCCCCCGGATTTAAATGATATTATGTAAAGCTTTTTTTCTCTTCACTTTAGCGTAATCTTATCTATGTACATTTTGGTTTTAAGCTAGGAAGAAAAACATATTAATTAATTCATTTATGGTTTATTAAAAATCACGATTCACGTCATAGAGGCGAATTGTACATGATTCACATGAAAATAATGAACATATTGAAATACTATCAACAGATTACAGATAAATCACTTTGTAATAATTAAAATGAAACATACATTACGCTGAGAAATTGGGATGAACAGATACTGTCTTGGATATATTGTATCAAAGAGAATAAGACCTAAGTACTAAGAAGATTTAGTGTCATAAGACCAGTGACACCCTTGGGCAAGACGTTAATCTACATTTGCCACTCTCAACCCAGGTGTTAAATGGGTGCAGGTAGGAAGGAATTCCCTGAATGCTGTGAGCACCGAATTTGGTACCCTAGCTAGAGCCGAGGTAATATTGGAACGTTTTGAGCACCTTATTACGTGGTGGATATGAGCGCTATAAAAATACCCAATATTCTTCTTCTTCTTCTTCTTCTTCTTCTTCTTCTTCTTCTTCTTCTTCTTCTTCTTCTTCTTCTTCTTCTTCTTCTTCTTCTTCTTCTTCTTCTTCTTCTTCTTCTTCTTCTTCTTCTTCTTCTTCTTCTTCTTCTTCTTCTTCTTCTTCTTCTTCTTCTTCTTCTTCTTCTTCTTCTTCTTCTTCTTCTTCTTCTTCTTCTTCTTCTTCTTCTAACATTTATGTGTACTATTTTTATGTTACAGCCATTGTGTTGAAATGAGCTTCACTTTTTGCTCTCATTCTTGAACATAATTCATGTTTTGACTTTGTTTCTTTTCAACTCAACAACAACAAAGTAATTACAACAAAAGAAACAGCCACAACCCTGTCAAATTTTACCACGGTTTGCGAGAAGATAATAAGCTGAACCGCCACCCCCCTCCTCCTATTCTTTGTATTTGCTTCTCTTTCTTGATGAAATTCAATAAATTAAATGGGGCAAGATCTTATAATCGTTGATGAAAAAGCACGATCTCCCCTCTCACCTGGCTAACAGTTCCAATCTTCACAGTGTCAGTGGATACCACGCACCCCCCCCCCCCTTTCCCTGTTTGGCCCAATCATGTCGATTCCCGTGACACCCACCCGCTCGTCACCCGATGCCGCTGTAATCTTGCCTCATCGTGAACTCGTTTCCTGGCTCGTGGAAATCTAGAAGGCACCTCGTAAATGATGCAGTCGAAAACGAGCCCATCATTCGACACGGCCGTGGTTTGCGGGCTCGTCTGGCAAGCGTGAAGTGCACCCAAAGGTCGAGTGGTTCGAAATACACCCCCTTGGGCCAAACTATAAAAGCTGGGGATAAATCTCGCGGCCGGCGATAAAACGCGACAAGACGAAGGAAAGGAATTAAAAGAAGAATAATATAGATATGGGAGGGAGGGAAGAGAAGACGTGATGATAAGAAATATCACCCTCCTCCATTTTTTCTAAATGCATATGATATGCAGCGTATTGCACTTATCTTGGCTGGACTGCGTGTCATTTCATTTGAAATTTTGGAGTGATGTATAGCATTGAGAAGGTGAGAAGCTGATCATGTTCCACGCTGTGGCCGACATATGTTATATACAGATTGAGACGGCAAAAGATGATTGCCTTTTCCATCTATAATGATGCACTTTGTATCCCATCAGTGATGTCTATAATACGGTATTCTTTGATGTAGTCTAAAATGATAATATATCAGAGGCATGGATCTAATCATTAGTCACTGAAACTTTCCTTTGTGGTGCCTGATCATGACATGGTAATAGAATCGATAGTACAAGACATAATGTTTCACCGCATTCAAGCAGCTTCCTTTGTAGTCATTTTGTTGTGCTGCAGTAATTGTTTCCGGATACACATATGTGCATGCGTCATTAAACACATTTACGACTCGCAATAATTGTTACAACGAGTAGTGCAATTATGCTTGGTCATGCTAATTTACCCGCCACGGTCATTTACAAAAATTGAATATTTGAATTGTCTGTCTGCGGGTAGATTGTCTAGCCAACACTTATTTGTTACGTAACGCCATTACGATCGCAGACCATCGCAGACAGACGCTCACAAAATGATTTAGCCGAAGAAACCAAGAGCGGAACTCCCTTTTCAAACAGGGATTCGGGTTAACGATATAACTGTGTAACTGTAAATCGTCCACAAAATCGGTCTCTTGAAATTGATGTGGAAATGTATTGAATATCGGTGTTGCGAAACTTGCAAAGTTGCGATGCGAGCCGATACGAGGTAGTCCATGCTGAAGGCTCATTAGCATAAATCGATGAGATGGGACCTGCAACACCGATATGCAATACCTTTTCCAGTTCCATATAAACTTCAGGAGACCGATATACTGGACGATTTATAGTTATAGTTGACGTCACCGTTATCGTCTCATGGGTCCGGCCCTAAAAGCAGTCGAAGTTCTTATATCATTCTCTTGTTCATACGGTAGCCTCGATGTCAGCTGTAAACAAAGAGCGGAACTCCCTTTCCCGACGTGAATTCGGGTAAAACAGAATTTCCGCTTGGATTCGGACCGGTGTCCGTGGCTGTGGACATCAAAAGCCTAACCACTGGACCGTGGAGTGTTACCGATACTATATTGTATAGTTTGTTTAGTTACAATATCAAAATCATCGCACTCAAACCCGCGTTTTACTTTAATTTAGTGTTAATACAAAATTGTACATCTACGGTAGATGTAGACAGTCATGTCGCCGGCATATGGGCCTCATGAACATAGTAAAGTTATATGAATAGGTGACTTTTAGTGTATCTGGAAGACTTCCCCTGGACTATCACTCTTATATAACTTTCCCTAGGACGACTACCACTGGGCGACTACCCCTGGGCAATTACCCCCTCGGACAACTACCCCTCTAATAATAAAAATAATCATAATGATATTTTAAAAGATATATAATGTTGGTATTCTTGCGGCATTTACACTGGTTTTTCTTCTTGTGCATCAAATAATCTAGGTAGGAATGGATAGAAATTACAATACTAATAATGTGACCTCCACTTATCCTTGCATTGCAAACGTCAGCTAATACAGTTATTCCTATATTTCAGTCTTACAGCAAGTGTCACACCTGGACAACTATGCCTAGGACGGCTACACCCGGACAATTCCCTGGACAACTACCTGGGTATTTATGAAAATGCCATAATTCTATAACCACATTTTGTAACTTTTCATTCTTCCGGAATTTCACCTGATGATTCTTCCTGTTCATTAAATAATCTAGGTCGGAATGGGTATGATAGAAATAATCGGCAGTCATAAAAGAAACCATAATTCTGATTGTCAGACTTCAACTCATCCTTGCATCGCCTCCGTCAGCGGACACGGTTTCGTCATTAACTCCCACTTTTATTTGTTACAGCACGTAAATGCTTAACCTCAAGAAGTCTTTTTATTTCTTAAAAAGATACTTCTTTTTCTTCTTCTGTTAAACTACAGGCCATCCTGTTCTTGGTGTATCTTCGTAATTATTCTGGTCATAAAGGTACTTAATAATAAGTCTCTGAGGAAAATGTATAGTAAAATGATCCGAATATGGATATAATGACCGTGATGTTCTACGATTTCTGTGATTTCCATTCGTCCTTCGCCTAATGTCCATTATACTGACTGGCATGGCTTCAATTACTTTGACAATGTGAAGAAGTGTCTTTTAGTGTTTCTGGGCGAATTTTCCTGGACTATCACCCCTGGACAACTTCAGTCTATAGAATGACTATCCTTAGGACAACTACACCTCGGTATGAATGAAAATAACGTATTAAATCTATAGCCGTATCTTTTTTAAAAATTATTATTATTCCGGTATTTCCCCTGTTTTTTCTTCCTGTTCATTAAATGATCTAGGTCGGAATGGATATGATAGAAATAATCGATTGTCATAAAATAAACTATAGCTACGTTGATACGGCACTTGTGGTTTCGAAACTTTAAAGGGTACCAATCACCAAAAATAATTTTGCTCTGTCTGTTAGAGGTTGCATGTCGTTATACTATATTCAAAATATGGGCTTCAAATATTAATTCTATAAAGAGATATTGCAATTTTAATTACACTCTCTATAAGCGTAAAGCGACTCGTGAGTAGACTACTCGACGCACCCGTACGCGCTCGTCAAGGTAAAGGCTCGCGCGGAACTAAACTCTGAGTTCGGTTCCGCGCGAGCATTTTAATGTTATCCTTTATTTCCTTCATGCTCATTAACTGTTGACCTATATAATACCAGACAAAGTTCTTTGAGGTTGATTTTATACTTTCTTGCTGTACACAAATTATTTTTTCAGGTGATTGGTACACTTTAAGTTATCAAAACTTTAAGTTAACGAAACATTGACTCACTAACCACGACGACGAGGGTTCACATGGGCCCGAAACAACGATGCTCGTTCTGAAACCACAAGCCGAGCGATCGTCGTTGTTAACACCGGAAGTAGATTCTGATTGTGTGTACAGTACACATACCGTTCCTATGTTCATAATTCGTGTGAAGGGTATGACCCGGAAGTTTAACATGAACTGAGAGGTCATCGTTAACTACAAGCTTGTGAAACTTAATATGTATTCCGTTCACATGTCCCGAAATTGCGACGGAGGACCTCCCACTGCTCATGGTTTCGGCGTTAACCACGAGCTCGCTTGTGGTTTTAGAACTACAAATAAAACTACGAGTCCGTTCATATGGTCTGAAACATAACTACAAGTTAACTTAAAATTTGAAACTACAAGCGAAACTTAAAGGGAAATCCAACCTTAATAGCAAGTTGCTTTGAAAGAAAGAGGAAAATCAGAGAAGCAGATTGGTGAAAGTTTGAACGAAATCGGACAAGCAATTAGAAAGTTATGAATTTTTGAAAGTTGTAATCACTATACATATGGGAATTTCAAATTGGCCGAATAGGTAATGTCACTGTGATGTAGCTGTGGACAGCTCCCCCATTCACTCCAACACACAAAATGACTAAAATGTCACTTTTTTTCAAAATGTATTACTCAGTAGGATCTCTTTCTTTCATGAGGACCTATAACAATATGCTATCTCCAATATATTTTGAGTACTGCCCCGAGGGTAAAAGCGCCTCGAAGAAAACCGCAAATTAATGATATTTTTGTGTACGACAAATGGGAGAGTTGTCCACAAACATGTCACAATTGAATCACCAAATCGCCAATTTGAGATTCGCATAGATGTAGTGATCTCATTTTTCAAACATCCATAACTTTCTTATTCCTTGTCCGATTTCTTTCAAACTTTCACCATTCAGTTTTTCTTATTTTTCTGCTTTCACACAAATCATCTCATTACCAAGATTTGATTGCCCTTTAAAGTTTAGCTCCAATCGTGTGAACCTGACCTATAATTCTGATCGTGTGACTTCCACTCATCCTTGCATCGCCTACGTCAGCTGATACGGTTTCCCATACTTCATTGCTACCGCACCCAAGTTCTTAATCTAAAGCAGTCTTATTTTATTATTAAAAAGAAGACTTATATTCATTCTTACTTGGTAGTTAATGATATGTGACGCAGAAAATAGTTATCCTAATAAAGCCATGGCCGTAATGATCTACGATTTCTCCGATGTCTATTGCCCTTCGGCTAATGTCCACTACAAGATTGACTGGTATGGCTTCAGTTGCCATGGTATGTTATTTCGTAGTAATATAAGTTAGTGTTTGGAGATGAGCTATTTAAGTTTTAAGTAGCCAGCTTGATATCGAAGATGAGCTTCCGCTAGAGGAAATCAATGCGTCAGTCGTTGACCATATTGTTCTTATATCTCTCTCTACATGCTTTAATCATTTAGAGAGTTCGAGACCATTTTATCCACTTTTCCTTTCTTAACCCTACTTTTCCCACTTCGATTCCATGAAGATGGGGTCAAGTTCTTAGAAATGTAACATCCTGATTTGTGATTTAATGAACGATCTTTATTTTTTTTAATTTTTCGCTACGAGGCGTAGTCGAGATGTGATGAATCAGGTTTTAAACCATATAGCTGGAAATCTTGCGGCATGATGACTGGTAGTCGCGTCTTCCTTCATTCATCACAAGAAGGCTATTACAGTTTATAAGATACTGAAAATGATTACGTTCCCATTGCTGCCAATTACTATATCCGTAATATCTTTAAAGCTAACACTGGTCACTGCGTCGTGTATATCTTCAAATAATTAAGAGAGCATTACAAGCAGGTAAGCTCTGCTGTTTGCATGGTGTCCACATTTAATATATCTATGGTCCAGCCATGATTGGACAGTCATTGGTTGTGAGAGTCTTGGCAATGATAACTTACGCTGCAGTGGTAAAGCCTCAACTCGAAAGGACGTTATCTTGCGCTCCGCGACGCAAGACGGCGCCTCACTCGAGATGTGGCTGTGCCACTCCGCGTGGCGTTGCTAACTCATTTCCCTCTTCCCACGTCATATTTGACGGGCTGAGCCCTCGTCTGCCACAGTCATCGACGCGGTGGAGATTGAGAGCACAGTTTGGTGGTTAATTCATTTTGAAGTGACGTCGTGAAGGGGATCGTGAGGATGTCCCGCGTAGTATAATTCAAAATGGCGATGAACGAATCGGTTAGTCTACATCCATGACCTTGGTGACATGATGGAAACCCCACCCCTTACCCTCCAAAGTTGCTAGGTTGGCCTCCAAATAAGACCATCCATAGTACCAGAGTATTGTCAACTTTCGGACTTTGCCATGACTGGTGCATGTAACCAGGGAGGTGTAACTGATTACGGTTATGTACAAAAGTTATGTATTCACATTTTTTTTCTTTTGAACTGTCAATTGTGTTAGAGTTAGAGGTTTGAAAGGTAAAAGTTATTTCTTTTATGCCTCTCAAAAAAGATAATGAAACGACATTTTCCTTCAGCTTTTAGGATAATATTTCTTTACATACAATAATGAGCTTGTATCGCAAGCCTTTCTCCTGCATGTAGACTACTACCCGGTGCACTATTTACAACTCCTCATGAAGTTGAAACTGTCAAAAGGCGGTACTGCTATGGCTGTCTGATGAACAACACCGCGTGGAGATGACACAGGATGCAGTTAATTGCCATACACTCGTCATCCTACCTCTCTCCAAATACCCATCCCACTAATCTCGCCACGCGAATTACTCCTTATTAAAATTCAGCGCAATTGCATGATGCTTTGCATCAAGAGATAAGTTTTATTGCTGTACTTTGGCAAAGTGTCAAGTTTTTTCTCAGTTTCTCCGTCTTGTCCTTATGTCGATCCCAATTGGCAGCTTTATCATGAGTTATTTAGTTAGTTTATAATTCTCCAAGAAATTTTTGATTTGATTCATTTTGGGCCTACATTTTTCTCGAGTGCGACTGGAGATTAAATCTTTTATCATGATGAAGGAATAGTCCTTCACTTTCTCTTTTAGAAATTCACCCAGCGTAATAACATCCTGTGAACAAACAAATACCACCCATTACAACTGGTTGATCATCACGATCATCACTCTACATCTCGATCTAATGAAGATTTCGCGTGATAAATTTGGTGTTTGTCTGAACAATTCAACCGTAACATGACTGTTGTACACAATACGAAAAAAGTTCAAGCTATACTCTGGTCGTTCATTTGTTTTCAGTACTCGAAGTCTACTTTACTGTCTATATGAATGTATACTCGTGTGTTTATTGAAACCTCGAACCTACTATAGTAATCATGACAATATTTTGTAAATAGCATAAGTGCACTTTCAGTATATCGATGAAATATAAGGAGGCAAATAAATTATTCAAATGAAACGTAGATGGTGTCAGTATCAATAAAAACAATCGTAAGACCGTAACTAAAGAGAACGATGAAATACAAGCCAAACTGAAGCATTCTTCAGATTGAATATGTTGAATATCAAGAATCAATGTTTAGTAATGCCAAGAGGTTTGGTAATAGTCAGGTTCACACGGAGGGAGCTAAACTTTAAGTTTCGCTTGTAGTTTCAAAACTTTAAGTTTACTTGTAGTTCCAGAACCACAAGCGAGCTTGTAGTTAACGCCGAAACCACGAGCAGCGCGGGGGGTCCTCCGTCGTAGTTATAGACCGTGTGGACAGAATAAACTTTAAGATTAGCAAACTCGTTGTTAACGTTCATGTTAAACTACGATCGACTTGTAATCACAGAACAATGAGCGTCGTTGTTTTGGGCCCGTGTGAACCCTCGTCGTTGTTTCGTTAACTTAAAGTTTCCCTAACTTTAAGTTTCGAAACATAAGTCCCGTATGAACGTAGCTAATGCCCACACAACCATACAGGGGGAACCGAAGTTCTCAGGTGAATCGCACATGGTGTGAACTCGTTATTCATGTAAACGTTAGGAAACGTTCATTAGTGTTGCTGACTGGCGCTACTCTTGTGTTGACTGATTTGGTTTTCAGTGCTAATCAGTGAGTCAAGTACTGCTCATGCTCACGTCATTCCTGATGAAAACTTTCTCCTCTCAGCCAAGCTCGAGTTGCCGAAAGAGCAATGACCGACATCATAGCCTGCTCGAAGTCTCCACAAACTCTCCCGTTCCACCCTCTCTCGTAAATGGTGATATTGTAATCGAATCTTTAAAAATTAGCGAAAACTTCAGGCATCATTGCTTCCAGATGATTATCATTAGCCCGCAACAAGTGCAAATAATAATGCAGTAGTGGTCAGAGTTAGGCAATTGCTGATAAACATTTTGATATGCTTTCACGGACCTTCTTCAAGTATGAAGCCGAATGCTCTCAACAAGTAAAACGATAGCTCTGGGAAGTGGGACTAAGGGTTTCCTATCAAGAAAAGTCGGTACATTTTTTTTTTAATGTCCAGTGCCATCACTACAGAGCTAGCATTGCTGTCGTTGAGAGCAATTCTATGTTTATATTATTATCTGACGTAGTTTATGTTGTTGAATAATACTTATCTCCAGTTGTTGTTTTTTTTTTCCTCCGTCATTTTTGCATAGATCAGGCAATTTACATGGTATGAATATCTGTTGCATATGTATGAACAACTAGTATTAAACAGAAATAAGATTTGTGATAATTCTTCGGCGTTTCCATATTGACGTTCACTCGCCTACTATATCTCACTTGGAGTTGTCCGTCCCAGCTTTGATATCGAAAATAAAAATTAGAAGATGGACGCCTGGGTAGAAAAATGGCGCAAAATCGAGTTCCAAAGGAAGGCTAATTCCCCTGGATTAAAACGATAAAGGGAAGTAGAGCATATTCCTCCCGATGTCGCCATCACCGCATGAGGGAACATCACGACAAGGAACGCGTTCGATCTTGAGGTTTGTGATTCGACAGTCTAGACATGAACACGTGGTTATCTTATTGATTGATGGAGTCGGCTTCTAGCTGGCTTTCTCTGTCATGATCATCCATATCACAAGATGATGTCGCAGTTTGAGTTCAGGCAAGGTCATATTATACCATGCCTGCGTGAACTTGTTTGCCAAGTACATGCTTTTCTTTTCAGTGTGCAAAATCTCCCAGCAAAAAACAACAAAACAACAACAACACACACACACACACAGACTCAAAAAAAAAAAAAGAAAAGAGGAATCGTGGGGTTTTTTCTCCGTAACAATTAATGCTAACATTTATTTTAAAAAACAAAACAATTTATCAACTGCTCTATTATTATATACATAGAGCAATATATACATATATATCCGATTTAAATCATGATATTTTTTATTTAATGCATATTCGCAAGTTAAGAAAAAGGTAACGGGGACTTGTTCCATGTCCTTTTGATATTGCAAGCAAACTTAGTTTTTCAAGTCTGCTGCCGGACAGCACAAACGTTAACGAAAACGATTAGACAGAACAGAAATATTCGCCACCGATAAAAAATAATTTTATAAACCTTATGCAGCAGACGATAAAAGTCAAACATAGTGGCCTACTTATTATGGCACGACTAGCGTAGACATTCGTCATGAAGCAAATAATTTTTTTTTTCATGAGAATCTATAACGGTACATGCCGTCATTGATTCATGCTACATCTTCATTTTACTTCCAGAAAAAAAAGTATCTTTACCTTTAAAACCTTGTGAGAAAAGGACGAATGCTCTCTCTCTCTCTCTCTTTTTCATTGATCCATGTTTATTCATTCTTGAGCTATCTGGGTTACGCTACCGGTCTCTTGAATTTAAGCATTATTCTGAGAAAAATGGACTGGGAGAGAGTAAGATATTTTAACACTACATCCAAGGCCTCCTTGGCATACATTTTGCTGCATTTTGAAGAGCTGGAAGCGAGAGGAAGCTTACTGCATTTGCATTCAGTAAGATGAAAGAGGGCTTAAATGCCAAGGTGAATGAGGGTAGTTCTGGGAGCGGCACGTCAAAAGGATGTTGCGGTGATTGGTAAATGTGTGCATAATGTCGTGACAACTTTCTCGTGACGCTCCCGGAAGCCCGTATAACCTACCTGTGGAATAATTGCAAGTCCCCCCCCCCCCCCCAATTACCTTTGGCACAATATTGTAAGCCCCCCTCCATCTTTCCCCTCATCTGTTGTCGTGTTCTTCTATATAGAAAAAAAAATCCAAACAAAGGTGGACAAGAATGATGAATGGATAAAGAGGACTCACGGAGAAGGGGCGCGGGGCGGGGTGAGTTTGTTAGGAATTGGCAGTAGTCATAAATATGAAGGATAGGTGAATGTTATGTGATGGCTACAGCATTTCAGTAACATATACGTATGTTTGTTTATTTTCATATTTTATACGTCATACACCGTGCACCTGTTTTGACGATGATGACAATGCGAGTGCGTCACATGTGGATTATCGTTCAATTTCAAAGAAATAGCGGTCAAAAATACGTGTGTTTTTTTGTTTGTTTGTTTGTTTCAGATTAATGTTGTTTGTCCGTTGTATTTCATAATTTATTTCAATGGCTTCCCTAACTGAATTATTATGAATCCTTACCGGTGACTCAATAAACTGAAAGATGATGAAAAGTTGCGAGAATTTGGAAGTCATTCTTGAAGGTGTCCTTTTGTTTTTAGCTCCCATTCTCTTGTTCTCGTTCTCACCACCTTTCCGCATCTACCTCCAGCTTTCTCTCCATTTTAATTTTTTATTTTTCTCTTTCTCTCTCAGCCTATCATCCCTCTATCTTCTCTGTCAGTATGATTTTCCTCCAAAAGATGCAAACATCTGTCGTATCGCAATAGAACTCTTTTCCAATCAATACCGCAAGATATATGTATCTTAGATTTCCAAGCACGCAATTCGTAATGCGGTTTGGGACACTTGCGCCTGCAGTAATACCTCAAACGTGATGAGATGTTGCACAAGTGCCCGTCTTTTTTGTTGTTCTGGTATTTTGTTGTCCTGTTTTCGTTTTAAGTACTTATTTACCCGATTGGTCTTTACGTTTATTTTACCACTACAAAGGTAGGTTATAGTGTAGAGTGAGAGAGAGAGAGAGGGGGGGGGGGGGGGGGGGGGGAGGGAGATCCACCTTCTTATATCTTAGAAAAGTATCTATCGATTCGTGCATTAACTTGATATTAAATATTTATAGGATTACGATAAAATTTCTATGTGTAACTTATTTTTACCTAAGAAACATAACCATGTGTTGAATTTTTTGACAAACGAAACAAAACGGCAATGGTAATGAAATAAAATAAGATCACGGTAAGAATTATTTTTTTAAAAGCTCTTTGGAGGGGGCATCACTTGCATAAATTTCTCCAATATTATACCTAAATGACGATGAGGCAGTGATCTATTCTACATAATAGACGGAAATCCTTGTCGATGCGGTTGATGTCATGGTTTGGAGATGATATATCCTCCCCATTTCATGCCAACTAATGATTTGATTAACCAGGAAACTCAACAGTTGCTTTCTGGCGGTATTCTGAAAATTGTTTTTTTTAAATCTCTAATATTGTTTTATCTTCGCCATTAAAACAAAATTGGTATTCTGCAAATTTTGTTTTATCTTTTCCCTCATTTCTTTACCCTGCGCGTGATACTAATATATATATGCGCGCTGTAAGATAATATCATTAGATGATATTGGTATTCTGAAAATGATTTAATCTTATATTGTTTCTTATCGTCCTTGGTATCTAAAACAAAGCTTACAACAGCTAGAGGCTGTGTCACATGATGTCGGCAATTTTCCAGCTAAACATCAGGCAGTAAATGCTCTCATGGCAAGATGGAGACTGTATGTGATTCAGTATCTCATAGAGGTGAAATTTTGAACAAAATACAGAATGGGAGTCGATGATTTCACATCAATATGTGACTTGGTTCGAGAGCGAGATTAATTAATTGATTTATTGCAGTCCAATATAAAACGTGTAAGTAATTTTACGCCCGAAATTAATATAGGTGCCTCCTCATGTTTTGACCTAAGCTACTCGTATTGGTCGACCTACCCATATCTTAATCGGTAAAGACAAAGTGTCAAAAAAATGGGCGTGTCAAAGATAAGATAGAAGCGGTCCTAAGATAATATCCCGCTAAAACAATTTTCAGAATACCAACATACAATAGTATTACCGCTGTTACGCTGTATTATATTATTACTAATGCGATTATATATGGAAAATAATTTATGGGAAAATTTTTTAACCAGGCATTTTCTGTGTGTATTAGTTCCTCCTATAAGCTCTACTATTTGTCTATCTTGGCATTACTAGCTAGTAACTAGATATTAGCGTCACCATGGGATGGGCACAGCTGATTAAAAAGTGAAATAGAGAAAGAGAGAGAGAGAGAGAGAGAGAGAGTACCTGCATCATAGACATACATGTATTAAGTATTTAAGTCAATAACCAATTCGGCATTAAGTGCAGTACATCTTACATGCATTGGCAATCCTTAACTTTTCGACGATAAGCGTTGAAATTATATCAAATTGTACAAGATTTTTATTTCATGATCTATCACGTATCGTATGATCATGAAAACTATTTGTCTACCAATTGAAAATGATATCAAAGATTTGAAATCTTATTTACACATTTGTGTATTTTGGGCCTTTTTTAAAATGGGCACATGTTTGACCGTGCCACGTACATGTATTTTACCGATTTTTAATTTTTTAATTAATTTTTTTTTATTTATAGAAACTAAGCCATCTTTGCCGGATCACAATCAGAATCATTGTTCACATAGTCTACGATTTATGACTTTATCTTACACCGGTGTTCAAATAAGCCCTTATTTTTTTGTAAATGGGCACAAAAAGCACCTCCAGGAATTTGGAGGCCTGGAAATTTAAAATATAAATCTGAAAATGTTTCATTAAATCTAAATTTGCGAGAATATGTTGATATTTGACATATTATATGCGAATACCCTGAGACGGCCAGTCTGAAAGGTTTATTGCCACTTGGTCTACAGGCAGTTGGTCTAATAGCCAATTGGTCTAAGGTCATTCGGTCTAATATCATTTGGTCTAATAAGCAATTGGTCTAATCATCATTTCGTCCAATTACCAATTGGTCTAATTACCATTTCGTCTAATCATCAAATGATCTAAACCCAAATGGTCTAATACCCATTTGGTCAATTTGTCAGTCTAACCTCAGTTGGTCTATCATCATTTAGTCTAACCCGTTTAGTCTAATAACCATTTGGTCTAATAGCCGTCTGGTCTAATTACCATTTGGTCTAATAATCGTTTCGTCTAATGACCAACTGGGCTAATTTCTTGTTTGCCCTCTTGCTACGACTTTCCATCTTTCCTTTAGATGTGTTATTCTTTGATTCCTTCAATCACCTTTTCTATCTTTCCGTATGTTAATCTTTGTATTATTTCTTCCATCATCTTTCTCCTTTTCTCTGTTTTTCGCTCTTTCTTCCTTGTTTTATCTTTCTATAATTTTGTCTATTTTGCATTATTCTTTCTTTTTATTTTTTTTTTTATCTTTTTGCTTTTCATCTCTAATTGCGTTATGTTATTCTTTTTTTTTTTTTTTTTTTTTTTTTGGGGGGGGACCTTTTTAATAATCCTCTTTTCCATCTTTCGCCATGGTTTTCTTTATCCTTCTACCATTTTTCTCTCTCTATCTTTACGTTATGCCTTTATCCTTCTATCCCTTAACTTTCAATCCTCCCTATTGTAATGTTATTCATCGTTAATCTTTACTTCCTTCTTTCCTTATATTACTCTTTATATTCATTCTTCCATCATCTCTCTCATCATTATGTCATTCTTTCTATTCATTATTATCATCATTATTACTACATGTACCACAATGCAGGGAAATTGATTTTTTTTTAAAAGTAGGGACTGATGCCTCTTGCCAAGGTACCAACTACACTTTTCAACATTTTGCGAGTGAGCGAAGCGAGCGGCCAAACATTATGACAAAGTATTATCTTTAAAATGTGATCTCTTCTAAAAATATATATACTGTACATAATCATTTAACAAAATTATATGAAACGTGTCTACTCAAAAAGTGAAGGGGCTGCAGCCCCATCACCTCCCCCCCCCCCCCCCCCCCCTTCCCCCGGCCCGGTTCCACGGCCCATGCAATGTATATATAACTATGACAGGCTAACTTATTTGTCTCCAGTATTAGACCAAATGGATATTAGACCAAGTGAACATTAGACCAAACGGTTATCAGACGAACTGAAAATTGGACCAAACGATTATTAGACGTAATGGTAATTAGACGAAGTGATGATTAGACGATGTAGGTGTTAGGCCAACTGAGTTTAGACAAAAGGGCTATTAGACGAAATGATGATTAGCCCATTCGGTTTTTAGACCAACTGGTTTTAGCCGAAATAGATATTGGACCAAGTGAACATTAGACGAACTGATTTTTAGACCAAGTGGTGTTTAGACCAAATGGGTATTAGACCAAATGGGTTTTAGACGAATAGGCTATAGACGAAATGGTGATTAGACGAAGTGATTATCAGTGTTGGGTCCATGACCAGAGGGTCCGAGATCCAGATCAAGATCAAGATCCGCAGCTCAAGATCGAGATTAGAACATCTGAGATCAAGATCAGATATGTCCGAGATCAAGATCAAGATCGAGGTTACTGATGCCGATCTCGAGACTGGTCTCGAGATCAAGATCGATCTCGAGGTACCCAACACTGAGTCGTGTTTTCGCCGATTGGTGAACGATTTTAAAAGCTTTTTCGTTTGATAATTTACGTAATAACAATGTTGATCTCGAGCGACCTCGAGCAAAAATTCCGAGAACAGAAGCTCCGAGATCAAGATCAAGATCAAGATCAAGATCAAGACCAACACCTTTGAGATCAAGAACAAGATCGAGGTTACTGATGCCAATTTCGAGACTGGTCTCGGGATCAAGATCGATCTCGAGGTAGTCAACACTGGTGATTATTAGACTAAATGTTGATTAGACGAATTGGTGATTGACGAATTGTTGTTAGACCGAATGATGTTAGACCATTTGGCTATTAAACCAATTGGCATTAGACCAAGTGGCAATTTACCGTCTGAAAACTGGGCACAACATAAAGGACCCACTTTGAGATGGTTCAATATACACTTTCTCTTAAAACACATTTACTTGTGTGTACTGATATGTGTGCCAAGTTTGGTGCTTCTATCACAAAATGCACTATTAAGATTAAAGTAAAATTTCATTTTAAACATATATTTTGGGCCCTTTCTCACAATGGGGCACATGTGCCAGCTAGTCTGTTTTGAATAGGGTAATGTTCTCCTGATCACAGTTAGGATAATTTCAAACATATTCTGCAATTCAATAATTTAATCAAACACTATATATATATATATATCAAATTTGACTTTTTTAAAGAAAAAATGAGCACCTAAAGTTTTTTCCAGAATTTAGAGAGCTGGAAATTTAAAAATGATTACAACACAATTCATTAAAGGGAACCTTGAGTTCTGGGAAAGGTAAAAAATAATTTGTGAGCTTTCTCATTCTTATTATGTTAGTTTGGAAGATTATCATCTGATCATAGTAGATATGTCCCCTGAAAAGGAATGCTCTTCAAATGCCCTCACATTAAAAATATGACAAGAAATTGCTGAAATGTTCGGGCCGAACATTTGTATGTAGTTCCATATACACATTTCTGTGTGCAGTGCATGTGACTCTCAGCAGGATTGAGTCAATTTCTTATAATTTTGGTGATTTCAAAACCTTACATCATACACCAATTCTTATGTACTATGTAATCAACCTTTCCCAATGGCTTTGAGACAGTTTCTTTCACAATTCAATTTCATGACTAGAACTGAACTTTATCTTTAAACTTGGATATCGTAAAAATAAATTAATTTTGGACCGAACATACAGAAAAAAATAACCTGTGGCAGCCATTTTGAAAAACGTTGAAAAAAAATTCGAAAGGGCCCAAATTCCAGGTGGCTCAATATCCATGTTTGCTTAGAACATGACTTGTGTGCCAAATTTGGTGCTTTTATCATAAAATGCACAATTGGCCTGGATTTTAATGCTATTTTAGGTAAATGTATATTGACTTTGGGCAAGTAGTGAAAGGGAACAATGAACATTAACCATGGTGGCATGGCCATAGAGTCATACCAGTCATACAGTCATACGCCAGTGTTCACTAGCATTCACTAGCATTCGCCAGCATTCGAATGAACTACTGCACTTATGCTCGATATCTTTTGTTTTTTATTTTAACTTCGATCCCTAATGATAGCTATACTTCACATATACAAGAAAGGATAATTTTCATTAATAGTTCAGTGAAACAAGGACTTAGATACAGTGGCTTATTTGATAAATTCATAAAAATAAGGGCGGAATCTTCTTCGGAGGGGAGGCGAAATGTACCTGGTTCACTATAATTCATTCAAACTTTATTGATGATAGTCACTTCTTCATCAAAAGTTGCTTCCTGCGATCTTAAGTTTTGCCCAAGGCTCGCCGACAATTAATTATACGAGGTATATTCCGTCCATGTATAATTGTAAATTCTGTCATATACTTGGTGAATCCTTTTTATTTTTTTGCACCAGGCAAAGCTCTTCATGCAAATAAAAACAAGATATCGTGAGAATTCGTGACCAAGTGCATCCTCAAATTCAAAGCGAACATAAAGAGTGTAGCCTGCGTAATTATTCTAACCTGTTGCCTGGTCATGATACATTGTCACCGCTTTTCAGCTTCCGACAGAGATAATCACATTATGACATTCATAACCGGAAAGCCGTACCTCCGCTGTCTCTTTTCATCTGTACAACTGGGCGATGAAATTCTAAATAAACACCAAGCGGTAAATAGACCATGGAGCGATAATCATTGTAACCGGTTCACCCTCATGACCCTATCACGAAACGTCAGAGGTGACGTAACAGAAAACCCGACACCTTTTTCATTGAAACAGAAGGAAGTAAGTCACGCAGTTTGGGTTATTTTTTAATTCTTTTTAATGTATTGCACTTCATAAAATAAAGATTGTTCTAATAAGTATCCAAATTATACGCACAGTAAAAGAAGTAAAATAACCAAGTACCCTTTAACTTGTATTCAAAACAGTTCATATAGAAAAATTATATGTAAGAAAACTTTACAACTTTTACAAAACAATATTTTATCATCTTAAAACAAGTAACCGGTAATAAACAGATCGTTATTAAAGGAAACCAAAACCCAAGGAGAGAATCAATGTTATTGGAAAGTGAAAATTCAGAGAAGCACTTTACAAAAAGTTTCATTAAAATTGGTTAAAAAATGAGAGAGTTATGGAAGTTTGAAAACTCTCGTTTTACTTTCTATGGGGATCCTCAAATTGGCAAAATTGCTTCAAAATGGCTGATTTTGTGAACAACTCTCTATTTGTTTTGTACACAGATTTTCAGATTTTCCCCATTATCTCTCAGGGTGCTCCTTGTCTCCTCCTGAACTCGCCATATGTGGTGTAAAATACATTTTCCCATTATATATGTTGAGCTCAGAAGGAGATTAACTGCACCTTGAAAGATAATGGGGAAAATCTGAAAATCTGTGTACAAAACAAATGGAGAGTTGTTCACAAAATCAGCCATTTTGAAGCAATTTTGCCAATTTGAGGATCCCCATAGAAAGTAAAACGAGACTTTTCAAACTTCCATAACTCTCTCATTTTTTAACCAATTTTAATGAAACTTTTTGTAAAGTGCTTCTCTGAATTCTCACTTTCCAATAACATTGATTCTCTCCTTGGGTTTTGGTTTCCTTTAAAATTTCGAAAGCCTGTATGATTTGCTTTGTATATTTTAAACAAGTTTTGAATTACAGCCAACTCTCCCACCATTAAAACGAAGTCATTAACGTGCATTTAAACTTCGATATTTTTCTGTTTTAATTGTAATTAAATTCAACAACAAACATAACTTTCGTAATATGAAAATCAGATGAAGCTTTATAAAACTTCCGTTTTTAAAACTTTATCACGTACCTGACCAAATTATTACGCCCAAACTCCTCTCGTCTCCTTTTGGTATTGGTTCATTGCGAAATTGATAATTAAGTTACGGATATTGTCTCTTAATTGAACTAGAACATGTTAGAAAATGATGACCGTATCCTATGATAGTTTAAATATTTATCCCATTTTATTAGTGGCTAATGCTGACGAGTGAAATATATTTGTATTAAACCGAGAGAAACTTTTGGAAAGACCTTGCAATGACGTATTGGTATATAAATATTCCTCAATATTGATAAAGATGTGTTACCATCGTCGGAAATCTTTCATATTTACGGTCGTTATCTTCTCATGCTTTAATTTGAAGAATAAGATGTGATGCTGTGATACGAGGATGACAGATCGACTTGATAAGAATCTAATGAAGATTCTATTTACCTTTTTTTAATCTCCGACAACGAACGATCAACTATTTCATCAGCATTGCTTATCAGGAAAGTGACACTGGGAATACGGTTACACAAGTTTGTGACAAGTATATTGTAGGTTTATTGAATGTCAAGATATTGAAGAGATTGTGTCCGTCTTGCCAAACTAGGTTATGTCACGTCGTTCGTCGTGTGTTCTTTTTTTTTTTTTTCGATGGTTGTTCAGGTGTCAGCTGGCGATGCCAACTTTGATGATAGATTTTCGAAACGTTTACTGCTCAGCTTTGAAACTTTTTTTTTTCTTCAATTGACCTGATTTCTTTTATAAGGTATTTTCACAATTATGTTCATTTTCAAACGTTTTTACAGTGTTACAAACTGCTGAAGGTAGGTAAATCATGAAAGATTGTATTCAACTTTTAAAAATAGAGACAAAAAGTTATGGGAAGCCAGATTATTGGTGATGACAATGTTATGAAAATTCATTTGAGAGTGACCCCCTTTGTTATGATATCTATGATTTTAGAATAATTCGGTTCGAATAGAATGATCATTGCAAATAAAAATTTATTTTCCATTTTTCCAGTACTAAACGTTGATCAATTTATCAGAATTTACAAGAATTTATTTCATATTTTCTCAGACGAATTAATGGAAAGAAATCAACACTGACATTCAACCATGTCAAAGTGTTGTATATTATCCTCAAGAAACATTTTTGTGTTGCGTATTGTAGTCTCCAAAGTTGAGCAAGTCTCTGTTAGCAAAACCATTTTATACAAGTCAGATAGTAAGGGGGGAAAATATACATGTACATGACACTGGATGACAAAGTGACTAATTCCCAAACACTCTGTTGTCTATAAACTACCCTTTGATCATTAAAATGGAAGCGAATGTCAAACATACATCGAACATACGGTGATAAGTCAGTAGAAACTAATTTCCTTCTACATTACAATCTAACAATATCGTGCGACTATGATCCGACAAAATGTGTAAATCTAGTCTGCAACGGATAGAATGGCCCCGGGAATTTGGCTTATTTGTCCTTATTTTTTAAAGTGAATTTTCTTTCTCAACTGTACGGCCCAGTCCTTAGGGACTTGCATTCTCGTCTCCACCCATGAAAGAGATGAATGCCCCCGAAACCCGAGACCCAAGTTCCTTCGAATGTAACTCCATACATTTTAATTAACCACATCCAACCAATCTACACAAGTTTACTTGTTTACCAAGAAGAACTGTTTTAGATGCAGTCATCCTCGAATAACAACACGGCCGAGACCCGAATTAGAATGAGAAGTTCCCGAGTGAGTAAATTTGTTTTTCTGTCCAACCAGTCGACTAATTGGCTAGTCACGTCTGAAACATCAGTCATCACAACTCGATAATAAACATTACTCAATAATACCTTTTACTAGCGCTTATGCCAAGTGAAAGTTCTAGCCATGGAGAACATGATTTAGCTTAGGTTATATTATATTTGACAATGAGAAGTTTTTTGTTTTCAAATTCGTGACATGCATTTCTAATTATCACAAGAAAATGTAAATTATGTCAATGTCTAAGAATGTATAGTTTGGTAACAAAAGCACCTTTAAATATTTACTTTGATATAATAGTAGTGATTGCAATTGATGTATTTGTGTTTACACTATTACTTCAATAAGTGTAACTTTATTGTTTGAAATGGGAAATATGGAACAATAAACCGGAAATATAAAGATGTTAATGATTCATAAAGCAAGAAGTACAAAGCACGGATATAACCTACATAGGAATTGTTGATTAAAATCCATTTTTTCGCCCCTGACCAGTCACATTAACAGTCAGCATATACAGTTGCTTGTCATAACAATCTTGGTAAGTGATAATATGACATAGGCATATGATTAAAAAATCTTTTTTTTTTTTTTTTTATAGATATGCCAGTTTTTGTTCGTTTTCATTATTTTTTTTTTGCACTTTATAGCTACCCTGTTATGTTTCCCAGGCAACCTCTGGTAAACATAATCACATTTTGCATTGTTCTGAGGTAAATCATTATGGGAGAATAGTTAGCATATACCACATCCTTTTTAGCGTGTGCAGTGCAATGTTGCTATAGCAAAGTTATTGTAGTTGAAAACCCCAAATACATGCAGACTACATGTTATTTTCATATGCGGGGTATGGGGTTTGAAATTTGAAAAGAAATTTCTTCATCCTTTTCGTAGAATTGAAAGAGACAATCAAGGTTTCTGTTACATGTCTAATGACTTCCATTCATCATTCATAGCTTGACATTCGTTGAACACCGAAGTCAAGAAAAAAAAATGCTATTCGATCTTCATTCCATATTGTGATGCCTGTATTGAACGAAGAAAGAGAAGAACAATAATACATCTAACAAGTATATGGCATAATCGGACATTTGACCGAGAAATTCGAATCATAAATACAAAAGGGGAATATTCGTGCACCTTAGAGAGAAGTCATTTGGGAATTAAATGATGACTTGAAGCTCATGTTCGATACGAGGAAGAATCATTACAATTTTATGTTTTCTGCGTCATTGTAGAAAATGATAAATGCATTTTGTTCCCACGGCAGAGGATGGAGACGGCGACCTCGTACTTCGCTAGTCTATTCTTGCTTGTAATCGATCCCTCGAGGCAGCGGATCTTTGCTAGTCTTGAGAGCGATATCCGTGGCGAGTAAGCCCCGAGCGAAGAGATTATAGCTCTGGTTGAAGTTAAATCAAGTGTTGAGATCTTTTTAATGGAGTTTCATGTTTCTAGACTACCACATTTTTGGCGGCAGTTATTTCCGGATTCGATCGCGGAGCGGTGTCGGATGATGGAGTGATCGACACACTCGACGTTACCCGAGAAGACGAGTCTCGGATAGCGTTACGCGGTTCGATTGCTGGTTTTGCAAACTTACTATGCCGCCGCCGCGGGCTTAATTCGTGAGCCAATCGCAAGATACAACGATTATATTTTCCCTCTCATTTTTAACTGCTGTGAGATTGATACTGTGAGACCTTGCTCGAAAAGGGCTTTATCGTCTGCGAGGATTTCGTTACCCGTTGCTACGTGCTTCGGCTAGTATTGATTGGGTTTATGGAGTAAGAAAGGTGAGATCGTTTCTCAAACCAAGGAGTTATCAACTTCTTGTTCAAACCAGTCTACTTTTCATCTATCATGTTTTTGCAACTTTTTTCTATACCCCCTCCTCACTCCAGCTAGGAGCTTGACTATTCAGCACTTTTTCATTTTCATGTTTGTTTTCGCTCGAGTAGTATGATATGATTCAAACACACCACTCCCCTGCCCCCCCCCCCCCCTTTACACTTTGCAAGTCCAGAGATGAGAGCATGAGCTAGCTTTTTAGCAAGAAATACCGGGCTCGCCTAAAGAAATGACTGTCTTCTAAGCCCGCCTTGTCGCCCACGCTTCAAACATATTTAATAATAGCACGGCAGCGTAGAGGCCCCAGTCTTCGCGCTTCCTGTTGCTAATGAATCAGCCTGGGATTATTTTCCCCGGGCACCGCTCCGCCAGTGCGTGTGGGTCTATGATTGCAAATTCCACTCCCATACGTCATCAGTATGCCTGAAATGTCATGCCAAGCATACAAGGGTAGTGCGCATGAGCAGTGTAGAGTGGTTGAGTGCTGTGTGTTGTTTGCTCGGAGCGGCGGTGACTGCTTCACGGACAAACGTGCCAGTGCAGTCAGAGCAGAGAGCAGACGACGCATACATTTCGTTCATAATACCACCACGAACTTTGACAAGCGTGAGAATTTGTTTTGCCTCGACGGAGTGAAGTCGTATCACATTCGGAGCTCCGCTCTCTTGCTGCTGCTGTGTGGTAGTAGTAGACTGTAAACTGTATGAGTGTTTTTCTCTCTTATTGCACTGTTACCTACATGTGTCGAGTTTGACGCATTGTAGTAAAGTGAAAGACTGTTTTGCTACATGTTGCTGTCTCAACAATCCCTCCACCTCGCCATGCATCGACAGCATTGTTACCTGTGTGATCTACCTCGGGCACCATGGGCTCTGCTGCACGATTTTTCCGAGCCTGTTTGCCGTGGATGTGTCAACTACGAGGGTGCCGATCGCATCGAAAGTGTGATAGAAGGGGCTCGTCAGATGAAGAGAGCACATAGTTTTCAGGAGACAAAATCTTACCAGGGACACAAACCGGGACAGATACCGTTGATGCCTCCTCAATCTGTGAGTGTACCACCTCGCCCCTCTGCTTTGGAGAGTACAAATGTTAATCATGTTGAACCTTCCCCAAGAAATCCACCTGGCTCTGTGACTACACAGATACACGGTGAGCGATTCGTCACCCATGAACCGAGCCGAGCCCGTAGTATTCATGATTTCTCAACAGCCCCGAAATTTGGATTTCCATCATCTGGTGAAGATGCTCCTGGAGAGGGAAAACTCTTGTGTCGTGGATCTCTTACACCAGTATCTGCACCTCACATGGCACCTAACCTGCTCCACCACCTGAATGCGCCACCTGTTACAAGTGCAATGTTTACCCCTCGACATACTGTTGCACCTTCTGCAGCAGGCAAGACTGCACCACCAACAACCACAGCAGGTAGCGGGACTAAAAGGAGCCTTGCAGATCGTGAGAGGGAGGACAAAGAAAGTTCAGCATCCTCTCACTCAGATACTGAGCGTCGTGTAACGCCTGTGGTGGATGATCCCTATGGACAGAAGCCGAGTACAGTTCGGCAAACTTTGGCCACTTTGTCGACGTGTACACCCTTCGAAGTTCGATTTAAGAAAGACCATTCTCTTCGAGGTCGCGTCTTTGCATTTGATGCTGTATACCGTCCTGGATTGGACTATGAAGTCAAAATTTACATTGAATACCCGAGTGGGTCAGGACAGGTATATCCGAGCGCATCAGGAGTAGCCAAACAGATGTATCAGGACTGCGTCAAAGATATCGGTAAGAGCCTCTCTTCTGGTTATAAATATCTTGAGTATGAGAAGAAGCATGGCTCCAATGATTGGCGGCCATTGAGCGACCTTCTGCCAGAATCAGTGCGTTATTTCAAGGATATGGTGAGCGTTGAAAGTTTGCCTCAGCCGTATATTGATGCCAGCTGTCCTGTTTTGCCTATTATGACATCAACCCATGGCTCTCGCTCATTTACCCACAAGAACAAGAAATTGAAATCATCCCCAGAGCCTCCCGAAGGGGAGCAAGGGAAACTTACCGAGGAGCAACAACAGCGTCAGCAGTGGATGCAGAGCCAGGCTGAAGCTCTAAAACTGACCATGTCAGCAGGTGGATTTAGTGGTTCCCGTCCACCTAGCACTGCTACATCCCCCATGAGTAACCCTGCCTCAGCTGGTACACCTCCGGATGGTAGCTCATCTCATGGTGGCCCTTCACCAATGGCGGCACTTATGTCCGTCACTGATAACTTGGGCACACCGACCTCACCAACCAACAAGAGTGATTCTGGGTCGACATCGATGCGACCTCCCAGCAACCCCGCCTCTGGATCAAGTGAGAAGTCTCAGCGTAGCCCTCACTCTCCTACTACAGCGCAGAGGAGGGCCATGTATCGCAGTAAGGAGTTGTCACAGGCTACGGTTCCTCATGGCCAGGAGGCTAGTGTGACTTCAAACACCTCCAATCTACCTGACTCTTCTATGCACATGATCAACATCCTTAAATGTACTCTGTGTCATGAGCGTCTTGAAGACACTCATTTTGTCCAGTGTCCGTCCGTTAGCAACCACAAATTCTGTTTCCCGTGCTCTCGGGACAGTATCAAGAAGCAGGGGTCTGGGTCGGAGGTTTACTGTCCCAGTGGAGCCAAATGTCCGCTAGCCGGTACCAACACTCCATGGGCCTTTATGCAGGGAGAAATTCTAACCATCCTAGGAGAAGAAGTGAAAGTGAAGAAAGAGCGTGACTCGTAGAAAACTCATGAGGAGGAATGTTTATGACTCTAAACTCTTTGAGAATTTTGTTTGTGATTCTACGCAAACTATGAACACTTTCTAGAAATTGTGTGTTTAGTTTGTATATAGTGCATCATACGTAAAAGGGGGTGATACCACTTATAAAGCACTTTTAAACTGCCATGACGTCACTGCTGGACAGTACCACGTGTTTGTGTATATTTCTTGTAAATGCAGCTGTACATGTACATAGCATATATTTTTGTGGTAATCGGTCTATATGAGCTCTTTTATCACAGTTGTCACAGTCTGTTGAAACAAAAAGAATTTTATCACCTTGCAAAATATTTTTAAAGATTTCTTTTTCCTTGTTTAGTTTATGTATGTGCATCGTATACAACAGTTGGATGAAAAAATATGTCGCTATTCACAAGCAACTCACATGAAAAGGCAAGAGTGCATCACACATGGGCCGCGGAGCCGGGGGGGGGGGAGGGGCTGGGGGCTGCAGCTCCCCCCCCCCACCTTTTTTAGTAGACACGTTTTAAAAAAATCTCGGGAAAAAGGGTCGAAAATTGTCATTAATGAGTATAATCAGATCAGCCCCCCCCCCCCACGTTTTCAAAAACGCTCCGCGGCCCCTGTCATATACAGTCTTGTAGTAATGTTGTTCTCAATTGTAAATTGCTTGCTGCCTTGCTCAGCGATGACACATAATGGTTCGGTAACATGTGTTGCTTCATCGACCAGTTAAAAAATAATATAGAAATCATAACTTGAACCTGAACCAATATGTAAAACCATATTTTGTAATTAGCTTCTTATCGGAGTTAATATGAAAAAAAGTGTAGCAACAAATTAAGGAATTGGGCACACTTAGTATGTTTTCATTATTATTTTATATACTTTCTGTGAATCGTTGTTTTACTTGTCTCTTCACAAACCTGTCGAAAATTTTACTCCAAGCAAGAATCATTCATAAATTAGCACCACTCATCGTTATACATGCGAATTTATTGTCATATTTTCCCTCCTAAGATCGCACCTGCGTAATATTGCAAGGGGTATGGGTGGGGCGTAGGGCTCAGACACTTTCAGGTATTAGCAAAACCTGTATTAAGACCAATAACAGACCCATGTCACGAAGGCTCCCTACACTTCAATCCAAACGATTGAACAAATATTTATATTTTTATTATTATTTACTATACGATTTGTCTTTTCAATGCCGCGTTTGATTGTAGATCTTCGTCGTTTTTTTTAATTGTTAATGTTACATTGTTACATGTATGGAAATGATTTCTATGCGTGAATGATATGCATTTTTTTTTCATTACTCTTGGCATATGAATAATAATTCATAACTATTTTTTTAATAAAAAGAATGTAAATTATACGACCCCAATTCTATTAGCACAACACGGTCATACGTATTTGGAATCTCCAGAATTTTCACGATCTAAAATTATATTCGAATATTCTTTTTCGTGCTATTGAATCAAGCGGTTCATGCATGTGGAGATAATATTATAGACAACACATTCATGTTATGCACTTGTCTGTGAAATCAATAGTAATATGCTTAGGCCATGTCACAACAAATATTTTGTAGCTACAAAAGCCACATCAAAAAAAAATCACTGTCATGTTCTTACACCAGTCATGTTAACGTCGTTATCGATATTGCCTACAATAATTATATATTTGTCTCCTCCGTATTGTGCTTTTGTCCCAGTGTGTACATTGCTTATCGAAAAGTCCATAATGTCTTACTCACTGATATGTGATTTTTGTATTGATTGTAAACGTACACTCCGTGTATTATTATGTCCATAATTAAACCAAGAGAAAAGAACTATCAGAAAAACACTTGTGATTAGTAAACTATCCTTTATATGGCGATTTATGAAGTACTCTTATGTGTGTGGGATTTTTAGTGATTATTCACATCGTGGGGTGTAAAAGAACTTTCAACAATGAGTAGGCTTTGAGAATTACTGGAGCATATTGTTATGGAGGGGGCAGACCATTAGTCATTTTGGACGTCAGAGTAAACCGTGAGAACTCAATTCTACGATTTGTATTGATAAGACGAATGAAAACAACGCAGAGAATGAAGAAGTAATCCAACACTTATTTATCGACAAAATGAAAGCAATTTTGTGTAACAAATACTACATGGACAGTTGGACACTGTATGTTCAAATGATATTCACTAAAACTTAAGCCCACTTGCACGGTCCTTGAGAGTTCTCTATCTTTTCCATATATTTCTTGTCTTCTTTAACTTGTTTCTCTCATTATATTTCGTTATTTATCCTATCTCTCCCCCGTTCACCACCTAGTTCCTCTTTATCAAAGGACACATGATATGACGCACAACAGTGTGCTGATCAGAAATAGTAACGCGCTTTAGGAAACTAATCTCTGTGACACGTGCTAGAGTGGGCCACATGTTACTAGTACTCCATAGTCCATAGCAGGCTTCCTCGTCAGTATTCACTAAGGGGCGAAAAATGCGATATATCCAGATCCAATTTACAGTTTAGCACGTGTGGTAACCATAAACAGGCTATATGTATAGGGAGATTTAAAAGAATATAGAATTATATTACTGACAGGTTCAGTATACAGCTTAGCACGTGTGGAAATTTGAAACGAAAGGGATAATGTATCTCCTGGTTTTCAGTACCGTTATTGATTTGTGTGACATAGAATATGGTCAGTACTCTCTGCAAAAGCTCCTTATGAAGAAATGCACCCTTTTTTGCCGATGTTTAGTCCTGGACATTCATTTTCATTGAGGGAAAAAATCCGTTCCTCATGAACTACAACTACACATTTTGGCCCCCCCCCCCAAAAAAAATAATAAATACAAATAAAAAATAAATAAATAAATGAAAATAAACAAGTTTTAAAAAAAGAAAATAAAAGAAACAAAAATCCTTCATTCCAAATATGTAGATCAATCTAAGCTCCACAGCTCCAAAAGATGTCATTGTGTTAGTTGAACCATTTGCCCATATTCAATCTTTGCTCTTTGAGTAGTAAGTACGATGAAATTATCAAATGGGTAATTGCCATTTGTGAGTATACTGACGTCATGGGTTTGTTTGCTTTACTTTTCAAAATAACCGTGCAATGGACAAGGTCTGATTTTATGGACGTTGGAAGTGAGAAAGTGCGTGAAGTTTATGGTATTTTTTAAAAGCTATTTATTCTGAGTGAATGAAAATATAGAGGTCAGAATGAGTGGAAGCTTGGACTGAGAGGGAGAGAGAAAGAGACAGGGCGAAATATAAAATTATAATGCAGGATCAAGTTAATTACAAGAACCAGAAAAAAAAAATAGTTTGATACATGCATATATCAGAAGAGGACATTATCTACTCATTCCCTACGTTCAGTGAAAATCCAAATCAACGCATTATCATCATTCATATACACACTCGTTCAATTTGTACACTTGTGAAGGCAATATGAAATTAGTTTGTCAGGAACGTGCCACATTTTCTGGTGCACAGAAATCGTGAATATTGTAAAGAAGTGCAAATAAATTACGTTCTCCCTAACATGCCTAAGAAAACGAAATAAAATCCGAATCGCCCAACCCACTACTTCGATACAAACAAAACAAGAGAACAAGTTCAGAATGGTGTGAAGCTCAGTAGTCATGAGTAACACCATATTCAGGGCTCATTGACTTGTTGAATTGCAAATACTATGCAGCACTAACCTTTGGTCGGAAGAGTACAAGTCGACGTATATTAAAGCATATGGATATGAGACAGAATAGAAGCCATATCCTATCGGGTTTCGTGACTCAGAACCGTGCTCAGTCCTATCAATATATACTTCCTGCTGTTAGCATGGTTTCAACTTTCCTTCACCCTTGGTCTCTCCTTCCTAATGTCCCCATCTTCTATTTTCCCTTTCTCAATTTCTCTTTCTCTACTTCTCTCTCATTCTTTTTTCCCCCTCAAGTACATAAATCTTAACAACTTTTTCTAGTAGCCCTCCCCCCTCTCTCTCTACCCCCCCTCCCCCTATTCCATAATTCGCTTTCAAACCTGCATTCTCTACATTTTTAACGTATTTAAAAAGACAGATTTTACATCCTCACAAAATTATCGGCAATGATGATGGAAAACCAATTATAACGATGGGCCTATAAAATTTACTTCTTGCATCAAATTTCCCTGACGGTTTTTTTTTTTTAAGCATAAGCTAATTTTATTGTATATTTTTTTAAATTATAATTTCCTGTCTTCCCTGTATATTTTGCAATTTCATAAATGTGCATTTACCTCACTTAATCTTTCAAAAAGAAAATGGTTGTGCACATTCTCTTTAAAACCACATATTTTATATAATTTTATAGAAAATATCCGATTTATATAGTTATTTGTGTAACCAAAGGCTCTAAATTTGATTTGGTACACCTGGTCATAATGATACATACAACACAACATTAGAACTTAGGAGGGTGCCTGCTGCCCCTGACACTTCCTCATTTTTCCATGGTGAGGCCAAGAACTCAAGCCAAAGGTCTCTCCAATAAAGGTTCCTTCCCCTTTCGGTCGAAATGTGCGACTTCTGCCCGTGGGTAGTATCAGAGTATGGTTTAGCGACTTTTTCCTAACTGCTTAGTGGTTGCTAGGTGCCTTAATATCAGCTGCTATTCATGCTAGTCTTATCCACGGTCCTGAGCTCACCGCCCCATGTTAATAAAGTGCCCCTAGAATAAATGACCTTATGTTTCTCTTCCTTACGGCTAATTAATTTCCTAAGCTGGATTTGAAGTTGGAATTTGTATTAGCTAATGTCTGTGCTTGACATGGTTGTGCATTTATTGTTCATCGGTAATAAAATGTTAAACCTTTTGTTTTAGGGGGGAGGGGAGGGGTGGTAGGGGCAATGTGTTTAGTGAACGGGACTCGTATAGTCTAGTGTATAGTGTATAAGTTATACAGTAAGTCCATTGTTCGTATAAAACCACTTTAGTGTGGCTATTTCGTAACCCACTTTGACAAAAGTATTGAATTTAATAAACTAAACATGATAATTAAGATATTTTGATTTGTTTCCATTAGAACGTAATAAGCCCTATTATTTACTTTCCGATAGTTACTAGGAAGTTAAAAATAAAGCTTACAAAGTAAACCTATTTAAAGTTATTGTCCAAATATTACATGTGTATCATTCCTGCACATATTTACTGTTACTCATCATAGTGTGTCCATGGTATAATAGTAACTTAAGTAATGATACTTTTTCGATAGGGATAATAATATATTATTGTAAATTTCTGTTTGTTTATGCATTTTCCAAGAAATTCGGATTAAATATTTCAGGCATGATAAGTACGTCGAGAATAACAGTAACATCGTCACACGATTTTTTTTTTTCATTGGTCGCACACATTTAAAACCGTATTTTGTATACACTTCGGTCGAGTGCATGCATGACTGGGATGACAACATACTAAATTTCTGTATTTCTTAAAGCCATGCATCCCACTGCAGTAATACAATAATGATGATTCATTCGTCAGGTATGCCTCAATGGATTAGATCCCCTTTATGTATTCCGAGAAGCATACACACACATCCAAAACACAATACCACCATATACGTCACCCAGTCACGCAATATAATGGTCATGTCCTCGCCAAGTCTGGGTTTGAGGTCGGACAGGCGTGGTCTGGTGAATCACTTTTGATTTTGTTTTGCTTTCCATTCATAGCAAAGTCTAATTATAAGATAAGGGAGATATATGTGTTTTATTGTCTCTGGAACTCCCAAAGCATTGAATGACAATATACGGTAGTGTCGAATGAATAGGATGGGAGATGCATGCATGTCCGCGTGGGGTCACGTTTTTTCTTGCATTATCCAAGTTTCAATTATCATATAGATCCAAAAGAACGACACGATAACAGTTTCAAAATAAAAACAAAGAAAACAAAGCATTTTAAGGAATGGTACATGTTTCGGAGTCTGTTGATTCTGTTGCAAAAATTTCAGGCTGACGATGGAGTTTGCATGACTCCGAAACATGTACCATTCCTTAAAATGCTATGTCATATATATCCTGAATTATGGAAGTTACTTATCCGATTGACATCTCTTAGACCCGTTTCACCCTACTCTACTTCCTCAAACCTGCACTTCCTCGCTTTGACCACATTAACTATTTCGTATTAATTAGCATTGCCATAAGGGTAGATGTCATTACATGAGAGAGTATGATGCATTTCCGAAACGCTGTACTCTTATACACCGATTCCATTAATGTGCTTAACAAATTAAGGCCGTCTTACACCATGCAAAGCCAAGTTCATAGGATATTAGAGTGGTAATTTTTTTCTACTTTTTTCAATGAGCGATCTTCCTACTCGGATTCTTTGACCCGCGGTGATGATAATAGGGATTTTATGGGGAATTCATGCGCTATCTTTTTTAAAAAACCTTGACTTCATTTATTGTGACTCAACTATTTTCTATGTTCGCTTATTCATTATGATGGAAAGGTAGCACCGAATAATGCCAAATGCATGGGCATGGTTTGCAATCTTTCGTTCCCTCCAGACTATTTATGATTTTTTTTTATCGTCTAAATTCTTTTCATTATTCAGATTTCTCCGATGATTCCCCCCTCCATCTAACCATTCCTTATTCTTAAATCTGCACTGCTCTGCAACACATTTAGCGAGTAATTCTGTCTGAAGCAGAGGATGGCGAGTATTGCGGTCTTGTCGCTTGTCACAATTGAACCCCCTTCTTTCTCTCTCTGTCTCTCGAGTTGTCTACTCGTCGCGTCCAAAACGAGAAGGCCCTTTTCTCATCATTTCCCTCGAGGCAGGAAGACAGGTAAATGGTCATCCGTCAAATGCCCCTCGTTAAGCGTAAACAAACACCTGATATCCGTTTGCATACGGCAATTGTCTAAGAAAACGAAGAAGTTAATTCCAAGTTGTACCAAACCAACACAATATCAGTACCTGCAATAAACTCTATCAGAAGTAAAATTATCATTTATTTTAGTTATCACGGAAATTTAAGCCATAGCAATGATTCTCACTTACTTGTTTTCTTGCGAAACTTCAAGATGTGTGTAAATATTAAGGAAAACATCTTCGCTATCTTCAGGAAGGGCAAATCGGAAATCAAATACAATCCCGAATCATTTTCATCTTTCTCGGTTATTACAGTTTGAACCAAGTTACACAGCAAAATATCTTGCGTAATTATTTTAGTCCATAATTTTCTTAATTTTTTGATATAGCACACTCGAACTTGGTAAACATGAACATCTATTCCATATTTTTTTCCGATCGAAATCCATGTAGAAGAGGTTAAATTTGGGAAATTTTGCTTAATTTTCATCGAGCCTATAGGCCTACCTGCAACCTGACACCCCCCCCCCCCCCCCCTCCCCACTTCTTAGCGGTCGCAGGCACAGAAGTTGACTCGGTCATTTCGCGTCTCTCTTTGTCCATCTCCATCTTCTCCAACATCCTAAAGCAACAAGTGCAGTTAAATCGTGCCAAGAACCACGAACCAAATATTCATCAGTTCATTTCCCCTGTCATGTTGGATTGGTTCCAGAGACCACACAGGCTAGAATCTCACTGGGGGATGAGAACGAAGAATCGTAAACATCAAAAATGCCCATCACAAAAATGACAACCCCCATGTGATCGAAAACTTTGACGTCATTTTGCTTTCAGTGGGGTCTCGCCTCTTTTTTATCTTTCATAATTAAAAACAAAACACATTTCTTTTTAAACAAACTCTGTTGTCTCTTCCTTTATAAGTAAAACCAAAATGATGTTTTTAATTTTCCATTTTCTTATTTTGGGGGTGCAGGCCTACTTTGCATAGTCTACATCGGTGGCTCGTTTTTACATCTGTAGACTGTAGCATTTTCGTTGCTTGAGAGCTGTACGACATCATAATCCATACAAAAAGAAGATACATGAACCTATCCAAGCTCAGAAGGGAAAAATAATCTTCTGGGATCGAGCGAAAGGAGATAGTTGATTGGAAAGAAGTATGATATGAATAAGTAAAGTTGAAGGTAGCGTGTCATGAAGAGGCCTTCAGATTTCAGAGACTAGAAGAGAAGAAGAAATTTGATTTATGAAAGACGAGAGTGTTTGTAAGGCGAGATGAACCTGGATGAGACAAGATGGGATTTCGCAGAAGACACCCAATGACCCGTTCGACAGTCATACTGATATATCGACCTCACGCACTGCCAATTCCTCTCCTCTTTCATAAACCAAATCATATTAATCCCATCCAGGATGGCATTCCATAAACCCAGAAAAATAGGAGGACGCATTACAGGGTTGCCATAGCAACCAGGCTCCAGCAGCGCGCGAGGTTTCGCCTTTCAAGAAAGCTGAATTTATGATGGACTAAATATATCATGTGGCATTCCATGCTCGTGATCGATCGCTTGAAATGAACGATTTATCACGGCGGGAAAGTAGCGATAAAGGTTATGTGAGGGAATTGATGGCTTTGGGGCTGGAAGAGGGTTCGGATGACGAAATAGGTATGGCTTTCTGAAAAGAAATATGTGTGGTGAATAGTATGTTTAATTCATGCATGCAACATACGTGTGGAGGAAAGACAGAGAAATATAGACAGAGGCAGACAAACAGACAGTCTGGGAAGGGGGGGGGGCAGAGAGAGATAGGGAGAGAGAGAGAGAGTCTAAATATCTAACATAAGATTGGTCTCACAGATACAAAGGTGTGATTGGTCCGAAGCTCGTCGCGTGATATCGATTGCGAGGATCGCAATTGATATATTTTCACTCCCGGTCATTTTTCGATGGTTATATTGACCATATTGTGCGCTTCGGGAAAATGTAACCACTTGGGAAAATATAACACCATTCAGCGGTCCAAAGAATGTTATATTACACACCCTACCAGTCAATATCTGTGTAATCAAGGAGTGTTCTGTGATAACTCCTTGGTATAATAGTTGTCGGTGGTAGTGTCTCTAAGGTTCCCGTTACTGCGAGTATAGCAAGTTTGAGAAACATTACGGGTGGAGCTAATATTAACATACTGTTTGCTCGTTGATATAAAACATTACCCACTCATCCAGACGCTGTGCAAATGCTTCAAACTCAAACTGTTTGCCCACTTTTCTCGGAGGCAGACAGCTGGATAAAAACAAGTTTTTCTGTCGAATTCCCTCGCGCGCTCGCTCGTATCCCCCTTTTGATTCTAAGGACACGCTGAGGACAGCCCCTGGGGGATTGTAAAGCGAAACCTGTCTACCACACCAGACACATTCCACCACCATTTCACCAGTAACCTTTGACCTTCGAAACTAAGCCCCTTGTTTTCCAGAGCTTGATGTGGTTGACTAGTCAGCACCTTTCTTAGCCTAGTACCAAGACCTTCGTTTTCCCCATGTACATGTATCTGCAAACACTAGTGACACCGAAGTTTCGAAAATATATCCCCCCCCCCCTTGGAAAATGACCATAGTAGAGCGTCTGAGTCTGCACGAACCTATATACTTCAGAACAAAGTTATGACAGATACAATACTGAGATGATGATGAATAGCGTTTGAAATGTATGGTCTACAAAGTATTTCCTATACCCTATCCCGAAAATTTTTGAAGAAAACGGGAGATTTTTCGTGTGTGACTAGAATGGAATAATTGGCGGCGAAGCTAGAACCGAAGGTAGTGAGAACCGAAGGTAGTGTGAAATCAAATGACGCAGTACAAGGTTTGTACGTGAAAGGGGACTTCATCAAGAAGCTAATAAGGAAGCGGTTTTACCTTGACTCGCTTCCGCATCGTGAGGACACGATGAGGACAAACCCCTGGGGGAATGTAAACCGAAACCGATCAACCAAATACAGACACATTCCTGGGCTGCTCCCTGTCTCTCTCTCTCTTCTCTGCCACTTCAAGACTGTTGAAGTCGGTCTATTCTATTTTATGTTGCTGATATTCCAGTTTTTATTTCATGCTTCATTGAGTCGAAGTTGTACATCACCAACACCCCCCCCCCCCCCTCCCCGAAAAGGGGGGGGGGGGCAAAAAGAAGGAGAAAGCAGTCAGAATTCTCTCCTTTTTTGCCTTTCAATCTTCGCATGAGTTTTTGACAGGTTGAAAAGGGATCTCATCATTAAGGGGATCTTCCGCTTATTTCTGTGCAAGTGAAGTGACATGAAAGTCAAGGCCATTTCACCTTATTCAAGTAGTACATGTATGTATATCCACAGTCTTAAATTAGAGTATATAGGCTAACAAAAAAACCAAACGAAATTCGAGAGTGGTCTCCTCCCTGCAACGCTATATGTTAACGGAACCCACCTGTGTGACCTCAGTGCAAGGTCAAATTCACCTCCATGAGCAGTCAGCCTGCGATCAAAGTCCGCTTTCGTTTTGTTTTGTTTTTATTTGTTAATTTATTTATTTGTTGTTTTAATTAGGAGTAGACCCTAGTTCCTATTAGGGATAGGGTATAGACTCTTGCGTAGGCCACGCTTTTTCTAGCCCTAGTCGAGGCTTTAGGCTGTTGACGTCAAGGGTCGATCCCCAGAAGTAAACAATCTTCACGTCTTTAAAAAAAAAAAGAGAGAGAGAGAGAGAGAGAGAAAAAAAAGCAACATAAATGTATAAAGGCTTAGTATAATATAATACCATAATATAGAGAAGCTGAGTGATGAGTTCTTTGCGAACGCTCAACAAAGTCTATGCTTCTCCACAACATTTCCTCATGAACTTCCCTAGCTTATATAACTTCCATTCGTAGTAATTTCTTTATAAGCGGAAATATAAAAAACACCATCAAAGACAACCACTCTGGTTTTACGAAGAACCATAATTTTGTTATATGGATACCAGAAATGAAGTCGAACAAGTTGTTCCTGGCGAGTTCCAGTAGTAAGTCGAACTACTTTTCTAATAACTTTTTAAATGCTCCACCTTATGTTAGTTATTTGATATGTCTTTAATAAAGTATTGGGTATATGGGCCTTTTTAAAATATATGGAGATAACGAGTTGCCGCGGCCCCTATACAGCTAAATGTAATTACTCATCCGATATGTGGTGAACGAAATATGCAATATTCAGCCTTGAAGAGAGTCTGATGGTGGAATTACTATACCTTATAGCTTTCTCGCAAAAACAGATTTTTGGTTAGCTTTTCCAACAGGCTCGGTTTTGTTTACACGGCATTAAATATCCGACATGAGATACCCAGATTAGTTGCCAATTTTCACACCCTTACACCGCGCTCCTTTTCACGGGATAAGGTAACAAATTTAAATTTCAAAAACAGGCGATCAGTTTCCCGCTCGGCTGTAAAACCGAGCAAGACGAGAGGAATGGATAAGGGAGAATAGCAACACGCTATACCCACGCTGGCGGCTACGCCAGAAGTCGGCAAACAAAATTTTATCAAATCAATTTCTGCTCCTACTCTCTCTCCCCTATCATTACTACCTTGCCAACCCTCTTCCTCTGTTGATGGGCGTGGTCTGTATCTGAGAAGGAAAGGGGGACATTTCTTCACTTCGTGTTTAGTGCTACCACTTAAAGTTGATTTAAAGTTTTCTGATATTAACACGTTTTCATTGCGATAATTGCCTTGCTTAAAAGTGGCCAAATATGCGTTCTGTCTCTCTTTAGGAAATTCAAACTGGCATTTGAAGAGGGACAACCTCTCAGCTCTCCCTGTATACCCCCGCCGTCTTTCTCCCGTTTTTATTTCCATCGTTCATGTTTGGCCTCGATTCGGTACGAGTACTCGGATGTCTTGGCAACGTGATTGAATTACTCGTTTCTACCCTGCTGATTACTTTCCGGGAATACCTTTCCCTCCAGATCAAAAGAAAATGTGAGAAATTGGTTAGAAAATGTGTTCACTCCAGGGCACATGGTTGGTTTCTGACAGCGCGGGGGTATAGACGTCGATAAAAACTCGATATTTTGGCGCCTATCCTCCTTCACGCATGTGCAATTTACCCTCCCATCAAACACGAAGGCTCATTTTTCTTTGAGGCAGAAATAAAGACTAAACTTACTCTCACTCTCTCCATCTGCTACAAAACCTATCTTTGACATGCGCAATGGGAGGGTTAGGTTCGTTTAAATAAGTGCTGTCATAGCAGCATTGGAACAGGGGATTCTTTCTTGAATTGTGGTCAAGGGTAATCTAAAATAAGGATTAGATATTTCTTTTCATTTTGAAAGTCACTCTCCTATTATGCGGATATTTTTCTAACTATTTCTTTCGGTTCATTTGGTTATTTTTATTTTCATTTATAAAAGTAACATTCATATTTATTTAACATGCATTTTGACAACGCTGAATGTCAGTTACTGTAAAAGTTTTTTTTTTTTTATAGTTTTTTTTGACAGTTGGGTTTAAACTCTTGTCAGTTTTTGCGCAGTCTGATTTTTTGAACTGGAATTAGCTAATCGCCTTAATGTAATTCTCGGGAAGTTAAAGCGTTGGTTTTCAGCTAAAATTACAGATCCCCCCCCCCCCCATCCATCTTGGTATCATCCATCTATATTATAGACCTGCAATCTGGTAATGCTGGTATTGAAACACAACTCTCCTAGCTACGTCATCTGACTTCATCCAATCCAATATCATAACGCATGCCGTAATTTCTATATCTTCTCAAGATACGCATCCCCCGGTGTACCGATAGATTAGAGCAGTCTTTATGAACACATATGTCTAGCTCATCTTTTATCACCGGCGTTTCATATCACAAGAAAGCCGGGGAGCCGAGCGATCACAATTCTCTCGACGGAGGATTGTTTACAGCCGAAGAGATGTCGGCAAAACTAGAGCCACCCTTGACATAAAACTAGGCCTCGGGCCTGTATCATTTTCATCTTCTTGTGCCGCGCTCCAATTTTCATTTTTCTTACCTTTCCCGTCTTTCAAGGAATCAAGGGGAACGAGAAGTACGAGATGGGGATCGGGGAGAGTGGAATTATGAGTGAGTAGGAGAAAGAGAGAGAAAGAGAGAGAGAGAGAGAGAGAGGGGGGGGGGGTATTTCCTATATAGGACATGCTTTTGAAATTTGAGACTATGCAATGATAAATTGTATTGTGTTACAATAAGCGCTTGTTTGCTCGCTTTGATTTCAGTTTCTACGAGGTAATCGATGATTAATTTTTTCTTTTTTATGTATTGGTTTCATGAAATCTACCGTCGGTATAAATGCAGACCTATTCTAGCCGATGGACTCCGAATTTTTATATGCAACGATTTGCACGTTCTTTCAAAAGAGAGAGGCGGGAAGTTGAAGAGAAGGCTCTTGAAAAAAAAGAAAAAGTAAAATAGCTTCCATTGGTTTATTGAATGATAGTAAATGAATAGTTATAAAGAACAAAATCCATTCCTTAATATTGTACATAGAATTTTCGTTATTACGTTAGAAAAATGATTTTTTTTTTTTTTTTTTTTTTATTATTTTTTTTTTAGAAACGACGATATTCTGAATTATATCGTAATCATAATGGAATGATATCTATATAAATTTATATAAAAAAGGAGAATGGATAAAATCCTTCGAAATTTCAGAGGGTGTGTTAAACCGAAGGTAAACTTTTCATAAGTGCAGAGTTTTCAACCCTGACTGCATGTGATTGTCAATTGTGAATACTTTCAATCATGAGTATGAATACCAGTGGGTGGTACGTATATGGGGCCCATGGTAAGAGCATGCATGCACGACTCCAGTTAGTATCTCCCTGGTTTCGGTTACCGCTGTGTGGTTCCATAAAGTTCTGACTCAACTATCCGAAACAACGGGTTACGACTAATCCGAGAGGTGACTGACCTCTTCAGGGTCATAGACATGACGGTGACTGACTCGATTTGAGGTCATCCCTCATGGTCTCTGTAATTCCTATCTGAATTATGTCGTAATGTGACTTTGTGTACGTTCATTTGAGGATAGGAAATCTTCGTCTGGACGGCATTATCTTTCATGGGTCGTGACCTGTTTGAATAATGATTTGATTTAATTTGGTAGGCCTGTGTGGTTTGCCATGACGTATCTTTCCTTTCAGTTTTTGCAGATGGGAAGATGATTTGGTATAAAGTTTTATGAAACAAAGAGAAATTACATTAAAAGAAAAAAGAAAGAAAGGGAAGGAGGAAATAGACAAGGTGTTATGGAAAGATTGAAAGAAATCGAACCAAAATGGATATTTATGAAACTGAAAGTAGAATTCTTTCCAAAATGTGCAGTTCCTGTACAGGTCTTGTGATCAGTATTATTGCAATATAGGCTACCTAAAACAAGAAATCGAAGCCTTTAAACGAATCGAAGAAATTTTGGGGCGTAGAAAAATATGATAATGAGCACAATAAAAACTTTATTCTTCCTGGGGAGCGTTTCATGAAAGGAAGTTGTCGGATATTTTATCCGACAACTGTTATAAGCTACTGAAATCCTTGCATCTGATTGGCTGAGAGCAAATTTGTCGGATAAAATATCTGACAAGTCCTTTCATGAAACGCCCCCCTGAGGGGAACTACTTACATTTATTTTATTTCATTGTATGGTTAAAAAAGAAGAGAGAGCGTGGAAATGCAGAAAAGTTTTCTGACTTTCTGCTCCCCTGTCATCCAGACTGGTGTCTTCGGCTCCTCGCGTCTTCTTGTCACCGTCTTCCCGAAAGCCCTATCCCAAAGAAAGAAACTCTGCCTTCTTCTTCCATCCACAGGCAGATCGTCTTCTGCACGGGCGACGCTAAAATGGAATGCGGGGTGTCCTTGCTCAAGTTTGTTTTCAAACGCTTTTCTGCAAAGTTTGAAATCAAGAATTTGTTGTTGTTGTTGTTGCATGTTTGCAATTTTTGTTTTTTCTTGTCGTCAAACTTGCTGTCAAATTTCTTCTGACATCCTACCCCTTCAAAATATTCTGACGACGCCCCAGATTTTCTTGCTAACTGGTAGGTGTTGCTTCTGGTGTATAGCTGCACTGAACAGAGTTAGCTGGAGGTGGATGAGGTGAATGCTTTCTTCTCCTGTCGACCCTGGCGGGGTCACTGGGGTCATCTTTTGAGGAAGTCTAAGGCGCTAATTCGATCGAACACGAAGTGGGTCAGACATTCCAGCTATGCCGACCTCGTATTTATTTCTGGCTGTGTGAGAAAAACAGAGCTGATTGGAAAACATAAACAAAAGTCATGTCACACCCGAGAAAATGTGACGTCTCTTTTTTCTGTTATGTCCCGATGCATCCGTCGTCAGCGATCGAGGAGGTTCGGCGTGAAGAAATCGAAAGCAATTTGCTAGTCTCGTCTTTACAGACCCGTGTGACATTCAGCGTCTCAAGTTTCAGTTTCATTTTGAGGGCATCGATTCTGAAGAAGTAAAGAACCTAATTCGACACGTCTCTTGTCATTGGAGAAGATCATGTGTTGTTTCTTTCGACTGCCGTTTGCATGGACATATCAGGTTGGTTGTAATTTTAATTAGGCTACGTGTGTAGTTTCGTCGTGTTGCGTCAGTCTCAGCAACTCCTTGGTCTCAGCCACCATTTCAATCAACCTAGGCATCAGACCCATACACAGCTTCCCATGTGTCCACGCCACGGTCTGAACTTTTCGAGGGGGGGGGGGGGGGCGGTAATTGAAATTAGGTTAATTTAATGTAGCTGTAGTTGATTGCTCGTGTTTTGATTCCAGAGGCATCAATGAAGCTAGTCCTTGTTGATGTCGAGTTGTTTCTCTTGTTCTTTTGTCTTGCAAACCATTTATTTTTATCATGGATATTTTCTTTTGAAAACACTAATTTATCCCTCCTTCCTTATTACCGCTCTTCATGATAGATAATGAATGGTTAATTTTTGTGATGCAGTAATGTGGAGGATATCCCTCTATAAAATTGCCAGTACTGCTCTCCTAAGATGTACTTGGACAATTATTCACCCACCATCTGGCTATTCCCCCCCCCCCCCCCCCCCCCCCCCCACTAGTAGCCAGTAGTTGTCATGATGGCGGTGGTGGGAAAGAGATAGTTGTCTGTCCATGGGGTAGATGTCTATGCAGTAGTTGTATAGTGGTAGATACAGGAATACAAGAAGGGGGGGGGAAGTTTGGTGGGGTGGGTGGCACTTCATGGGTAACTCATCATAGAATCGTTCTCAGGGTACTGAACTGAGAGAGACACAATCAGGTCTATACTATGAATGAATAAAAAATATTTGTATTAACCCTTTTGAGACAATTGACCACATTTTGTGGTTTGGCTCAATAACTTTTGATTCAGAGCTCTAAATAATATACTAGATGCATGAGTAGAAAGAGCAAAAATTTCTGCATGCACTATGACAATTTTTGTTCCATGACCATATTGCATTTGATGCCAGACATTTTAAAAACGAGAATAAGCTTTAAAATCTTTAAATTGGCAACACATTGAGAGGTTCAAAATCATTATTTTTTAAATCAAAATTGGCAATTTTTTCAACTTTTTGACAAAATTCCAAACATGTATATAGTTTTCAAAGACGTTTTACACCTTATTAGAACCATGCAGCACTAAAATGAAAATATTATTGTTGCCAATTTGAAGAACAAAATGTGATCAATTTTGCACTAAAATAATTTCTGTGGATTTCTCAGCATTATTTCAACAATAAGAGTCTTCTAGAAAACATATTGGATTACCTTACAAACTGAATGTTCAAAGATGTGAAAATCATTATTAATACAAAAGAGTGAAAACATATTAAAATGAGTGATAAAAGCTTTTTTTTTTAAAGGGTAACTTCTGACTATTGAACCTTCCAGTTCAACCCTGTTTGCCTCTGTAGAAGTCAATAAACTGCAGTCTATACTTGAAGTTCCTGCATTACGAACATGACTCAATAGTGATGAAAAGCTTGTCAGGGGGAAGGAAACAAAAAGACAAGTTTTTAAGAAGTTAGACCTACGTAGGGCCACACAGTACAGGGGATTTTGATGTCACTCTTTGAATTCCTGCTCTTCAATTATCCTATCCAACTATGTCGTCTGATGGGATTTATGAGAGTACAAGGGGTAAGAAGAACATCATCTTTCAGCGTCCAATAGAGAGATTTGTCAGATGGCAGTAGATTTGATGTGGATATGGGGGTAGGATGAGGTGGGATCTAGACACCCAAGATTTGCCTCCTGTCGCTGTCGCCAATTCCATTAGAACAGCTACTGATGTTTCCAGTGGTAGATACTAGATACCTAGTGTATGTTTCTTGTAAACATTCAGTTCTTATTGTGGTATTAGAGGCAGCATAGAGAGAGACAAAGTGCCCAAATTTAGAGGTATATGAAAAACAGTTCATGGGTCATAGGTCAACACACATGGAAAGCGATATTAATATTCGTCTGATCAAATTACATAATATGACTCTGTCTAATGCTATACATATTACATAATTTCATAATATTGGTAACATTAGGAGTATTGCAAAGAATATCCTTTACCTAACTTTAGGAGGGCCATGGAATGTCAAATGACATATTTTGTATACTAATCAGAATCATCCTAGTGATATTATTGCTAAGTGCATGGAATTGCTGATCAATATTTTTGTAATACCTTACAATAAGTTTGTTGGTGTTCTTGTTTTTTCTCCCTCTGCAAAATAGAAAATTGCTTTCAATGTTAAAACAAATGTATGATTGCTGTAAAATAACATACAACTGAGGTAAGAAGTGCATTCCTTGGGAACCTGTCGATTTCTGATTGGCATAACTATGGTATCTTAGAGGTAAAAACCTTTGAGGAAAAGTGCCAATATGTGTCGGCTGCACTTTTACAGGCTGCCATGGTTTAACCATCCATGGATTGGCAATTGAATGCCTCTTGAAAGTGTCTAATGTTTGAGTTAGAATGTTGAAAAAGAGACAGTTACTGGAGTAGATCTTGGAAAAGGAAATTAGTGATTTTCTTTTAAAGGGATTCGGTAACTTTGTGGAGGCTTGATTTAATAAATTGTTGAATTTTGATATCTGTCTTGTATAATGATGTTCAGAAGGATAAATAAATAGCCAGGCATAGAAAGATTTTCAAATATATAATGCTATTATTAAGATATCTATGACTGAATACTCCCATTTACGAAAGCGTATGGCCATACGCTTTAGTCTAACACTGAGTCTATGGGGGAAAATGAGTCTGGCATTTCTGGTCACTTGCATATGTTTACTTTTGTGAAGCACATGATGATTTTGAAGTGCTTTTTTTTCCCCCTGGGCTTCATTTTTAGTTTTTTACACCATATTACATACACTGATAGCATGTAAGGCCAGGCAGCTCAGATTTTATCAAGCCTCTACAAAGTTACCAAATCACTTTAAGTTACATGGACTACATAACTACATTTATAGTTTTTACAAGATTGAACCTGATTTAAAAAAGCTTTTTGATCTTGTTGCTGTTGATAATGGGGATTTGATTGTTGTCGTCGTCGTTTTTTATTCAAGATGTTAATTTAACCCAAATGTCATGCAATATCTGCTTCTGCAAGAAAATAGATATGTGCCACTTCAGATTCCACATTTACCTTTATTTATTTACAATTGTGAAAAAATCTTGATTGTTAATGTTGATAGTATATCACACAATTAAACATTCTTTTTATATGTTTTAACCAGCAAATGTCATCTGCTTATTCTGCTCTGTGATAACGACATTCAAAATTTTGAAATGGTTCTGATTTGAGGTAAGCATTTATCTTACAAGGCACACCACAAACTCTTAGGAAACCAGGGGCTCCTCTCCTTAACCTGAGGTAAACTTTATCCTACACATCTTCCAGCCCTGAAATCATGTGTGTCAGGATTCTAATTAATAGGACCTCGACATGGAATGTTTCTGCAATTGTAGGAAGTGTTACAGATACTACCTGATGAAATACAAGTAAATAGACTTCCCTCGTGGAATAGTATGCTACTTCCTCCAACATAACTTTATGATTTATGAGGTCAGAAAAGTGTTGATGTCATTTCAAACCATATTCTGTATATTCATGCAGCTCTTCCTTTGATCTCATGTTATATTTTTAATTTTAATTCTTCATTTTCCTCCTTTTTTTGTCTTGTATTTTTACAGAACTCAGAATGTGGGAAAGGAGTCTGAATCTGAAGAGCACTTGCATGACAGGTTTGTGAAATTGTATTTCATTTTGTATTTCATGTCATCTCGAGGAAGGACTAAATTTTTCTATCAACATGATGTTCATACAGTGATGAAATGCATTGTAACAAAATTATGAAGGTTCATAAAGCATATTGAAATTATTTTTAATGAATGTTTGACTTTTTGTAAGCTTAGTCATCTAGCAAACCTTTAAGTATCTTTGTCAGCAGAAGTATCACTCTCAAATTTATAAAAGTCTACATTTTTAAAATATAATTTTTTTTTTGTTGGGTTCAATCACCCTGTAATTCTATTTCTTTCCTTAATGCCTGCCAGAACTCCATTTAAGCATGAAATGCTGTCTGTAACATGACCAAACCCCAAAGACAACCCATCTGTTGTTGTTGTACCTTTAATCAGACTACATCAAAGCCTGTACGGATGTAGAAATGGGTATTATAACCCATCGCCTGGTATAAGATTCCCCTGGATACCTTACATGAGAGGATAATGTTGCATCAAATTTTACCCGCTTGTTTTTCTACTCTCATTAAGTTGAGCTTACCCTATAATCTCCACCATCCCAAGGCTTGGGTGATCCAGTGTTGGGCCAAGAGGGATGGGGTAGTTTGGAACCGATCGCTTTTCACCTCCCAGCTCCCCGTGAATTAGAAACGAGGCAAAAACAAGGACACGGGACAAAGGAGAAGGATCATTTGATATGCATATTGGGTTGGGTTTTTTTACGACCGGAGACTTTACTCTTCCCAGATGTATAATGTTCGGTGTATTGAATAACGCCTCCTTGATTACATACATCCAAAACGTCTAAATCAAATTAAGAAGCAGTGAGAAGTTTTCCTCACGTGCAAAGACAGAGTTTAGATTTGCCGGAACATACTAAACTGTAAACACAGATGTAGATTTGAAATTTTACCTGAGAAGTACTCAAGGGGATGGCTCTTTTGAAAGCCCTGCTAAAACATAACACCCACTTCTCAGATATTTGATATATAAATGAAAATGTTTGGAGGGAATGTTTGGTGAAGGATCAGTTGCTGTTCTCTTCTTTCTTGTAATAATTGTGAGCAAAACAACGTATCAATTTACTTTCCCCCCATTTTAAAGTTGTTTCTATATCTGAAACCTATTAAACTTTTGTGAAAAAGCGTGTATCCAAATTACAGCTCTTGTTTTTGTCTCTAAGGCACATTAAAAATAAATAATCTTATTTTCTTCATACAACACTTTCTCCATTTCCAGCAGAGAGTGAGAGAAAAGTATAGTATAGTTTTGATCTGTATAATCCCTTCATTTAAATACAAAGTCAATTAAATATATGTTTTTATCACTCACTATCTACTGTTCTTTTGGCTTCAAATGCATTTTATTTTGTACAGTAAATACATTTGATTATTTGCTGTAACATAAGAATCCTGTGCATAACCAATATAAAGATAACCAGATGTGTGTATTATTTTAAGTGAGTTCAAAAATACATTGTTCAGGCATCAAAAGCAGTAGCAAATTACCAGTTTAATGTATTTGTCATTGAATATGAGAAACCTTGTTATTTCCTATCATTATTGCCGGGATAGTGTTACAATGTGTATTGTGCTGGTAAGATGATATAACAGACTACAGTAACAGACAATACTTGGCAACAATACTGGATTTTATATTGTTCTAGCACCAGTCTGGTATTTCTTTGCCTTGCGATTATGAAGGGTCTCAAATTTCTCCCTTTCTTAGCAGTAGGGGACTGTGGTGGGGGCAGAGTGAATCTTATAGCTTCGTAGCTCCTTGAGGAAAAATAAAATTATTGTAGACTGATCTAAAGATAGGCCCTGTTCAGGTGCTCTTTTGAAGCGTACCGTATTGTGCCAAAGCGTACCGTACCGTGCCAGAGGAAGCGCCTGAACGCTCTAAAGCGAACCGTACCCGTACTGTGCCGCTCCAAAAGCGTGCCATGGCGGACCACCTCTCGAGGGTGCCAAAGCATGCCAAAGCAAACCGTACCGTGCCTCCATGAGCCCCTGAACGCAAGCCGTACCGTACCGGAAGTGGTAATTCAACGAGCGCGCTAAATTGCATGTTTTTTTATTCAGTACTGCATGAGTTTATTAGCAATACAGTGTAGAGCAGCGATCAAGAACTTGATTGAGCGTGATGATATCAGCCGAGCCCAGGGCGGGATAGTTGTGTTGAATAGCACGCCAAATTCCTCACCTTTGACCCCGGTTACTACGCAACGTATCGTCCCCCCGGATTCGAGCGCGAAGCGTACCGAACACGTACCTCCGAGGTACGCTTCCCAATAAACGCTTGAACACTCGCTTCTAACCACCCTGGCACGGTTCGCTTCCGAAAAGCGCCTGAACAGGGCCCTAGACTTCAGCAATAATTATTCGCGATCACCCCCCTCCCCCATCAGAATTGCAATGTATTATTATTCTTTTGTTTTATATTGTCATCAAGTTGATAGGATTATTTTCATAACGTCATTATCCTTCCTTCATAACCAGGGAGCTATATCTTGTTTCAAGCTAAGATATGAAGACAGAGATGTGAACGTCAATTTAACCAAGGAGTTATCACAGAACTCCTTGATTTAACTAATTATATATGTTTATAGCTGATGTCTTCTAAACCAACAGTTGCTTCACGTCAGACAAAAGATTTATGAAAGTTAACTTCTTTCTTTTTCTGTCTTTCTCAAAGTATGAAAACAGCTGCAACTATTTTCAAGAAAACTAATAAGTTTAAGCCATACTACCCCCCCCCCCCCTCTCCAAAGAGTTATATTAGTATGTGCACTCCAGACTATTGAAACCTATTTTCTTTCAGGTTTGGTCAGAACACATCCATCTTGAAGGGAGCCAGGATTTATCACGTTCTGAGAGCTATAAGTGCATTAACTCTGTGAATACTGAGTTAAGGTCCTTCTGGTTATTAGCAGACATGACTAGGTTTCAACATAAACTGTTTCTATCCCTCAGTCATGGGTTCTATCCATTTTCTCTCTCCCTTGAAAGCCTACACTTCCTCTCTGGGTTTGTGGTGTAAGAGTTCAAGATACTTGTTGGTACTTGTGAAAATGAAAGTTGTCCTAGCCTGATTGCCCTGTTTGTACTGATCTTCACATGGCTTTGCTGACTAATATCAGGTTTACTCGTGTTTATATAACAAAGTCATTAAACTGTCTAGAGATCAGGCTTTTTCTCATAGACCGCTTTGTGCGTTATGCAAGGCAATAAGAAACATTGCTGTGTGCTCTTCTTGAACAGTTGAGTGTCACCCATGGGTCCAGTTATTTCAGGGGGCACTGATATCATGGTGAGGGGGGGGGGCACATACATCTAACATGGAGAACAAGGCTGTCTACAAATAATCTAGTGAGGGGAGGGTGTGGAGGTGGATCATAAAATTATCTTCACATTGCCTTCCCTGTCTCTCTGTTCTTTAGTGAACAATTGGCTGTCACCAGTGGCATAACATGGGTCCAGCCACTGGGAGCACTGATATAATGGTGGGGGGGGGGGGGGGGGGGGTGTGGAGTTGGGTCATATCTTCATTTCACATTGTCTTCTTTCCCTCTTTTTTTTTTTCCTGCGATGGGGAGGGGCTGGCTCATGCCCCCTGTAGCTATGCAACTGTCTGTCTCTTCCCTAGTATCTGTCAAACATGGACTGGACATGAGAATGCCTTGTCACATGTCAGGCAGGGACAGAATTAGTGGATGGTGGTGATGGAATGGATTTATTGGGAAGAGAGTATGAGACATGGACTATGGATTTAGAGAATGCTTACCACATTTTCTATTTATTCTTCAGCAATGGATTAAAATCATGGCAAATGTCCATCCTGCGATGCATCTGAACATTGTCAGTCATTGACAAGTCAGAATGATACATCAGTTTGTAGGGAAATGTCTAATTTGATGGAGACACAAGCAGTACTTTGACATGATTGAGATACTTTGGGCTTGCCATTTCCTGTGCATACTGGAGCAGAAAACAATGGAATTTGAGAATCAGTCCTTTTTTAAAATCTCTCTTCCCTTTTATTATGTATGTCCGTCTATGTTTCTTTGTCTCCTTACCCTTTTTATAGTTGGATGGAGTGTAGGAGTCGTCTTATGGTTAGTCAAGGTTGGTCTCATACAAAAGTTTTATGGAGAAGGTATTCCAGTGGAAATATAAACAACCCGCAGAAAGCCCATGAAAATCATGGGATGAATTAATTAATTAAAAATTGATTAAATTTATGTTGTATGAGCTAATGCCTTTTTGCTTCATTTAAGATTTTTACATGTTTGCATGGTTATTGATGCAAATTCTTTACCTGTGCTTTCCCACCCCGTTCTCCCAAATTGTCTTATACATTTGATTATTTTTGTTTTGTGTACCATTATCTCATCTCAGTAAGTATTTGAGATTATATAATTCGTCGCTGATTTTACGAACCGCCATACGAAGCCTCAGAGCGCGAAAACATGTTTCTGGGATAATCATGTATAAAGACTTTGTCCGTTTAAAATGCTAATTTGAATACCTTACTTTCATTCAATCATCGTAGAATTAAACAGATGATGAGAATGGAATATTTTCTTTCATATGCATTGGATATTTAAAACAAGAAACACAGTATTTTTGGTTTAATCCGTGCTAGAATTTGTATGCCGGTTCATAAAATCAGCAGTTTTTGTGGTTTAATCCCTGCTAGAATTCGTATGCCGGTTCGTAAAATCAGCAGTATTTGTGGTTTAATCCCTGCTAGAATTCGTATGCCGGTTCGTAAAATCAGCGATGAATTGATTGACTAAATTTTTGTGCTTTTAACCTGTGTTGGAAGCCAAAGAAAGAAAACGTGAATAAATATAAGCAATTGATCAGGGAATTGTAAGCGCTAACAGTCCCTCAATTTGACCACCATACAGTATAGCTGTATGTGGTCTTTTTATGGAGGGGCAAGTTATTGCTAATGGAATTTACATTTTACTACCAGTGCCACTACTGCCAGTACCACCAAGCTGTTGCTGAATTTGTACTAAAAATCTCCATATTGTATAGATGCTAAACATTTTTTTTTTTTTTTTGTGGGGGGGGGGGGGGGGTAGGTGTGCAAGAGGGGTTAGGATGACATGAGATGCCATAGAATTTATGTATGGACTTTGAAATGATTATTGAATACCATGCTCCTCGGGTTGTGAGTTGTGTCTGGATTATGGTCACACGAGTGTACCCTCCAGAGATATCGTGAATAATGACATAGCAGAATCTTCTGACCATGTGTCTTAATGAATGGGTGATCTGATACTTCCTTTTCAATGCTTCCTTCGCTGTATCTCCGTCATATACAATGAGTAATCTTATTGGGCGATAAGAATAAGTCCACTTTCGTCTCCTTTTCCCTTTTCTTCACCCTAGTCTCATAGGATTCTTCTCATTTTTACCATGGTGTATGTATTTCGTGCAACACTTAGTATCTACATGGGTGGATGGGTGCAGCTGAGTTGGTAGATAATTTAATTATATATTAATTTGCTATCACAAAATTGGCTTTAGATTTTTTACTTCTATAAAATCCATTATTACCACAGAAGATATGAATATAGTGTGCTAAAAATTATACTCCAATCAGAGTCATGATGAGTTTCAAATTTTCGACCTTTTATTTCAGATCATCTTCACGAACTAAAACATCAGTGAACATATACAGTCAGAAAGTTTGACATCACTAGTGAACTCAATCAATTAAATTACAAACAGAAAAGGAATTAGATTTATATGTTACAAAAGAGAGTGTCCTTTTAAAGATTTGATTCAAGATTTTTAAAAAGATTCTTGAAAGAGAATAACTCCAATATGAAATGTAGATACTTAAGTGGAGAATTTTCTATGTTATAATGTTGTTTGCTGGGAGCCAGAATCAAGGTGTTAACCCTATGTAAAGTGCTGTTAATAATGTGGAGTAAGTTTGTTTGTTTGTTGGTTTATTGTTGGTTTTTTTTTTTTTAAAGCAAGACAGATTTTTGTGTTTCAGTTAATGTTTATTCTCTTCATTGGGGCCGATCATAATAAATAGTAAACCATGCAGTATTTCAATAGCCTGCCCCATGTATGTTTGTGATACTAGTATACCCTTCCCCCTTATTTTGATTATCTCACTTAAGAGATAATCCATCACTTCCATAACAGTGCCCACTCTTTCCTCTTGACCTTGTCAAGTTTGCAGAGTGTGAATAGGATAATTCTAATAAGTAAGCACTTGTATTGGTGTGATATGCACTTTTCTATAGGAAGCATGTTGACACAAACATAATAGATTATCACAACTACTATTTCCTCTGAAAATGTGTTAATGCTTCAGTATAGAAAGTGCTAAGATAATTACCACTAATCACTACCATGAATCTAAGGTTTTGCGTTATTGCAAGATGACTATATATTTATTTTAAAGCTTGACTGCAGACTCATTAAATGTGTATATTGCATCATGCATTACATGCTGATTTAATTTGCAATATAATCTGTTCAGGAAAAAATATAATATAAAAAAAGTAGAGATAATAATACAAGGAAAGCAAATGGAAATAGCAAATGAAAATATTTGGTAAGTGGGCACAAACTTTTGTTTTCATTTCTGTTCAATATTGAGGATATGATTGTAATCTAATCCTTGAGAGTTCATTTATGCTGTATTTACTTAAAAATTAACATCCAGAAGTTTCAAAATGTTTGGTTGATATTTCAAACTGTAATATTACAAAAAATGCTTGGTTTCAAATCTACATTGAAAGCGAATATTGATTGCACAATAAACTATGGTCAGTAAGTTAGGAAAGTGAAATCAACTGCTGTTATTTAACACATGACCTTGACAATATGATGACTATCTTCATAACAAAAAGAAGAAGTTCATCTTGGCTTTCCATCAACCTTACTTCATTCCATATCTTGTTGCACGTGTATTCTACTGCACCACATGCTATCCTGATATTTCAAGTCAATTGTTCAATATTTAATGATGAAAAGATCAAGTCCTACACTTGTTTTCAACTAGTTTTCATATGCAGGTACTTGATAGATAAGGATAAGATGAGTTCTCTAATTCTCACCAAGGGTACATTGATACAATGATACGATAGGCTGAAATGTGAGTTGTGTTAGGTTGCATCGCTAATGTCCTGCAAGAGATGTTCATCTTGGATTTCCATCAACCTTACTTCATTCCATATCATGCTGCACATGTATTCTACTGCACCACATGCTATCCTGATTTTTCAAGTCAATTGTTCAATATTTAATGATCAAAAGATCAAGTCCTACACATGTTTTCAACTGGTTTTCATATGCAGGTACTTGATAGATAAGGATAAGATGAGTTCCCTAATTCTCACCAAGGGTACATTGATGCAATGATACGATAGGCTGAAATGTGAGTTGTTTTAGGTCGCATCGCTAATGTCCTGCAAGCTATATTTAGATCATATAATGAGACAAACTGATATTCAATCTTGACGGGGGAAATCAGTAGCTGCATGGAACTGTGGATGACCCTGCGTCCCCCAAAACTTCCCTCCAATCAAAATTTGATACACTTGTTTTTCAAGAGCTGTTCAGATATCAGGTTTTCAGACTATACTAATCCATGCCAGCTGAGATTCTCTCTGTCTTGATGATATTTGAGCCTAAGGTCTATCTTATTTGACATCGGATACTTCTCTGATATGCACTAGGGAGCTTACATGCAGTACCCATTTAATGCTAACCATACTTTCCCCTCTCATTAAGCTGTCCATATGAAAGGTTACAGTTGCATTTGCCTTCTCTCATTTATTTGTAATTAGGATTTTTTTTTAAATTTTGGGGTCTTCCATAATAATAAATAATAATACATTACATTTTTATAGCACTTATTACGAAAGTTCCTAAGCGCTTTACAAAGTAAATTATTAAATATACACATAGGTACTGTACTATCCATACTGTTAGCAATGAATTCATGAACTTCCTTCTTACATTTTCTCAATTCATTTCCCATACTATATACTCTCCATTTACCATATGAAATCAGCTTCATCTGCTCACTCATAAAATGGACATTATTATGTATCACTATAATCTGATGCCAACAAATGTTCACAATATATCCCTTTTCGGTGCAGGATCTGTTATGCCAATTATGTGTGATTTTATGTCATTTTTCTTAAATTTTATTGTACACTGAAAGCAATTTAGCCTACAGGCTGCCATGTCCGGGATGTATGAAATACTAGTAATCCATTCGATTCACTCAGTATATGAAAGAGATATCCTGAAAGTGATCATGTGACAGTTCTTTGCCACAATTTCAGTTTAATCTTGGAATTTTTTTGCAATATATATTTTTAAGAGAAAAATGTGAATTGTGAAAGACAGTCAGACAGTCCAGGTACTTTCATTTCTGAGCTATTTGCAGCCACATAATAGAAAATAACTCCTGCATCTCTTACTGTTGGACAAATAAATCCTGGCATGGATTTCAAGTGTCTTCTCTCGGTATGTTTTACTTGGGAAATCCTGTGTTGCTCCATATTCTCCTCTTTTGTTATCTTATTACTTCACATCCTTTGTATTGAGTGTATCTGATATATTTAGTGGTTTCCAGGTGCTAATCAGGATATCATGGTCAACTGTTGCAAACTTTTGGCAGCTGCTCTCTATTTTGCCCCAACTTCTAAGCTGTTACAGATTCCAAGCGTTTGTTCATTGACACTTTCCAGGAGGGCAAATTTTCAAGAGTGATACAGCACCTGGTGTATTCATTACAAATCTTGCTTCCTCATAATGCTTCCTCTTTCAGATGGAGATGAAATTTGTAACTTCTAATTATTCTATTATGTGCCAGGCAGAAAGATGTCAATGTCCAGTGAATATACATTAAAGGAGAATGAAACCCTGGGGAAATATCCACTTTAATGAAAAGAGAGGATAGAGAGAAGCAATTTTTAAAAAAAGTTCCATCAAAATTGGTTACAAAATGAGAAAGTTATGAAAGTTTGAAAAGTCTCAATTTACTTTCTATGGCGATCCTCAAATTGGCACTGTTGCTTCAAAATGGCAGGTTTTGTTGTACAACTCTCAATATGTTTTGTAAACAAAATTTCATATTTTCTCCATTATCTCTAAAGCTGCTGCTTGTCTTTTTGTGAACTCAACATATGTTACGTCAGATACATTTTCCCATGTTAAATCTTGAGCTAAGAAGGAGAAAAGCTGCACCTTGAGAGATAATGGGGAAATATGAAATTTTGTGTACAAAACATATGGAGAGTTGTACTACAAAACCTGTCACTTTGAAGCAACATTGCCAATTCGAGGATCGCCATAGAAAGTAAATCAAGACTTTTCAAACTTTCATAACTTTCTCATTTCATAACCGATCTTGATGGAACTTTTTAAAAATTGCTTCTCTCTATCCTCTCTTTTCATTAAAACTAATTTTTCCCCAGGGTTTCATTCTCCTTTAATAGAATGTGATTTCAAGCTCTGATCTTTCTTTGGCTACATCTACACAACACATTCCATTACCTACATCATTTAGATTATTAACAGTGATAGATTATAACTTTTTCTATATTGTCCATTCTTATGTTCACAACATAACTGACATTCTTATGTTCACAACATAACTGACAAATTGCAATATTAAAAAAAAAAGCCATTGTGCCCTTCTGTTAGGTACACAAAGATCTGTAGCTAACCTTAGACTAGTTTCCATTTGCACCTGTGTAGCTTCCTTGTTTCATATCTATAATATACCACTCCCACTCTTACTTATCCCTCAGCACTTACTGAGGTATATAGAATAGTTTCTTCTGTGTCTTTATGTGTCTTCAATACTTTAGATCCTGTGCATGACTCATTGGTATATAATGATCCCATCATGCAGTGGGCTTGCCCTGTGAGTGACCCCCTGCCCACCAAACTTCCAACCAATCAGTGCACTGGACTGTAAAGACTGATAGTCTTGATATGCATACCCTGTGAGTGATCTTGTCTTGAGTGTTCTTGTACAGGGTATTGAGTTCCGGAATCTGTAGTCCTGAATTAAAATGAATTTTCAACTTGGAAATTATAGAGAATGCTCAGAGGTGAGAGTTTCGTCCTTTCCTACATACGTTTGAATTTTTGATCTTTCATGTTCAAAATTTCAGACTATATTATCTTAAAAGGGAAAATCCCTTGGGTAAGGTAATCTTGGTGACATTGCTTTGTGGCTTCTTCTGATATGCCTGTGATATTGTTGCAAGTGACTGTACCGTGACTTATTGATTTGATTTAGGCAACAGATGTTAGATGTCATAAATTCTGAATGGGAAAATTGTGAAGGATTAGAATTGTCTCCCAATGGCCTTTAAAAGAAATGATGTCCCTGAATGCTGCATGTGGGCAGTAATCTCTCAAAGAAGATGATGACCAATACATTGTAGCTTGAGTCAAAGCGATGTACCTTGAGGTAAAAAGGAGGAGTCCCACAATGATTCATAGTCCTTCCAAATCAATGGTATTCTGCAAAAACAGATTGAGCAGTGCTGGGCTATTGTTTTAGAGTTTGTGACAGTGATGTCCATTTCCTTGAAGTGTTTTTCGTCCACCAAACAATTCCTTGTTGGTATATGAGTTGTCATAGCTTCCTTTCTCTGTTATGGGCTTAAAAATTCAGCCTGAATTGGCCAGTCCTCAGCCTGGCTGTATGCCATTGGTCAACCCTTAGTCACCTGACACATCTCATTCGTGTCCTAGGATAGTGATGATGACACAGCTGCTTTTGCTGCAACCAAATTGCCATTTCCTGGCATTTTCTGAGACAGTCCAAGATGTTACAGCCAGGTCACAAAACACTGCTTTGAGGTCCTTAAAGGGGTCTTCAGAGGTTGTTGAATTCTATTTTTGATAAAGATTTTCCCAATTATTCATATGTAGGGACAGTGTATCAAATGATGAAGTCTTCTAAGAACCCCAAGTGTCTGTACTCACATTCTGAAACATAGAATTACTGCCCTTGTGGCTTTGAACAGAAGACATTTTAAATAGGGGGGGGGGGGGTGTAGACTCAGATTGGAAGTTGCGCCACTTCAACATTGTGACGTGATTAGCCTATGGTGAAATGATGGACTATTGTTGATTAGTCTTTAAATATGTTAAAACTTCTTTCTTCGAAGAAGACATCAGGATTTGATCCAAGCATGAAGTTAATTATGAATCATTTTATCAGAATCATAGACACCAGGTGGACAATGATAGTCGTCTATTTACTTTAAATAGAATATCCTATCAAGCCTTTAAATTCACATGTATATCCCTCTGTATCTTTTGGTTTGGCAATTATACACACTGTCTTGGGCTCACTTCCACCCCCCCCCCCTTGATTTTTAAAAAGAGGGAGATGGGTATCCATAGATGAATGAAACAAATAAATGAATGAATGACAAGCCTTGATACTCCAACTAGCAAGGTACTGTTTATTGCTCTGCAAGAAGGGAAAGCATTCATTTTGCTTATCTAACCTTGTCATTTTGTTGATTCATGAATTGTGAGGAAGTGTTCTCTTAAGAAAAGAATTGAATTGACCCTGCCCTTTTCAAACCCAGGAGCAATTCCCTCATAAAGCCCACTCTCATGAGAGTCCATTAGTCAAGTCATTCTAAATGTTACATTACAGTTGGGAAATGCTAGCTAAATGATGTATGAAATAAGCCTTTGTATTGCAAAAGTTATCCAAAATTGCTTCCTACCTCTCTACTTTTTTCTCACTCAACTCCTTGGTCAGTGCACAGAGAGAGTGTATGTTCTTGATTTACGGTAATAATTTTAAACTTCAACCCCCCCCCCCCCACAACAAATCGATGACATCGTCTGCTGAAAGCCAGAAAGGTGTAAAATCATTTTGGACAGAGTTAGCGCCCTTCTGGCTCTTACTAGAAGATATGATCTGAACTGACTCCTTACAGAATCTATACTACAGGCAGATAAGAATATTATACTGTTGTATATGAGATCATTTACCAGATATGCCATCAAGACCTGTACAATGCAAGCTGAGCATTGAGCAGGACGACAGGTACCTCAAAGAACACACACACACTGCAACCTGTTGCTGTTTGGTGGAGCGATTGTTCAGCTTGTCATGTCTGTCATTAGAACGGTAAATTTACCTTCTGACTCATGCCTTCCTCTCCCATTTGACCCCGCTTTCTCTTCTTCCTCCGCTGGTCATGTGACTTGGTTTCATCCTCTAGCAGCGATAACAGACAGGAGTTATCCCCCCCCCCCCCTTCCACCCAAGTTCATATAAGCAGGATCGTAAGCTATATTCCTGTAGCATACTATGAAATAATGGTTATATCAAGTATCCCAAGATCAGTCAGAAAATATCGAGCTATCATTACCTCAAAACAGCAGCTGTGTGAAGTAAAAGTGAAGCTTGAGAGACAACTCTTAATGATACATTGCTAAAAATTTGATTAAAGATTTGAAAGATGGCTGTTCAGAAAAGAATTCACCTCAATTGTTATTGTAGTTATGAATGTCATCTGGACAGCACCCAAACATACTTTGGTATAAAACATCAAAAGATGACTTTACAGCACTGTATTTTGCCTTGCAAACTTCATATGAAACATTCAATATGACTAACTTATTGATGTCTAAACAGGTTGGGTCGCTTCTGTCAGGATACAGTCTAGCTTTCCTGGCATTGTTATCCATAAGAAGAGGTGGGTCAGAGGGGTGATAAAAGGTGCCCATCCTGAACACCTGAAAGGAAGACCATGTGAGAACGGGGAGGGACTGAAACCTCCCTTGAAGGTAAAGACAAGCAAAGAAAACTTACATCCTGAGATGCTCAGGTGACCTGATTTTATCTAGATTTGACCTTCTAAGATCTTGCCATGCTACTTAACTTTGTTTTTGATAGTTTAACAGCGATGATATGTACCACGAAAATGGTATCTACCATTGATAATGATAGCAGAATTTCAAGTGAACTCTAGTATTGATAAGATGAGGTCATTAATGTACTTGTAATATATTCCCAGTAGATATATGGGATGAGACTATCCCATACAACTTCATGGTTCAAGGTCCATTGCAATCAGGGGCAAGCTGGGACTGAAGTTCGCTGGGGAATTTTCGATGTGACCGGCCCACTCAAACTATCTCAACCAGCCCTCCTGCAACATTGACCAGTCCTTCAAGCCAAAATATGGAGCGGCCCATGGGGAAAACTCCCCAAACTCCACATATCCAGTCCGCCCCTGTTTGCAATTAATGAAGATCCCCTCTTTAAAGGTAGAAGATAGTTTTGGGAAGCTCTCAAAAACTTTTCGTGAGATTTCTTTGATTTTACTTAATAAACAGCACGGTACTAACATAACTAAGATGCTGTGAAGTTTTTTCCTCCTCAAGTGAAATATTTATCGAATGAGAGGTGAAAAGTAATAAAAATCCCTGGCCCCAAAAAGAGGGGATGTAAATTCAAACAACGGCCACACACATTACGCACATAGGGATTGCTGTGTGTTATAGAATACGCTGCACACAGTGCGAAGCGCTGGGTTTATTGTGCGGGGAACCTTCGGGTGGATATGGTCTTAGCGTGAGGCAGTGAAAAGCCGTTACCAAGCGTTTCTTACAGATATTTACACTAAAATTTGTTCGAAATCGTGAATGGAATGTTAAATAATCTCGTACATGTGTCTTATGATAAAAGGAGAATAGTATGTGACTATGTTAGATAAGTTTCTTGCCAGCCTTGTTTTTGCTACCGAGACTGTCTGTGAGCTTTAAGAGCGAATGTCGAAATCTCGCAAAAGCAAACATACATGTATGGGGTTTTTTTTTATACAGGACTTCTTAGGAAGTTTGGACGAAAGTCTATACAGTATCCCAAAGTTTACCTAGACTATCTTATCAGGCCTTATCTGATTTTATTCAGACAGGAGTTGCTGTAGTGTGTGTCTTCCGATTCGAACCAATGAGGTCTGGGACTAGAGACTACAAGACCCTGCCCTATGGCTAACCCATGCAATCTGGATGAGTGTGTGACAGATAGAGTTTCCCTTGCTGAGACTACCATGACTCTGGAGGACCTGACTAGCAGTGTGCTGTCAGATGCATTTAGGGTTGACTTCACCATTACAAATTTGCAAATCCTTCTGACTTTTCTATTTTTGGGAAGGGCAACAAAATGTGTACCGCAAGGTATCAATTTCATGGTCTGCCTGGCTGTTTTGCTGCACGATTCGAGATCCTGGAACCTCTGCTTTGGGCGTGAGCAACAGAGGAAGCTGGACCAGGTGGATGGCCATTTAGGTCTGAAGGTTTAGTCTTTGCACCATCATATCTTTTCATTCATATTCATTTGGTCATCGTGGGTTTGGGATATGTTGGGTTCCAAAGGTTTCATCTTTTAACAAAAGATTCAATTCTTTTCAGACTTTAGAAAGATAATGTTTTATGATTCAATTTTTTGTTATGGGTAATCTTATTGTCATAAATATATAAGAAGAAGGCTTAGTGAGAAATTTGACAGAACATTGTTGGCAGTACTAGGTATTCTGACAATGGTAGGAAGTCATTTAATATGTTTTGACACAACATATCATCATGATCTTTTGTAATTGATTAAATACATTATGATTATCATTTAATCAAGAGTTGACTTTTCGTGTTCACCAAATTGGTGTACAGAAGATAATAGAAAATAATTGTTGTCAGGTATTCTTACCATGGTAGAGTGTCATTCTTGATCTGTCTAGACATGTCATATCAACGTGATCTGTTGTAATTAAGTACATCATGAAAATCTAGAGCCTTCCTCACCAATTACCCGGAATATGTGCTGCTTTCCATGAGGAGAGTTGTGATCACGCTTTGCTCTAAAGATAGATTCACTCTCATAGCTAGAATGCTTTGTTTTTCATCCACCCTGCAGGTGAAAATCAGCCACAAATAGTTTAAACCCTTGAAGTCCAATCTAAAACATCACATTTCATGCGGAGAAGAGTGTTTTCATTCAATATGTTTCCTTATCAGTCAGAAATAACAAGCATCTGATAAAAGTAATATTAAATGTATTTGTGCAACAATTATTTCTTGTAATATTATTTGTTGGTGTAGGTTGGGTATACTGTTTTAAGTAGAAATGTATACATATATACTGTATATTGATGGGGTTGCTCTTAATTGATCATTGAGTTGAGTATAATGAACGTACCTCTGAACATTTATTTGCATCAACTGCAATTGTAACAGGAGAATTATATTGATTGAATAAAGATGACTTTATGCCTGTACTAGGAATGGAACAAGCAAAAATAAGGGATGAAAAAATAGTGAATAAAATATAAAAACTAAAATTGCCTGGCATGTAGACTAAGTCCATCAATCAGAAGCCAAGATGTGAGGTGAATCCGAGATGTTATCTAGGGAGGGGTCTCCCTGACACGCTGAATGTCATTCTCCATTTAGCGGTTGTCATCTTGGTTGTCGACGGCAACAGGAGTCTCTGGCAAGCTGATAAGATTTCACGGGGTGTGGCCTAGGCATCATTGATGAGAATAGGGAGATTATTGAGCAAACCTGAAGATGGAAGATTGGAGGCCTTCAGAAACAAAGAGGGGGAGATAGATTTCAGGCAGATTAGGTGTTTCAGGGAACTTGTACTTTTGCCTATATGCACTCACATACAGCTCTGTATTTCTGGTGGCCTGTTTTTTGTGTACAAAATGAAAACACATTACTAGAGCAGATGTACATTTTTTTTAAATGAAAGAGATGAATGATACACATTCTTAGAATAAAAACACCCACAAAAACATGCACAACATCTATTAAAATACCAAATATCAATTTCATGCAAGTTGTTATTAGTTTTTCTAAATATTGACAAATTTTATATCCCAGGGTTAACTCATTTATTGTAAAGGTTATTGTAAATGGTGGATATTTGCATTAGGCACACTTTAAACAAAATATTGAAAAAGTACTATTAACAACACCTAAATGTATTCAAAGATATTTTTTGCATGATGTGAGACAACCTGAGGAATGGAACATTCATGGATATACATGAGCTATGTGCTACTCTGTGCATAGATAGTCACCTTTCCCCTGTCCCCTGTACCTCTTCTAACTCAACCACATCCAGAGATTACGATTCGTGACTCTGTCACTTTACAGAGTTAATTTTAAGTTGAAATTCAGCTCTCCTGAAGGACAGGTCAGTCAAAGTATTCAACCTTTTTACCCCTCTTCTTTTTCATTCAAGAAAGAGAGGGAGATAGGGAGAGAGACGAGCCTAAATTTGGAAAACCGCAAGCGAGGCAGACGGAGAGGGAAAAGGGGGTGGAATCCTGGATTTGTAGATGAATGAATAAGGAAGGGGGAACAGGTAGGGCTATCTGCTCATGTGCAGGTTGAACCAAGAATCAGGAAAAGAGCTCAAAAGAAAGTTACATATTGTTGCGCTTGCACTCGAATCAACAAAGTTCATTTGAGCATGTGATACTTTAAGACAATATTGTCTTGATATTCAGTTGTATTGCATGGACAACCAAGTAGCTATAAAGCTTTTTGTTGAAAATTTGAGATAAAGCCCTACATGTATACTAACATACTCCAATACTTCATACCTAATAGACCTGCGAGACAGCGCAAGAAGCCGCTGTGAAATGAGCAGTATTATTTTTATGGGCGATGTGATCTACAAGGGAACATGACTTGATGAAACCCTTGTGGGAGTTGAGAGAGCAATCATGTTATTCTTGAGTAAATTTAAACCTTCTCTAAGGGTCTTTTCCTTCTGGTCCACCCTTTCTCATGATAATCATCTGTTATTGTTTCCCCAATTTCTAGATTACTTGGCTTCTATAAAGGAAGTGCAGGCTGATATGTATCAGCCTGCTAGTGGTCATTCCCCTTGAAAGGTTGTAACCAGGTTGCAACCCTGTTCCTACCTGCTCTTATTAACCCTTACTATCCTCGTTCGGGGTAACCTCGCTAGTCATAGGGACCGCTATTCATAAGGACCATAATGCGTGACTAAATGAATAGCGGTCCTTCTGAATAGCGAGTAAACCATAAACAAATTTCCTCGCTATCCATAAGGACATCCATTCATAAGGACCACTATTCATAACTACTCATAAGGACCGCTATTCATAGCGGGTGTTAAATGAATAGTGGTTTTCTGTGAATAGCTGTTCTTATGAATAGCGAGCGGACCCGCCTCGTTCTACCTACTCGTGATTTCACTACTTCATAATAAAGTCAGTGTTGATTTTGGCTTGTGATTGCAAAAGGATAGTCATCATTTGGGCTATTCAAACGTGAAATTGGTCATAGGAATAATTTTGTATAGTAATGCATGGTTTAGATTAAATTTTGTTTTATTTTCTCTACAGATGTAAAGAAGGTGTGCATTATATACAATTTATGAGAGCTTGGAGATTCTAGTTTTCATTTACCCCATTGCCTACTGGATCTGGGTGGTCCCTATTTTAGGCCTCTGAGGAATATGAAAATTCAGTGGCCAATAGGTTAATTATGAAGATAATGAATAAAAAGATTAAATTTACATTATCTTTATAAGCTCTGTGATACTAAGTTTCTCATTAAGTATGAAAAGAAGGTTTCAAGTTCAAACCTTGTCTAATGGAAACATCTTTCCCCCTCAGCTTTGACATTATTAAATGTAATTGAAGCTTTGAAGAATAAGTTTACCTACAGATCTGACTTTAAAGCTCATGTACAGTATTGGTAGCAAAAAAGAAATTGGAGAGAAGCATGTCAAATATAGTCTCATGTTGTTCTCCTTGTATCAAATGGTGTTTGTAAGAGATCATTTGGTATTCCATCTATAAATTCTGGTGAATTTCAGTATAAATATCTGTAAGAAACGCTAGATCACTGCCATATGCTAGGACCTTTCCACCCTGACGGCTCCCGCACAACAATCTTGGGGATTCGCGTAGAGACAGCATGTGTGTCACTGTGTAGCTATTCATTGGTGTTACACGTGTGTGTTTGTAGTGTATAGTAGATGCTGCCGATGTTGGGAATTTAAGTGCCTGTCCCAGCATATAAATTATTTTTTGCCTCTCATTTGTTTATTATTAAACTTTAGGAGGTGAAATCCTCACAGTGTCATAGTATTTCTAGTATCTTGCTATTTATCTAGAAAAATCTAAGAAATCTGACGAAAAGCTTTTGAGGGCTTACCAAAACTCTACCTTTAAAACCATAGATTAGTATATTGGATTAGGTCACTGGTGAATTGAATGTGTTTTTACAACCTTTGTTAGGGGTAAAGGAAGATGTAGGCTTCCTCTCAGGATATGAATACTCAGTGCCACAATACCTTGAAGTCATCAATGAGGGATGGGATCGGAGAGGAAAATGATGGTGGGAGGGGGTTCAGGGTAGACACAAAGAGAGGTCAAAAGAGAGAGAGAGAGAGAGAGAGAGATAGAGAGAAGGGGGACAGACAGACAGACAAAGTGAAAGGAGCAACATAGCCTATAGGCTGCTAGGGGTGGAGAAGAACACAGAGAGGTTAAGAGACAGGGATAAATGGACAGAAAGAAAGAGACAGATGGAAGAAGTGAAAGGGATAAGACGGGTACTATGAGAGGGATTGAAATACGGCTCTTTAAAGGCATTGATTAACTTTGCCCAGGATTGAAAAAAAAATCACTCTTCCAGCTAATGCTGTAATCATAATTGCAAACCTTTAGCTCAGACAGGAATCGCCTGAGTTTTATAAGCTGATCGGTCGTTTATATATCAAGATATTTATGATTGAACATTGATGTCGGGATAGAGTACCACCGAACCCTAAAGAACTCTTACGGTTGGCATACCTCGCTCTATCACAGAATACCGTACGGGCTGGAAAGCCGCTCTGAAATCGCCAAGCGCTGGTGCTTGGTTTTTGTGACTGCAGCGCAGCGAAGAAGCCGAGCGACTTGCGCTAGCGATTGATCGCGATTTTCTCTTTTTTAGGATAGTAAACGGGTTCCATTTTCTCTCATACTTTCACATATCCTTAATTATATATGTAGTTAGAGGACTGCACACAATTCACTGGCATTTGAGCTGATTTTACAATTTTTCACAAAGTTATTCAATCACTTTAATATGTAATATTCAGAGGCCAATTTGCAGTCAAAATAAGATCCCAGTGTCAGTAACATTAAAGACTACTTTATTTCACATTTTATGAACTTCATAAAACCCTTTGTTACTTGAGAAACTGGTGAAGAGAAAGAGGGGGGGGGGGGAGAGGGTGAAAAGGGAATTAGAAAGAGAGCTATATAATAATCAAGAGAGAGATAGAGATTATTGGTAATGAAGTAATTATTTTTTAAACAAAGCTGTATTAAAAGGAGTTGATGAGGACATTACCAAATAGTTAATACACACATATTTTCATTTTGTTCTACAATCTTCTTAGATTCACAGCGCAATAGAGGTATGATTAAATCCTCCCTGCTTGAAGGAAATTCAGACCTGATAAAGAAAGAAAAAAATACTGTGTGATCTAATCATGCAATTCAACAGAGAATATATTATCTATCAGATTGAATGCAAGCTGTTGACTTCTGCTCAATCTAATTCATTTCTGCTAGTCATGCTCTGCATTTATTTATGTCATTATGCGTCATGTTACCCCATATGGCTGTCTAATACCTCCCTATGATCCCCCACCCCCTCCTGTCACTCAACAAGCATTGGCCCCCTTTTTCAAGTAAGCTAGCAGAAAGGAAGATCGAGGATAGTTATGAAAGAAGGGGTATTTATTACTCAAGCTTATTGTCTTGCACGAATATTACCATCTTTCACTTCTCTTTCCTAACTACTGCAAGAAGATGAATATTATGTTATACGATACAGAAGTATCATTTACTATTCTTAGGATATTTGTAATTTGTGTATTGGAGACACCTCTAGAGCAAAGCTCCTGCATTACTGTGTAATCAGTTGAGCAACTTATTGCAATTCATATAGGTATCAACGAGTTCATGATACTCAGGTGTGTGGGATGAGTAACTTTGGCAACTTGATAACTTTCACCCTCCTGTTTAAGTTTCCTTGCGGTATCTTTTTATCGTTCTCACGACTCTGCTCCAGTTTTGTAAGCAGGGTAAAGCTGTAAGCAAGAGATTGGGTAACCTTTCGTTTTGCTTGTTTCAGACACACCTTGTAAGAAACATATTACTTGCTCTGTCTTTTGGAAAGTATGCAGTAATCATTGTCAAGACTTGTCCAAAAATCTGTGCAAGGGTTAAGTTTGGGGATAATCAAAATTTTCATAATGACTGAAATGTTTTAGTGGTAAATAAAGATCTTTGAAAATAATTGTTTTGATCAGGGTTGCTTTTAATTGATGTAGGGGATGATCAAATGTTTTCTGAATGAAGGGGGCAGAAATGTGTTTGTTTTCCCAATTTTTTTAGTCTTTTTATTTCCCTGAATATTAATACCAATTACATGTATTCTCTAAGAAGGTAAGGGTAGAAGCAGTCTTTTCATGTCCTGACATGACGTTTGGGGGGGGGGGGGGGAGATGGCAGTCCTCTCATCTTCTGCCCCCTATTATGGTTGTTGTTGTTTTTTGCAGGCAAAGTCTAGACTTGTTCATCAGATTCAAAGGCATCGATTCACTCCTTAAAAACGGGAAAATTTGAAAATTGTGAATCATTTCCAAAATACCTGCCCATGCTTACTCATGTTAGTACTGCTGCTGTAATCATTAAATGACTTCATCCTTCTTCAACTCTCCTGGCTATTGTCTGCTCCATTTGTAACATAGGTTTGGCAGAGTTTCAAACTTTTTTCATGATTTTACCCAAATATTACATCACTGAATAAATTTTCCCAAGGTTCACTGGATGAGGAGTTCCTGGCAGTGTTTCTCCTTTCTATTTTATTTTTTCATTCGGTCTGTCATCACTGTCAAGCAGGTTCTTATAAGAAGCTTACCTGTCTTTCTTGATTTGGGAAATTGTCATCACTTAAAGATAAAGTTGAGTTCTGGTCATGAGATTGAATTGTGAAAGAAATTGTCTCAAAGCAATTAGAATAGGTTGATTATATAGCACATAAGAATTGGTGTATACTGTAAGGTTTTGGAATCATCAAAATGATAAGAAATTGACTCAATCCTGCTGAGAGTCACATGCACTTCACACAGAATTGTGTATATGGGACTACACACAAATGTTCTGCCGAACATTTCAGCTGTTAATTGTCATATTTTGAATGTGAGGGTATTTGAAGAGCAATCCTTTTTGGGTATATTTCTACTATGATAATCTTCCAAACTAACATAAAAAGAATGAGAAAGCTCACAAATTATTTTTTACCTTTCCCAGAACCCAAGCTTCCCTTTAAAGCTCATGTACAATGATTGTAACCACCCAAAAGCAAGTTGCAGATTTTAGTAGATGTTAATTCTCTCTCTCTCTCTCTCTCTCTCTCTCTTTTTCCCCTAAGATGGACCTGTTGGCAAATGAGAAGTAAATATATACTCCATTTGCTGTTAAGGTTGGTCTTGAATTTGATGCACTTTTTCCATACAGTCATATTCTTCATTACAATTTATTCAGTGACCAAAGAGTTGTAAAAGAAAACATATGCCATTACTGAGTTTCTTAAATTTCATCCCTGTTTCTAACTTTCTTTTTATTTCCCATATTCCCAACTTCTTTCACCCCCCCCCCCCCACCTCTCCATCTAATATACTTTTTAATCTTTCCCTGAAAGGGAGCATGTATTATCCACCACTTTGAATGATTTCTTTAAAGGTAATGTACTCTTTTTGTAAGCCGTCAAATACTTTTCATCAGACTTATTGGATTTTTGTTGATAAATAGCAAGATACTTAGCAATACAAAAATTATGTGAAGATTTCACCTAAAGTGGAATATCAAACAAATGACAGGGAAAAAAATATTTAGATACCGGGCCAGGGATGTATACTCCCAACAATTGCAGCATGCATTATACGCTATACACACATGCAAAACTAGAAGGATCGTGTGTATACTACACACACTGACAAACATCTCCATGCGAAACCCCAAGATTGTTGTGCGGGGAGCCGTCGGAATGGAAAGGTCCTAGTGTAGGGCAGTCCATTGCGAGGATCTAGCATTCCTTACAGTTATTTCCCCAAAAAATTCACCAGAAATCACGGATGGAATACCAAATGATCTCGTGCAAATAACTTCTGATACAAGGAAAACAACATGAGACTATTAATATGTTTCTTTCCAATTTCCTTTTTGCTACCAAAACTGTAAATGAGCCTAAAGCTGCTCACAAAGAGAATATCTGGATGTACATATCTTTTGATCTAGGCCTATCCAAATAATCTTCATTATTGACATTCATCTTGATATAAAGTTGCCTGAATATTTCTATGAAAATGAAAGACTGACTGTATTATAGACAAGAGAATACAACAACATAAGTAAATCCCATATTTTCTCAAACTATAGTCATTGCAGGTTTTGACACTAATAAGGGTCCAAGGGGAAAACGAAGCTCTACAGATTGACAATTACTCTTAAATTTAACAAATTTCCATTGAGAGATAAAGTAATGTTGTCTTTTTTCATGATTGTATTCAATATTCTTTTGTTGAGGAATGCAAGAAATGGGAATGCAGAACTTCTCTGATGAGCAACTAATTGAATTATGACCCAGTCCCTTTAAATTCTTCATGACAGAAAAAAATAATGTCTTCCTGGCATATGACAGGTCTTCCTTCTCCTTCCCTGGGGCTCTGAGTTTACATTCTGTCTACAGAGAGAAAGTAACAGATTGGTGATAAGGTAGGTCTACCTCGATCATGGCCTGCAGTCCAGCTTGCTCGCCAGGTACGCGATGAGAGATGCGTTGATGAGCTGTCCTCAGGGAGAGAGAGAGCAGGTAGATGAGATAGGCATAAACTTCCTTCGACTATCTCCCTCCCCCAACCCACTTCCTTCAGCCAAGCTGTGTGCTGCATAGAAAGTGGGAGGAATGAAACAGTCACTGTTCAAAAAAAATTGTCCCTCTTCAAATCGACAGTCTTTTCATTTTTAAATCAAGCTGAGTACTGAATAACTATTTGATGAGGCATTTTCAGGCAGTATGCTAAGGGGGGGGGGGGGGGGATAAGAGTGATTTTATGCATCAGATTTTGAATCCACTTGTATCCCTATATGAAGGTGCTCTTTGTGCTGCAACTTCATGAAGTTTAGTCCTTTGAGCAATGAAAAGATATGAACTCATTTTGTTGGATCAAGGAGTTTCTGTGATAACTCCTTGGTTGGATGAGGTAGTTGTAGATAGGCGATACTGTCAACTGACCAGATTGAAAAGCAGTTTTCCTGTAAAAGTGAGGAAAATATTGAATTTAATATCAGATGCATAAAATAAATAAATTATTTCGCATAGATGAAATGTGAAGAGAAATAACCCTGTTCTTTTCTGCTATGCATCATAGAAGATCTTCTGGATGACCACCCTTCTTTGATCTTCTTTCACCTCTGTCTATTTCATTTCCTTCGAGCTAGTGCTAGAACAATAGATGTCAGCCAAAGCAGAGACCTTCCATCACCCAAAAGATTTTGGGAAAACCCCCAATGTACTTATGCATGCTTTATAGCTTTCTAAGACGTATTATACTGAAATACTTTTGTCTTTAACAGGTTTTATTCTAACGAGACATTGTCTAGGACAATCCAGGTACGTGATAAAAGATTGTTTGAGAGGAAGTAAGATAGAGGGAAAGAGAGAGAGAGACAAATCGTTACATGCTCTTTTTTAATGTTGTTTGCTCCTCTTTTTCTTCGGTGATGTCTGCCTTGTTTCCTGTGTGACCAGATAGGAATATAAATCAGTCGAGAGGAAAGATGTTCCTGTCTCACTTTCTCGCTCTCATCTGTAATTGATGGGAGGGGACAAATCTTTTGTTTCCGTGCATCCAGCCAAAACAAAAAGCAATTGCCTGATGTTCCTGGGCAAGTAGTTTTAATACAATTGATCAACTTGGTGAAACAGAATTTTGTTACCATTAAACAGATTGCGATAAAAGTTTTGATTCAAATTATTAACTAGATTAGTGAGACCATTTGTTGTGAGCTCATTAAAAAAACCCTCAAAATAAATATAATCTCATATACTCTAATGCTTTCAGTAATAATTAGTAGAAATATGCATTTATAAAGAGTGCAGTTACATCTTTGTTACAGTTTAACTCATTCAGTGCCGATATCACATATATGTGACAGATATACTTGTTATATTCATTCACCAATTGCTCGACCACAGGAAAGGTATATGGTGGTAAATGTATATCAAAATTTTGAGCATAAATCAAGCATTCTGAATATATGATTATAATTATATGGTACCTTAGAAATTTTCACAGAAAACTGCAGATTTTTAAATATATATTACCTTAATTCAACATTGAACAATAGTAAACAAATGAGACACCCAAAATAATGGACGAAAAAGAAACTCAAATGTAATTTGTAATTTGTAATAGTGTTTGGTATCATAAGAAATGGTAATAAATTTCCTACAAATTTTGTACACAATATTTTGTGAAGTAATAGATTGTTAATGAAGTGCAGACATTTGAAAAATAAGCATTGATCACATTTTGGTAAAATTTTGAAGAGAGTTAAACCCCTTGGCACAGTAAGAGTTAAGTGACATGAATTTAGAGAGGGAAAAGGGGAAGAGGGTTGTATAGGGCACTTGTAATAGAGCAAATTTATACAAGTCTAGTGAAAAAAGTCATATAAAGAATCATTGTATAGCGAAAATATCATTTATAGAAACATTGGGTAATGAAGCCAGCTTTTGGTAGGTGAGCTTCCACAGTATATTTAGTGTCAGCTTACTTCATGAGTGCAGCTAGCTGGTCATCTGCGCGTGCTTGAATGATAAGCCCCACCATGTTATCCGCTTTCGTACCAACCAACATTCATAGTAGAAATGGAACCTGATACTCTTTCAATTTTTTTATTCAAAACAATGCTGAAGTCTTCTTTAAGTTATAGGATGTTTCTCATATAACATTTGACATACAGACGAGAGAAAATTTACAGCTATGTGAATGTTGAATTTTGCTTGTCTGAACGAGGGGTTAGTTGGACCAAGGAGGTACTAGGCAAGCTTAGTACCTTCTTTGTTGGACATTACACGTGTAGGTTCTTCTGAAGTACAGTATGTGCCATACTTTGGTCTTCCTCACTTACAGTCACTCAGGAAATTAGTGATTTGATGCTGTTTCATCGATATCAATTTCTACTTTTTAACCAGGTTTATTTTAGGGAGGTCCGGTATGCAATCATTCCATCTCTTTTTGCAATATGAGTATTTGTCTTGTTTTTTTTTTTCTCTCACAGAGCTAGTTATTTTGATCTAATCATGATCTAATCATGTTATTGAGTATAAAAATAGAATTATGTTGTCAGTATGGCTGTATGTGTAGGATTTATGCTTTACAGTATGCATGGAAGCCATTTTTTTTTCTGCTCTTTGTTTTAGATGAATCAGGCTCTCTCAGGTTTCACTTGTATACCCTTGACATTTTTTCTCATTCCAAATATGTGCTACTACGTTTAAAACCTCACCTTTGATGACAGGGGAAGAAAGTTTAGGGATGTGAGTTTTTCAGGTGGTGATTGCTAAGGAGTTCCTTTGAACCATAGAAATGTTAGAGATGGATGTCAATCCATTGAGTCAGGGAGACTCCCTCTCCACTTAAAGTGATTGATTAACTTTGTGAAAAATTGTAAAATCAGCTCAAATGCCAGTGAATTGTGTGCAGTCCTCTAACTACATATATAATTAAGGATATGTGAAAGTATGAGAGAAAATGGAACCCGTTTACTATCCTAAAAAAGAGAAAATCGCGATCAATCGCTAGCGCAAGTCGCTCGGCTTCTTCGCTGCGCTGCAGTCACAAAAACCAAGCACCGGCGCTTGGCGATTTCGGAGCGGGTTTCCAGCCCGTACGGTATTCTGTGATAGAGCGAGGTATGCCAACCGTAAGAGTTCTTTAGGATTCGGTGGTACTCTATCCCGACATCAATGTTCAATCGTAAATATCTTGATATATAAACGACCGATCAGCTTATAAAACTCAGGCGATTCCTGTCTGAGCTAAAGGTTTGCAATTATGATTACAGCATTAGCTGGAACAGTGATTTTTTTTTTCAATCCTGGGCAAAGTTAATCAATGCCTTTAAAATGCACCCCTTCCATCATGTTTTGTTACCAGAGCAGCAGCATCTATCCCCCTTTATCCCCCCCCCCCCCCATGTAACATCTTCCCCGTTCCTTTACTAAAGATGGAAAGACATTATTGATTAAATGCCCTCTTCCCTCATGTTTTGTTTCCAAAACAACATCTTTCCCCTCTTGTTTCCCCCTCCCCCACCCCACCCCCTCTCTGTGACTGACTATGCCTGTGGATGACAACCTTGCCTCTGAAGTTGAACAAGGCCAAACAAAGTTTGTGAACACATTTCTGTCACAAGTAATCTTGTCAACACATATTGACTCATGTTAATTCAAAGTGAGCAACAGAGAATGTGAAAGTAGATGGACAGCGGTGATGCTGTCAAAGATTTGCCTGAAATACCCCCATGTTAGTCCCCGAGGAGAGTGAAAGGGAGATTTAGCCCACAGGTGTGTTTCTGGTTTACCTGGGTTTCTAAGTGAAGAGGGGTCACTCACATTATCCCAAAGTGGCAATGTATTTCTCTCAGATCAAGACAATATTGTTGACTTGTTTAGCTTGAACTAGAAATATAAATCATACCATAGTATGAAATTGAAGTTATTTGGCAGGATAGAAAAAGCATCAATGTAACTGTGTTTAAAGTGAATTAACTTTGACGAAGCTTACATTTTTGTCTTCTTTATTTCATAATTAACTTAATTTTTCAAACCGTGATGTTGCATATATTAGAAATTCAATTTCAAAGTTTTTATGGAATATTTCAAAGTGATGATCTGCTAGGAAATAGGTTTAATTTTAAGGTCAGCTTATCTTAGCAGGATCTTATTTTCATTATATAACCATGTACTTTTTTGAGTATGCAAGAGTGAGATAACCAGGACTGCAGTCATCTATGCTCATAGATATGTGGTTGTTTCTGTAGGGATAAAAATAATCTCTTCCAAAAGGCATCATTATGTCCTTTTGAAGTAAAGTACATTCTCCTTCTGCTGCAATGAGGCAAATTTGTCAATCTGTTTTCCTTTTTTACGTATTTAGATGGAAAGTAATGAGGGTGTGTCTAATAGAGCTAAACACTGAGATGATGTGATTAGATTAAGAAGCAATCCTCAAGATGTCTGCCCTGTGGAGATGCCATCCCACTTTAGATGCCTTCTTTCCTCCTGATTCCTGTCTCCATGACAACACCAGCATTGAGGTGAAAATGAAAATGAGGACATGTTCCAAAAGTCATTTCAATTAAAGAGAAGGTTGAGTTCTGGGAAAGGTGAAAATCATTTGTGAGCTTTTTCATTCCTTTTATGTCAGTTTGGAAGAACAAAATAGTAAAAGTGTCCCCTGAAAAGGATTGCTCTTCGAATACCCTCATATTCAAAATGTGAGGAGAAATAGCTGAAGAGCTCAGGCCGAAGATTCATTCCACATATGTGTGCAGTCCCATTTACCCATTTCTGTGTGTAGTGCATGTGCTTTTCAACAAGATTTCATCAATTTCTTATCATTTTGATGATTCCAAGACCTCACAGTATACACCACTTCTTACGTAGACATGATGAACTTTCACACTTGCTTTGAGACAGTTTCTTTCATAATGTAATCATTTGACCAGAACTCAACTTTATCTTTAAGTCAGATTTTGCCACTCTGAAATAACTGTTGCATCCACAGGATGCACATGAATACATTTTTGTCGGGTAGTAATGTTTTAAGTATCTACTGGAAAGATGAAATAGATCCTTAATATTTTGCAAGACAGAACAGTAACAAATTTTGATACGGATCAATAGTAATTTTTGAATATTATATAGATTGAAGTATACAGTCTTTTTGGTATATGTCTTGTATAAATTTTATATTTGATATTGTGAATGATTTTAAGAAGGGTTTGTAACACATCAAATTGACATGCAACATTTGGGAACCTTGAGGCTGAGTGCAGTAATATTATGCTGAGTGTATACTTGTACATGGCTATCTATCAAATCTATCAAAATCTTATTGGTGTGTGAATGGCTTGAGGATGATATTAATCAAATATCTGAACACAAGACAAAAAGTCCTTCCTATCATCAGACACCAGTGCTCTCAAATATTACAGGATGGGCAGCGGTAAAGTGGAATATGTTGATTGATAGATGGGAAGGGGTTTGTAGCTCTATACTGATGGGTTTAGTGACAACTGTAATGAGGGCTTCAATTAAAGTAGTGTGATGGATGAGGATTAGGAAAGAGACAGTAAGTGGTTTTGAGGAAAGACTTGGCTATGACTTCTGTCATCCTGATAGAGAAAAAATGATAAAGCCCCCTCCCATCCTTGTCTATCTGTCTGTCTGTCTGTGTCTCTCATGCTTTCTCCTGCACTCCCTTTCATCTCTCTCTCTCTCTCTCCCTTTTCCTCTCCTCTCTCCCTCTCTCCTCTCTCCCTCTCTCCTCTCTCCCTCTCTCCCCTCCCATCTCTCTCTCTCTCTCTCTCTCTTTCCCTCTTGTCTCTCTCCCCCTTTGCCTCTCACTATTCTCTCTTTCCCCTTTTCTCTGTCTGTTCTATTTCTTCCATTCTCCCCTCTGACAATTTTATTTTTCTTCTTTATCTCAGTTCGTGTCTTTACTTTTTAAGTTATCTTTCTTTTCATTTCCTCATTATTCTTTCATTCAAAATCATGTCCGTCTTTTTGTATTTTGTTCTCTCATCTCTTTTTATACCCCTGCCAAATGAAGTTTGAAGGGGGTATATAGGAATCAGCGTGTGGGCAGGCGGTCGGGCAGTCGGGAGGGCGGTCGGGCGGTCAGTCTGTTGCAAATCTTTCGCATCGAACTACTTCCTCATTTTTCGAGCAATGCTCATGAAATTTGGCACACACATTGGCCTTGGGATGGAGATGTGCAAGACATATTTTTTTAATGTGTCAGAACTGTGTTGCCATGGTAACGGCATATTATGGCAATAAATCAGGTTGAAATTTTGCGCATCGAACTACTTCCTCATTTTTCGAGCAATGCTCATGAAATTCGCCACACACATTGGTCTTGGGATGAAGATGTGCAAGACATATTTTTTGAATGTGTCGGAATCTCTGTTGTCATGGTAACAGCATATTATGACAAATCAGATTGAAATCTTGCGCATCGAACTACTTCCTCATTTTTCAAGGAATGCCCATGAAATTTGGCACACACATTTGTCTTGGGATGGAGATGTGCAAGACATATTATTTGAATGTGTCACAAACTCAGTTGCCATGGTAACAGCATATTATGGCAATAAATCAGGTTGAAATTTTGCGCATCGAACTACTTCCTCATTTTTCGAGCAATGCTCATGAAATTCGCCACACACATTGGTCTTGGGATGAAGATGTGCAAGACATATTTTTTGAATGTGTCGGAATCTCTGTTGTCATGGTAACAGCATATTATGACAAATCAGATTGAAATCTTGCGCATCGAACTACTTCCTCATTTTTCAAGCAATGCTCTTGAAATTTGGCACACACATTGGTCTTGTGGTAAAGATGTGCAAGACATATTGTTCCAATGTGTGGCAAATGTGTTACCATGGTAAGACATATGGCAATAAAACAGGAAAATATTGCACGTCAAACCACTTCCTATTTTTCGAGCAATGCTCAGGAAATTTGGCACACACATTGGGGCGGGGGTATTAATCACCTTCATTGATATTCTAGTTTCCTTTGTAATCTGTGCATTTTGTCAGCAATAATGTCAGTGAAAATGCAACTATCATGATAAAGTGGCTTTAAGCTTGTCATAGGCCCTGTTCAGGCGCTCTTTTAAAGCGTACCGTACCTGTGCCAAACTGTACCGTGCCAGAGGAGGCGCCTCAACACTCTAAAGTGAACCGTACCCGTACCGTGCCGCTCCAAAAGCGTTCCATGGCAGACCACCTCTCGAGGTGGTCCAGAGCGTGCCAAAGCGTGCCAAGGCGAACCGTACCATGCCTCGACGAGCACCTGAATGCAAACCGTACTGTACCAGAAGTGGTAATTCAACGAGCGCACTAAATTGCATGTTATTTATTCACGTGCTCCATGAGTTTATTAGCAATATAGTGTAGTGCAGTGATCGAGAGCTTGATTGATCGTGATGATATCAGCCGAGCCCAGGGAGCGATAGTTGTGTTGAACAGCGCGCCAAATTCCTCACCTTTGACCCTAGTTGCTGGTACGTCCTCTCAGATTCGCGCGCGAGGCGTACCGAATACGTACCTTTGAGGTACGTTTCCCAATAAGCGCCTGAACGCTTACTTTCTAACCACCCTGGCACGGTACTCTACGGCACGGTTTACTTCCAAAAAGTGCCTGAACAGGGCCATATATATATATATATATATATATATATATATAGTATGTTTGAATATTTGAATTAATTAATGCTCATCTGTCTGAGAGTAGACATTAGTGCACTGTCAGACATAGGATTCTTGTAATCTCAACTCCTTCAAAGATATTTCTGAACGGTTTGAAGAAAATATCCCAACAGAGATGTCTGAAATCCCAGGTGGCCTATTTTGAATTTCCCTACAGTTCTTTTCCCCATCTCACTCCCTCGAAAGTAATCATGTAACTTCCCCCCTGAAAGGTAGGAGAAGTAAAGGTATCAAATAGTAACATTATAACTACCAGGAGAAGGTTCTCTCCTTTCTAACCAGCACATCCCGCTGATCAAATGTCAAACACACCGACTCAGGACTGATATTAGCCAAATATCCCCTATCATAGGCACAAGTCTCCGGTTTCGGGGATCAATTAGTGGGAGCTGAAACACAATACAGTTAACGCGCCAGGGCTAGTGAGCGAGAGAGAGAGAGCTGGCTGTTTTGGGTGTTACGTGAAACGCTTTCGAGCTATTCCGAGTTTTGGATCCTGGTTGGAGCAGAGGTAAAAATAAAAAAGCCTCCATTACAGCGCTTGTCGTCTGCCGAAAACAACGAATTAGAGGTACCTTGGTTTCATGAAATCAGAGTGGAAAATCAAATGGGGGTTGAAATGAAAAATCAGACAGCCCACAGAGAATTTTGTAGAAGTCACTTTCATTTTGAGTAACTGTGCAAGGTCTGGTTCTGAGACAGGGTTGAAATTTGAATGAACCCTGTTTCTCAGAAAAGCCCAGGAAAGGTCAAACTATTTCTAATTGGTTATGAGATACCGCGGGTTATTAGAAAACGAGGACATAAGAGTGTTCAGTTTCCCAACACACACCTTTTGCATTCGGTTCATTGCACCTTTGCAAAAAAACAAAAATGAATAGAATCTGTATTCAAACCATTTAAAGTTTATTAATGATTTGATATGTAATTGGCTTTGCTTTCACATGTTCAAATGCCACTTCTCTTTCAGTTAACTATGAAATCAACATTTTAAAACTAAAAATTTGATGCCAACTTATTTCATTTTTCTGCTCTGCCTTTACATATGGTGCAGTGGTTATATATTTTCTGCTGAGAGCAAGAAGGGCATTAACTGTTAATTGCTATAAGTTAAAGAGAAAGTTGAGTTCTGTGTGCAGTGTATGTACTATTCAGCTTAATTTGGTCAATTTCTTATCACTTTGATGATTCCTAAACCTCACAGTATATACCAATTCTTATGTAGACATGATCAACCTTTCCCAATTGCTTGGAGACAGTTTCTTTCACAATATAATCTCATGACCAGAACTCAATTTTATCTTTAAAGCTCATAGACAGTCTCGGTAGCAAAAATCTTACTGGCAAGAAACTTATCTAACATAGTCACATACTATTCTCCTTTTATCATAAGACACATGTACGAGATTATTTAACATTTCCATTCACGATTTCGAACAAATTTTAGTGTAAATATCTGTAAGAAACGCTTGGTAACGGCTTTTCACTGCCTCACGCTGAGACCATATCCACCCGAACGTTCCCCACACAATAAACCCAGCGCTTCGCACTATGTGTAGCGTATTCTATAACACACAGCAATCCATGTGTGTGGCCGTTGTTCAAATTTACATCCCCTCTTTTTTGGGCCAGGGATTTTCATTCTTTTCACCTCTAATTTGATAAATATTTCACTTGAGGAGGAAAAAACTTCACAGCATCTTAGTTATGTTAGTACCCTGCTATTTATTAAGTAAAATCAAAGAAATCGCACGAAAAGTTTTTGAGGGCTTCCCAAAACTATCTAATACCTTTAAAGGTTCCCTTTTATGGAATTACAAAGGAACTTCAATTAGTAGACTTTTCTACTGTGAATCCAGATCTGTCAACCATTTTACCTGAATTCCATTCATTAATCTGTAAACTTGAAAATAAAAAATTAATTGGGAACGCCCCTAAAAATTTTGGAAAATCGGTCCAGCGATCGATGACGTCATGTGACGTCACACTCAGAATGCTTGACTCCACGCAAGCTGAAAGTGTGTGTGTAGGCTATTGAACTTCGTGTAGATCCTAGCTTCGACTTCGTGTAGATCCTAGCTTCGACTTCGTGCCATTACAGCCCTTCATTTTAGTTTTTTTTAAATCCTATATCAACGAACGATAACATCTTCTTCAGACAGAAGAAATAAAAGAGGAATTAGGGGCACGGCCGTATTTGTTTGAACCAGACATGTCGGATTCTGATTATATGACAGAGACGTCCCTGATTTCAATAACGGAGAAGATATCGACGGGAGACTTGGGAATTATAACTAGTAATTCCTTTTGATAATTAGATTGCCGATTAAATTTTAATTTACGCATATCCACCAATTATGAATCTTGTTTGCGCTTGCAAAATGCCCCAGTCCTGATGAGGCTGAGCTGATAGCTGATCGAGGCAGTGAGCTCGACGTGCGCAGGTGTACACGCCGTGCCGTTCGGTCGTTCGCCTGCTGACCCTGCCTGGCCTGGGCTTGGGTAGGGTTTTACTGGTGCATGGGGTGGTAGCGTTTTGTTTCTAGTAAATTCTAACATTGATATCCAGAAAACCCTTAGCTCTCCTGTTACCTTGCATGTTTTCATTGTGCTGCTATGAATAATAAGTACCGGTAGACTAAGTTAGTGTAGGTACAGTGATAGTTGATCAATAGATATATGATCAATAGATACCGTAGATCAAGTTTGATTTTGGGGATGGCATCTTGCTTCAGAGACGGCCTCTTCTTGATGCCAAACGCCGCATGCAGCCCCGTACTATCGAGGAAGTCCTCCGCACAAATGTGCTCGGAACACACGGACACTGCGGTCACTCGGCCCCTTCCAATTGACGCGAGTTAGTTTCACTTTTGAGGTCCATTTTCTTCTAATATTTGGGTCTTTGAGGAATAAATGTAGACTTACACCCTCCTTTGTGATGTTGCTGCAACCTGCAAAGACACAGCGTTGCGGCATACTTCGATTTAGAGGTGGTTTTCGAGGTGGTATATAACTGCAAGTTAGTTTGCACGCGTGTTATATGCAAGATATTGTAAACAAGCACCGGCGATGTCGGTTTGTGACGTCACACGTCAATCATGCTCGAAGAACGAGAATTCGGGGTTTAAAAGGGGGCGGAGCTTAGCAGACTCGTTTAGGCCTGAATACGTGGGGAAAATATTATTTAAAAAATATTCAGATACGTATTCATTGCAAACGGATGTCATTTTTCAATTTAGATGAGTATCATGTACAAAATAACAAGAATTAGAATTTCATAGAAGGGAACCTTTAAGGTCCTTCTGGCTCTCAGCAGACCCTTTCTTTGTTGCCATACAATGTTTAAAGAGAAGAAAAATTGAACAAGGAGGTAATAAATGAGAGAAAAGATAATATAGATGGTAGAAAAGAAATCATGCACAGCGTAGCTGATGCTATTTCTAACTTAATAAGTTATTGGCAATAGTCCTTGTACTTGTCATTCTTTTAAGCCACCTTGTGATGGTGGTGATAACATACTGATTGACCAGATCAGAACTTGTCCTGTCATAAGACTAAACCTGACCTCTACCAGGGGCGCCCTCGCGAGGTAATAGGTAGCACGCGAGGGGGAAGTCTTCTGTTATCCTGTTTGAAATGATAGTCTGTGTCGCCAGACTTTCCTCATAACCTGAATGAGGAAAAGCTTAAAGATAAAAATGAATTCTGGTCACGTGATTATATTGTGAAAGAAACTGTCTCAAAGCAATTGGGAATGGTTGATCATGTTTATATAAGAATTGGTGTGTATTGTTGGGTTTTGGAATCATCAAAATGATAAGAAATTGACCCACTTTTGCTGAAAGCACATGCTCTGAACACATAAATGAGTATATGGGACTGCACACACACTTGTAGCATGAATGTTCGGCCTGAACACTTCAGCTATTTCTCATCATATTTCGAATAAGAGGGAATGGGAAGAGCAATCCTTTTCAGGGGGGGGGGGGGCATTTCTACTATGATGTTCTTCTAAACTGGCTGAAAAGGAATAAGAAAGCTCACAAATGATTTTTCACCTTTCCCTGAACTCAACCTTCTCTTTATAATGACCAAGAGAAGAGGTAAGGTTCTTCTGTCAGAGCTTTGTGAAATAGGATGAGGGAATAAAAGATTTCATATTTTCTTAATCATGTCAGCAGGATTTCATCTGGAGAGAGAAGTAGAATTGAACTAAAATGAAATGATGAGTGACTTTTATCAAGGAGTTTTAAAGCTCCTTGCTTTCATCAAAACTATCTTTTGCTTTCATATCCATTTTGTATTTTCCTGAATTTTTTTTTCTCATATTATATCCTGGTTCTGAACAAATGTTGCTCTGAGAGTATTTTTGTTGATTGATATACAGTAGCGGAAGTTGCTTGCGTTATCATGAATTCTGTTAGCTTCAAATATATATATATATATATTTATATGTGTATATATATTTATGTTATACATGTATTACACAGTTGGGAATGAATACTGTGATATCTCATTCTCTGTATATTTTGTCAAACCTAGCCACTTGATATATCGCAAGCAGTGCAGAGCTATCTCAATCAGAGACTAGGTACAGAAAGCTCGTGCGAATTCCAGGAATACGTCCATGGGATGAAATAGAGCTGATTTCCTGGCGCTATTGCACGGCAGGCAAGCACCCCTCCACCCGACTCCCAAAATAATCAAGCTCCTTCAGTATCGTTTCCAGGCATGGATTAGACCTAGTAATTGATTTAAAGCCCATTGCATCCATCAGACCTTGTGAACAGGAATCTAATCTGTCCATTCGGGCTTCGTCACGGCCCACTGCGGGGGGAACAGTGATCTGAAGTTGCTAACGTTTGGCAAGTTTCATAGTTTTGTGCAAGGCCAACGGTGTGTTACATCACATCTAAACACGGCGGGGGGGGGGGGGGGGGGGGGGGGGGGGGGGAACAGTGATCTGAAGTTGCTAACGTTTGGCAAGTTTCATAGTTTTGTGCAAGGCCAACGGTGTGTTACATCACATCTAAACATCTTCTCCCCAGGAAAGAGAATCTCGTGGAGAAAGTTTACCCACTTTGCGAATCTGCGGGTTGTGCAGAAAACTGAAGTAAAACTCGCCTTGATCATCCCATTTCACCAATTATCTGACAGCTCTTGATAGCCCATGCCAGCAGTGCTGTCCATTTAATCATGTGAAGACGAGGGAGCTCAATTTACATCAATCAGGGATTTCATTGCACACAAACAAGAGACATAAAAATGATCACCCTGGTGAGAGTTAGGCTAGATTTTAATATGTCAGAAGGAAGTGTCAATGGAGGATAATGGATTAGTTAATTACTGTCCCACCATCCATTTATCCCACTGCTGCCTCCGCAAATTTGTCCTAATTCTGGAATCTTGACTTTGGTTGGATTTAGGTGAGGAAGCTGTGAGGGATACCAATTGACGTCTATTAGAGACCACTCCAAAAAGGAAAGACCTCCTCAATTTAGGTATTTAAGTACTCTGTTGTCATCCACTGTGCGCCGAAGAGCCACTGAGGAAGGAGCTGACAAGATGCATCAGCAACAGGAAGGCTCTCATCAAGTCCGCTGCATCTTGGACTCGATCTGCTCAATCTTTTTTTTCTTCTCTTCATGCAGTAGTTGCTCTCTTTCTCATTCGTTGTTCAACTGATGTTCCTCTTCTAATTTTGTAACTTGCTGATCTCTTATCCTATTTTCTCTGCCATTATTTCTCCATCCTTTTCATCCTTTCAAATTTAAGAAAGGTTTCACAATGCTAGAAATGTGAAAGGTTGGGTTGGAAATACTGTTGTTGTTTTTTTCTCCAAATGTACCAGTCAAGGAACTTAAATTGTTTTTCTTTAGTCCACGGCTTATATCAATAATAATAATAAACCATTCATGTATAGCGCATAGCACATTACAGAATTAGGTCTCTATGCTGTTAGAAGAAAAAGAAAAAAGCAAAGAGATAATACGTTACTGAGTTCCTTTTATCTGTATAACATTTGTGAGATAAAGCAACATTATAAATGAATCTCTTCCATTGTTTTAATGATGTACATGTTCATGTACATGTTTGCTATTCAAATACACCAGCTTTTCCCCTGTTTGTGTTTGATTTCCCTCCGCTTTTCCTGATTGTAAGATTGGCCACAGCTTTCAAAGTTTGTGTAATTTATATTCAGACTCTGATATCAGAATTCAAAGCTATCAGAAACTTTAGCCTATACTCTGCCTAGAGAAATGGCATAAATTTCAAGGAAACCGAGAAGCTATCTATTGAGGCTTTCCCCAAGTGTTTTTTAAGAAGCACCCAATATGTCAGCCCAAAGGCAATGTCTTTGCCTCTCTCTCTCTCATGAAGTTAGCTCAGGCCATTCCTCTTCTTGAACCTGCATGAAACATCCTGCTTATCCATGTCTTATAATTATGTTGGTCTGGTCCTTTTAGATACAAAGAAATAGAACTAATATATAATAACACTAAGAGTTTTATTTTGTCTAATGAAGAGTGGACAGAGACTGGATATAACTGATTTCACACACTTAGTCATTGTTTCTGTGTTGGTACATTTTCATTTTTTTTTTTAGCAGAAACCATAAGCAGTAAAGAGGAATGACCACCCTTTCAAAATAAAATCATTTGCATTATAGTATGCAGCATTGATGAAGTTTAATTGAGTGTCTTTTATTTGTTTGCGTGTCTTTTTTTTATGTGAAAGTGCTATCAAATGAATGCTGTGATATTAAAGTAGTCTGATGGTTATTCCTCTCAGATAGGAGCAAGTGTTCTTGAATTTCTATCAAAACTTATGATGTTATTTATGTAAAACATTCATTTGTCCTAGTAAACTAGTTTAAGCTTTGGTTAGTCAGTGTCCCAGAGAGGAAAGAAATGCAAAATGGTGGCATAGAAAGGATGACTCTTGTCCTGGAGTGTCTCAGGGAAGCATCTCATTTCACCCCAAGGCAATCTCCTTGAATTTGTATTCTTTCCTTCAGGACATGCCTGAACAATATTGACCTTCTAGTTTCAAGAAATCTCTTTACCCCAATTTTTTTATTTTTTCTCTCTTTTTCTTTTCTTCTTCTTCTTCTTCTTCTTCTTCTTCTTCTTCTTCTTCTCTTTTTTTTCTTTCTTTGTTTTTTTGGTTGTTTTGTTGGGTTTTTTTTTTTTGGGGGGGGGCAGTTCAATGTTTTTTATTTGTCTTGTCTGTTTCTTTTTCTTCACTTTCCTCCACTCCCACCCCCATTGTCCTCCCCACCCTCTTGTTGAAAGTAACCCCTCCCTGAATGTAGCCCTTGCCAATCCCAGCGCCCTCTGAATTATGATATCATGAAGAAAAAAAATCACATTCAAGTATGATTACTATACTTTTCTGTGGATGCTTTTCGACCATTAAGCCTCATCACATGCCTGTTCTCTTATATCTTTATACTATTTTCTCCATAGATTTTCTGGACGCTGGCACCCCACCCCTCCACTTTCCATATATCTTACGCCTGTAGCATGAAACAGTGTGATCTATTTGTTTGATTGACAGAGTAAGGATTTCACAGATAAATGGCCCATGGTGCTACTAGCCATTCTGACCTCAAATGTTTTATTCAGTGAGGCTCGATATGCAACGCGACAGATTTCTTTTTTTAACGCACATTTTATATGCATATACAACGTGCTTGTACTAGATTGTCATGTCAGGGACAGAACTGGGATTAACTATGGTTGACAAAAGTAGATGCTCTTTTCAGCTTAAGCTTCTTAATAAAAATTCAACTTGTCAGACTTCTGCAAGATTAAATATCCTCAAAACTGCACATTTTGATGTTAATGCCAAAGAAGGTTGTAGATTCCATCTGTTGGAGCCAGATGGGGCCTTAATTCCATGTTTTTTCACAAATCATACACCCTTTTGACTCTCAGCAGATGGTATGAAAAATGTAACGCACATATGTACCTAAATTGAAAGTAGCAAATGGTAAATAGAAATATTGATCTTAATAAACACTCTACGTCAGGTCAAAGTATCTAAAGAGAGAAGTAGGATAAAGAGTAAGAACTGTTCCCTGTGAAAAGAGGTTCATGGAATCATGATCAGGGGCACCTCACTTTGCCATGATAAGATGAAAAGCTACACGTCACGCTCTGTTCATCAGTTGAGCGCAATCCCCGTCTTCGGTTCCACACTCGAGAACATGGATCGCATTCAGTCACAGAGAGTGACCATCAAATCTCCACCTCAGAAGAGAAAATTAAAATTTCATCAGCAAACTCTTTGCTTTTCATATCCCGTTCCTCTCGGTTTCCCCCTTACTTGGGTTTCACTGTAGAGGTTACAGCGCGCTTGAATTACAAGAAGCATATGTAAATGCACTTTACAGTCCTGACAGAGTGACATCTAGAATTTGAGGGAAAAGGTTTGAGGTTCTCTTTCTCTCTCTCTCTTTCTGTCTTTCTATACAACTAATTTTCCTTATCTTTTACAACCTTTTTTCTCCCAATTTATCTGTATTGCCAGCTTCTTTGCTGCCAACTCACATATTTCATGTCATACATTCATTCCTCCTCTCTGCCCCTATAAAAATAAAGAAATCAATTTGATTTTGAGTCTCCTCATAAAATTAAATTTGTCAGAATTCTTCAGTTAGTTAAAAGTCATTTGACATTTATTTTGCTTTGTCAGATGGCTTGTTATAAGACCGTAAGAGTTAGAATAAGAAACCCTGGTTCCTAAGATTGTGATTACGAGTATGTTGTGACATTTACCCACTATTAACCTTTTCAGAAAATTGCTCTCCGAAAGGTAACGTGTCTACCCACTCTCCTAACTTCCCTTTTCTTGTGTGCCTTCAGCAAAAAACACATTTAATGGGATTGCTAAAGAATTGTACTGCTGCCGGGCAACGGACGGCAGGATTTACATCCCCCGGTCTCAAAAAGATAAAGAAGGAGAGGGGCAGCGACCCAGGGACACTGCCCCATCAAGCTATGCCTAAATATTGACACACTATTTGGTGAAAAGCGACTGAATCTGCTGGCGTTTGTCGGCTGCCCAGCAGCGGTGCAGGGCTACGTCAACATAGACGGGTATCCGGGCAATGCCCCACTTGTATTGAATTCTCTCCATCTTTTTTTTTTCCTTCTGTTTTTTAGTTTTCCCCTCGGAGGTATTTTTAAGACAGATTGGCATCTGCTAGTTGACAGTTGTGAAAAAGAGGACATGTGAAATTCAATCGTCTAGCAATTCTTCACTTGAAGTAAAGGCCAGTTGCTTTGTAATCTACTTTTGATGAATTTGATGTATTAGTAGTGTCTGTAATTTAAAAATGGTAAAAACTACAATTTAGTTAAAATGGTTGTTCCATTGAATGAAAAGTGGGAATATGATCATGCAAACACAGTCAATACATTGTTCTTGATAATAATAGTCAATATATCTCTCCATATTACCTACTATTTATATTTGTTGTTGTTTTTCTTCTATTCCGTTTTGTTGGTTTGAAATTCATTCAGGATATCCCTTTGCTACTGCTAACCAGTGCTGGGTTTTAAGTAAATATTTTTGTTCCTCTCTTCTTTAATTCCAATCCGAAAACTGACTCTGAGGCAGGCACATTCTGAAATACCTGAAAATGTCTACTTTCTCCCATTAAAGGGAAATCCAACCTTTATAGCAAGTTGCTTTGAAAGAAAGAGGAATAATCAGAGAAGCAGATTGGTGAAAGTTTGAACGAAATTGGACAAGCAACAAGAAAGTTATGAATTTTTGAAAGTTGTAATCACTATGCATATGGGAATTTCAAATTGGCCGAATAGGTAAAGTCACTGTGATGTAGCTTTGGACAACTCCCCCATTTGCTCTAACACACAAAATGACTCAAATGTCACTTTTTTTCAAAATGCATTACTCAGTAGGATCTTTTCCTTCATGAGGACCTCTAACAATATGCTATCTCCAATATATTTTGAGTACTGCCCTGAGGGTAAAAGTCCTTGAAGAAAACCGCAAATTAATGATATTTTTGTGTACGACAAATGGGAGAGTTGTCCACAAAAATGTCACAATTGACGCACCAAATTGCCAATTTGAGATTCGCATAGATGTAGTGATCTCATTTTTCAAACATCCATAACTTTCTTAGTCTTTGTCCGATTTCTTTCAAACTTTCACCATCCTGTTTTTCTTATTTTTCTGCTTTCACACAAATCATCTTATTATCAAGGATGGATTGCCCTTTAATCTAAAAAAAAGAAGAAGCAGTATGTCTGTGAATTCACTGAGAGTCTTGTTACCTCCGTAATTCAGAACTGACATTCATCACTTATACATGGTTGCCTATTCATGTATAGAGCGAGATGGTCCCTTGTCGTTGCTAGGCATTGCAGTTTAATGATTTTTTAAATTCTGTTTTCCCCCCCACAGTTGTGTTTTCTTTTCTGCCTCTTGTTGATAACAAGTATTCTTCACCATGCTAACAACAAGAAGTTCTCCTGTATCTAGCCATTAATACAAAGAACAAACATCATGAAAGCATATATAGACAGGGTTACTTAATCATAGTTTGGAGTACAGACATCATTAGAGGCGCTTTATCTTCCTTTATTACTCTTTATCCTGTCTTCTCTTAGTCTTTAAGTTCATTCTATATATATCTTCTGCGGAGAGCCAGAAGAGCGTTAACTCATGCACTTTTACAGTGTAAAAGTGTATTACACAGAGTTAACGCCCTTCTGGCTTTCAGCAGAGGATATAATCTTGCTACATGTCTTGCTTAACATTCATTTAGAGGCTACGATCACCTTAGCCTGTTTAAAATATACGCGATTAAGTAGTTTACTGTTGTTTTTTCAAATGTCTTTTTCAGTATGGATCATATATAACTAGTCTGTGTTCTGATACTTTATCAACCCTACATCTTTTCTTTTAACTGTTTTTCTTCTGGTTCTTCCCCACTATTCTCTCTATTTTACCATTTCTCTGTCTCTATACAGGCCTTTTTCTGTGCATATTGATATCTCTCTACCATATCTTTGTCAGTACTAATATTGTCATCATCATCATCATCATTATCGTCATCATCACCATCATCATCATGATCATCATCACCATCATCAACCTCTCTCCATTGTATATTCCTCATTCTCTTTTTCTTTATCTCACTCTGTTTTCTTGTCTATTTCTCTGCCTATTTATATCTATCTACCATATCTTTGTCAATACCCATATCTCCTCCTCATCGTTTTGTCATCATCATCATCATCATCATCATCCTAGCTCTCTCTGTTGTCTTTTTCTCATTCTATCTTTCCCTCTCCCTTCTTCCTCTCTCGTATATCCTCTTGTCTTTCCTTCTGTGTGGTGATTACAATCGGTCATTTGTCAGATATGCTTGATGGATATGCCACTTAGAAGCAACCCAGCATTCCATCTTATCCCAGACTATCTCATTCTTCCATTCCATCAACCAAATTCTCCCCCTATTCTCATCCTCTTCCATTTCATTGTGTCCCACCCCCACTCCCTCTCCATCAAATTTGAAATTTCTGCGTTCCTAGGAACGAATCAGTGTTGAAGTTTTTTATTTGTTTCACAGAGTTCCCCATGATGTGTGATGATGGGCATGAGTTTTTGTTTTATCAGAGAGGATGTTGAGAGTGCTGAGGATGTTCTGCTCATCATGCGATAAAGACCACAAATTGTTTCATTGTATTCAACTCATTGTATTCCCTCTCAATCAAATTTGAAATGTACTCGTTCCTAAAAACAAATCGCTCTTGAAGGCATCTGTTTGTTTCATTGAGATCAGTTGCGGTTCTATAAAAAAAAAAAAGAAAGATCTTCTGCACATCTTGTAGTAAAGCAGTTTAAAGACGAGAAAGCATTTTATGATCTTCAACTCCCACTCTCTCTCAATCAAATTTGAAAATTCTTTATTCCTAAGGACATATGGGTGTTCAAGGCTTTTATTTTATCTTCACTGAAATCCATTGATATATGAAAATGGACATTTTGTTCTATCAAAAAGGATTACATGCACATTTTGTGGTGAAGACAATCAATTATTTGAGAGGAAAATTTATGCATTTATGCATCTTATTTTGCTGATAATATATGCAGTGTTTGAAAGTACTATTTTCCTTTTATCTCACTCAGTATGATTGCAAAAGTTTGATAATGACACAGGATCATCGGAGAAAAAAACCAAAAAAACCTGTAACTTTTCTATTGCTAGACTTTTGTTGTGATGACATACATTCCAAAATTTCAAAAGCAGAGAAAGATACATTTTCACATTCAGTTACATCCAATGTAGTTCTAGAGATGACTTTTGATTGATTTGTGCTTAGAGGCAAATCATATTAGGTTAAAGGTAACAATCGGGTTTCACTGGGTAAGAAGACTAATCCCATACATCTAACCTCTGATATTTAGCTTGGGTTTCATGCAGAATTTGTAGGGCAATCTGGTTTATGTTGTATACTACTACATCAGCATTTTAATAACATTATCATCACCCCAGGAAATCACTCATTGCTGGTATTAAGGAGAAAACTGTGCCAGCAGAGGATTGCATTTCCAAGTTCAATCATAATTGTGTCCTCCCTGTAAAATCACTTTCCATGTCATACATACACCTGAAGGAAGATGTATGCATGCCGGCGGCCCCTCGCTTTCTCCGGTTTCATATGAATGGTGTTTGTGTTGTATTCTTTTCGTCATCTTTTCAAGCTTGTTCTTGCTTTGTGCTCGTGTTTATCCTCCAGCTTGAGTTTCTCTTGCATCCTTAGAGGAGATCGGTCATCACCATTTCAAAGTATGCTGACTTTCCTCAAATATAGACCTGTTGCCATGGTGATATGGGACACCATTTGAATAGTCATTTGATTGAGGTCCTCCTCATCAGTGTGATTGATGGGAATGGGGATCTATTTGAGGTACTAGTTGTCAGCACACTTTGAAGTTAGAATGAATCGCTAGGAAGTTGCATACCCATCTCAAATTTTCATTCAGCAGATCCATCATTTGATGATTTTGGTTTGCTATTGCATACATTATATGTATCTTGACTCTTAAGAGGCTCAGTGTGAAATCATTATGGGAGTTGTACAAATGGAATGTTTTTATTTTTCTTTTAATGCCTATCTGTAGACCATAGAAAAGAATTGATATTGATTTATTCTAAATCGTGAAATCCTTTTCATGTCAAGTCCAGATTGAAGGGAATATTTTTTTTCTTCAACATCACCTCTCTTCAGGTAAGTCCAGGTTACTTGTCTTTAAAAGAGCGATGTACAGGACTAAATAAAACATAAAATGAAAGATACATTTAGACATGGAAAATATACATTTATAAAAAAAAAATTAAACATGAGGGTGGATTCAGTTGATATGATCACTATCATAATCTTAGGTTCAATTCAGTTTTATTATGTTGAGGTTTGAATTTAAAATTATGAAGTTTTGATCATAAATCAAAATTGGTAAGTATCATTAAATAAAACATTGAAGGTATTGAATATCCATCTCAAAGACTCAAACTTTTGGTAGATTAAAACAATTTTATGAACATCATTTCAATTTCATACCTCTTCATTGTATGATGATAACAAGTAACAGATAGCTATTCAATCCATAAATTTCTGTAGACCTATCAAAACGAAGGGCAATATATAAATGGTAGCAATGATCGTAGGGGATATGATGACTTGTAGTAGTTTGATATGTGTTGGATATATTCATCGGTCGTAACATTACTTCGGCAGCGAGATGAAGAGTGGGGAAATGAAACTGCAAAACATCTCCTGCATAGTCGATAAGGCATCATGATGTGATAACAAGAATAGCAGAGTCAATTTCATTGAATTGCCTACAATATTGGGTTACACGAAGGATACATCTATGTGATATTCCCTAAGTGATGCGAGGAGAAATTCTGCTGTTTTAGGATGAAAACCGAGTATGTGGAGCAGGAAGATGAGTGAGTATTGCTAAAGATAATATTACGACTTCTCTCTCCATACCTCTTGTTCTCAATTTTCCTCTCCATCTCTCTCTTGCTTGCTCTCTCTTTCTCTCTCTCTCTCTCTTCACTTATCTTTTTCTCTCTTGTCTTCTCTTTGTCCCCCTTCTCTCTTTTTGTCTCTCTTCTCTCTCTTTCTGTTTCTCATTATTCTTCTCTTGTTCAGTAATGTATTGTGATTGCGCTTGCCGTGCTTGTGTCTGGCTTCAAACTTCTGTAACATTTCACTCTTTTTGTTGTGCCCATAACATCCATTTTGATTGTCTTTTCCTTGTGTAGGCCTAGAACTAAAAAAAAACCCAACCAGACTGTAATTGCTTTTGAAGTTGCTTCACTTCATCAAGTTGATTCAGTGCATGAATCCCTTTTTTTTTTGGGGGGGGAGGGGTGAGGTGCTCTTGCTCTCTCTCTCTATCCCTTTATCTCTTTCTCTCTCTCTCTCTCTCTTTATCTCTATCTTTATCTCTCACTCTCTCTCTTTCCCTGCCCCCTCTCTTTCTCTCTCCCTCTCTCTCACTCTCTCTGTTCCCCTTCTCGACCTCTCTCTCCTTTACTCTCCATCGCTTTTCCCTTTAGTTTCTCCATTTACTTCTATAACATTACAATACCACTGTATCAGTAGAGCCATCCATTCCTGTGTAATTGTTGGTAGAGCATGCAGTGAGCCGAGCAGGACTCATTATTGTCTTTCAGCGTGGCATGATTACAAAAAATGTAACCCTAGAGGATCTGGGTTTGTGTTTGCAATCGCAGGAAACGGGAAACTTTTCTATGAGTTCACCCAACCTGTAGAAGATGGTATCTCCCTGTAGCATCTCTTAACATATCATCCCTCAAGATGGCACATCCTTTTGTTCATCAACAACATGTTCAATCCAGCATTAAGCATTTCAGTATCATAACTTACTGCAGATTTTATACTGGTTCTGTTGATAATATTGCTAGGGTTAACTGTCTTGCAATTACAAGCACAGCATACTAGGGTCATATCCATGAAAGGTGTTCTTTTTATACTAGTTTTTACAGCGTTATCCACAAACACAATTTAGCCCTGCCCTGATAATTTGTATCTATTTGTATGTACATGTATCTTTGAGTAGGAGAATGCACCTGTTGTCGCGACTATAAAATTCTTCTTGTAAAATTGATATTCTTGTTTTTAACTTTTATCTTCATAAACTAAAATGGTAGATACTTTTTGTTGCTTTTAACTTGAAAGGGATGAAGAGTTGCTTTCTCACATGCCCAAATAAATGACAGATTCAAGTTTTTCAAAAGATTTATGAGAGCTGTTTACACATGCTACTCACTTTTACTTTAAAAAGCATGCAAGGAATATGAGAGACTCCCAATCCATAGTGTTTGAATTATTTTGCTTAGTCCCAGTTGTATGCATTCATGTATTTCTTAGACATGGCCAATGTCAAGGACAGTGCCGCAGACAATGTCACATAAAAAGAAATCAGGTAGAGGCCTCCTTAGTCCTTGATGTGTGATGTCAAGAGAACAGTGTTTACAGACCTGTTGCCAACTTTCCAAATCAGAGAAATATATCATGACAAAGTGAAATAACAGTCTGTGCAACAAAGTAATTATGATGAATACATTTTGTATAGCACCTGATATAGATATTTGAATTTACTGTTGGCCTATGTGTCATCTGTTTGGAGCCAGAAGGGCATTAACTCTGTACAAAATGATGGGACTTAATGCCCTTCGGGCTCCAAACAGAGAATATATCTTTCGTTAAACATTCTGCAGGTTTCTTGCAAAATTATAATAGTTCTATAAAACTAGTCTCGTTCATTTTTCTGAACTGAATGTATCTTACTTGCTTGTAGGAAAAATGCATATCCTAATGTTATTCATTAATCAATAATGGTCTGTGTAACCTTTAAAAAATATAACATTTAATTGCAAATTTAGTTCGTTTAGACTTCTTGCAGCAGAATCTGATATTTCAAAGCTTGTTTAAGGTAAGGTTGGGCCTCCCATCTACCTGTGGTTGAACCATCCTTCTTGTCTGCAGCCCACATTGTATGAGACATGATGACAGTGCTTCTTCCATCCTATGTGACTTGATGACATTAGTGAGGGAGGGGGACACATCTAAAGTCTCTCTTGACATGAATATGGCACTCGTCTGTCATGAATGTCTGCAGAACTTTAAAGGAACTCATCATTTCCACCTCAAGATTAAATCCAAGGGCTGTCCTTTGGTTGGAGAAAGACCTGTGGAGGCAGGGAGATTGTCCATTGTCTATTGAGAACTTTATTGTCCATGGAGAACTTTAAGAGAAACTCCTCATTTCACCTCAGAATTTTCAAAAGCTGATCTGTCATTTGAAGAAAGACCTCTGGAGCCAGGGATATTGCCTATTGTCTCAAGGTGCTCACTGCTCAATGCCTCTTGTCATCCTTTGTATTAGAGGGCAGATTCAGACATCTCCAGGGAATAGTACATATCAGACCCAACTCCTGGGAGAGATATCATTAGTGTGACATTAATATCATCTTATCTGGATTCTTTTCTGGCGATTAGGGTTGTCATCAGTTGGAAACATGGATGTCCATGCTTAGAATAAAAAGAACAAAAACTGATCTGGAATGATCCAGGTTAAGAAAATATAAAGTTCATGATAAACAGTTCACATATAGGATACTTTGTTTTTAATGAAGTAATTGAATTTTACTTTCTATTCTTTGTCATTAGATCAATTGTTTCTCTTCCCATTGTCACACTATCAGGAGAGCGTTTCATCAAGTGTCTTGTCAGTGATTTTTACTGACAAATTTGCTCTCAGCCAATCAGATGCAAGGATTTCAGTAGCTTGTAACAGTTGTCGGTAAAAATCACTGACAAAACGCTTGATGAAACGCTCCCCTGGTTGCTTTTTCAAAAGGTAGTCTTAATGGAAGAAGAAAAGCTTTAGTTGCTAAAATCTCATGCTGCTATTTTAAAAAGAACCGTTATATTAACCCAGGAAAATAACATAATTTGCAGCACATTAAAAATGTATATCATATTTCAGAGGATAATGGAATCATACATTATGTATTGCATGGAAACATTAAGTAACATTATGTGAATGACAATTGTACCTTACATTTCAATGTTATACTCAAGAGCCTACCTAGATAAACCTGTAGGCTATTGCTATATTGACAGTACTTATTAGATATTTTCTGAAGACAATGCAATACATAAAAAATCTCTCCTATTAACCTTCTTTTTCTTGCATGTGCCAAGTGGTTGAGAGATAAATCTAATAAATATGATCTAGTTTCAGTTGATATTTTGATAGCCTCCTTTTGTCTCTCTCCCTCCCTCCCAGCACGTCTTTGAGCGATACATTTGAAAGTATTTTGTCCAGCTGAATGAGGTTCTATTCTGAGTCTTCCAGGGTTCTCTTTCTTGATGAGATCCGGCAGAGCACCTGGGAGAATCTTTTATGGCCCATCCACTCTGGAGGCAGGACAAGACACTTCCCTGAGATTGGGAGGCATCGTGATTAGTAACCATAGCGATGAGTTCCACGATGTTGCCAAGTTGGCTAACGAGGAAGTACCCCTCCACCCTTCTCTCTCTCTTTCTCTGTCTGTCTCTCCCTGTCATTTTCTCAGGTCTGTTTAGTCTCTAGCATAATATTTTATATTAACCAGCCACTCTATAATCATCTTGTCAGAAGGAGCTTGCAGAATTTAGCAAGTGAAAGATTCCCTGAAAAGATAAATTTTGCTAATTCTGTAGGAATATACTACATGTATTTTAACAGTTCTGTCAAGGCACATTACTTTACCTTGACAACAGTAACAGGAACGATTTACAAGAGACATAGTCAGATGAATGGGAGAAGAGAGAGAGAATAGCCAAAGAAGGTGAAAGAAAGAAAGAAGAAGATACAGTGGAAATGGAGAAGGAAAAGACAGCAATAAAGTGAATGAGATTAAATGTGTCACTTTCAAATACTTATTATTGTGCAGCCTGTTTTGAGATATTTAAGATTTCTCTATTCCTATTGATTTGATTTTCGGAAACTTTTTAATTCTGTCACTTTCCTTTGAAGAAAGAGGAAGGCTTTAGTGAATGATAAAAAAAATTCCTTTATATACATGTCAAATACATAATTACAGACAATTATAAGTCTTAGAGCAGTGTTTTATTTGACTTCACTTCACTTAGTATTTTGTGTAAACTTATGTATTGATATTTTTGCTTGTAATATCTAATGCTATTTTGCATAGGTACATTATATATAGTCATCGTTTTTTCTTCTTCAAATCTCTTTATAACGTACTGTTAAAAATTGAGCACTATCATGCTCATGTGGTTTGTGATGCAGAGACAAGATATGAAGTCTTTGAATAACCACAGAGATATCATCAGTTGTCGGGGGATGGATATCTTGAACAGGAAAATACTGCTCCAGCCCCTAAACCACCTATTTTGCTACTCTAGTCTAAGAATATCTCAATTTCCTAGAATGGCTCGTATTTTCTCGTATCATTCCATCAGACGCCATGATTCCTGTCCCGGAAAACTGCATCAACCAAGAAGGTATTGAGGTTGTCTGAAGCTAATCAGCACCACTTTCAAACCATATCTAATTTTCATACAAACTGGTATTGTTTCATCATGATTCCAGAAAATCTGAAATGATGACAAAGATAGGGGTCCAGATTTCCACATCAAAATTTACTAAGACTACCCTCAGCTTCCTTAGGTTTAACTCCATCGGCACCAACATCAGACCAGCAGCAATTGGCATTTCCTCTTGATACTGTGATTAAATCTACTTGGCTCCTGCACATCCACAAATGTAATGTTAGCCGACCTCCCCTCTCCTATACCTTTGTTGTCTAAATTCCTTTTCTGGCTTCAGTGTTTATTCATTCAACATTGTGTCAGACATGCTCATATTTAATTTACCTATCCCAGTTAGCATTTTTGATAGCAGTCTAACTACACCATTGGGGTAGCTGCTATGGAACTTTGATCCACTGTAACTAGGGAAATTTCCTGCTGTTACATTTCAGGGTTAGTAAAATTGCTAATTTGGACATTATTATTAATGGATCTCATTATTGTTAATCATTCTATAATGGAAGGCCTACTTTGCAAAATATTTTGACATAGTAATATATTACACGTATTTGTGTATGGAGCCAAACAGATTCATGAGTGGTAATAATTGCCACTTTCCGGCTAAGACCCTTAAAGTGATTTGGTAACTTTGTAGATGCTTGATAAAATCTGAGCTGCCAGGCCTTACATGCTATCAGTGTATATAATATGGTGTAAAAATGAAGCCCAGGAAAAAAAATCACTTCAAAATCATCATGTGCTTTACAGAAGTAAACATATGCATTTTCCCCCATAGACTTAGTGTCAGACTAAAACGTATGGCCATACGCTTTTGGAAATGGGAGTATTCAGTCATAGATATCTTAATAATAGCATTATATATTTGAAAACCTTTCTATGCCTGGCTATTCATTCATCCTTCTGAACATCATTATACAAGACAGATATCAAAATTCAACAATTTATGAAATCAAGCCTCCACAAAGTTACCGAATCCCTTTAAAATACCGGTTTCGGTTGCGATGTGCACCATACAGCCAGTAACGCTTTTGCCAGGCAATTGTGAAGAAATTTTTCATTAAATCCAGATGACAAATCTAAAATGGGCAATATGTTGGCCATAAGAATTCATATAATGATATAGAATTCTTTCAAGAAAACTCAGTTCATTAGTCACACTCTAAATTATTCTTGTAGGAAGCAGTGATTTCAGCATTAGAGCCCAGACTCGTTCAACGACCCCCGCTACCCTAATTGGCTGTACATGTCTGACCGCCCATCTGCATGAAGATGTGAAAATAGCCATTGTGTTTTTTATCCAACAAGACGCCAAGATTTCCACCCAGGATGTCAAGATCTCCACTCCTCTCTCTTCCTATCCATCAGATGAGCCAGCCAAGATAGCAGGAGTGTATGCCATTCTCATCTGAGTCACTTGGCCATTTCAGACGAGACAAAATATTGTATCAAGAAACTAAAAAGGGAACACATATGATTACTGAGTCGTATAGTGAAAGGAGCATACACACTGGATAAGAAACATTGAATAAAGAAACATGGTTTGGGAGTTGTACACAGTTTTCTTGTGCATCAGGTTAGGATTTCTGCTTGTCAGTTACTGTCTTTATTCAAAACATTGCTTTAGTGCGTACACAGGAGATAGACCCTGATTCTTTATCAAACTTCCTTTTGCTGTATGACCTACATTGAACAATGTCTTGTTAGACGATATTCACACGAGAAAAAGATGAATGACTAATTTCATAGCTGTAAAGTTTTTTTTATGAAACATCATGTAGTTTTCCTTGTGTGAATGGGGGACTTTCTCCTGCAAAGCATCATATCATGAGAACTCAGGAAACAGGCCAAGCATTTGAAAGTTCTCCTTCTGGACATCTGGAAGTCCCAGGTCAATCCTCAATTTCAAAGAGAGCATGTGATTCAGATATCTTAAACAATTAGGTCAGCATGGTTTCGGTGCAGGACTGCTGTTTTAGTATTTACAGTATCTATATTTTTTTAGTAAAAGTGATGCTGCATGATGGATAAAAGCTTGAAAAGTGGAGATCTTGAAATTGTTTTATGTGGGTCTTTTTTTAGGAATAAACTTTGTCAATATCTATATCTTTTTATGGTTTTCATCCCTAAGTTCTGAAGCCCCTCTTGTCTGACACCCCTATGTTCTGACCAAAGCTGCTTCACTGGCTATGCACATTTCTGGAAGTGTAATTTCTTTTGTACATAAACTCACGATATGTTGGAACATGGGAGTACCAGAACATTCTGCCATCACAATATCATGGTATGGGAGGTTGAAGTTTTACTTAGCTAGAAAGAAAATTAGCCACCTTTGTGCATGGACAAAACCAAATTGTTGCTTGTAGTTTAATCAAGTATTGATTTGATGGAAGAAATATATGTTCCAGTATGGGCAGACAAGTGAATTCCAACTGTTTTCTGAGACATGTACTCAAAACATGATGGAATTAAATCAATTTTGATGTCATGAATTTGGTATTTATTTCTCTAAAAAGTAATAGAAATCAGTTACTTTAATCATTTTGTCCAGAGAGTAACAAACTGGTATATTAAACAATACTCTAAGATATGTGTCCAAATCCAGTGTACTTATAGAAGCTACTCATTGTAAGACTTACCATTTGCAACATTGCAAGACTGCCTAAAAGAAGTTACTGATAACGCTTTTGAAAAAAATACAGTGCCCCCGCTGCTTGGAAATCAGGAGGTAAGATATAGATCTGATGAAGGAAGAGGAAGAAATCAAAATGGCCCATTTATAGCTCCTATCCTTCTCAACCTTGTTCCCCCCTGCTAGAACTCTGTCATAGCACTGGAGGAATACAGAAAGATAGTGATCATGCATTGATGAAATGTAGGAGATCTTGTGAACAAATTATTTTTCCAATTTTAGTCTCGACTTCCTGTGCATGTTTCCTCTCCATCTAAATGTGTTGCTAACAGCTTCCTTAAGATTGCCCTGTATCTCCAAGTTCATCTTCTGGGTGTCGTCACCTTTAACGGCTTTCAATTTGGTGTGATTCCTAGAGAAATTGTTTTCTTTCAGCATATTAAAATGTTGTAGAATATGATTCCTGAATTGGGAGATTTAGTGTCCGTGAGATATGATCTTATGTATGAGTACTAACGGAATATCTTTCCATGTCATGCTTGTCAACAGAAGATCACTTCACTATATATATAGAAAATCAAATATTTTTTTGAAAAATTGAATAGATTTTGTATTCTATGTCATGCTTATCAACAGTAGATTACTTCTTATTAATGTTATTGAAATAACTATTTGAGTAGAAAATCAAACCTTTTTGAAAGATTGAAGTAGATTTCTGTTTCTTTATGTAAGGGTTAATCATTTCCAGAGAGATTTCTGTTCTGGTAAGTTTATGACTCAGTCCAGCTTTTTCATTTGTGATTTTTGTTTCAAAATCATAGTACACCCAGTATAAACCGACATGTTTTATTGATGATTGAGGTAGCAAACTGTCATATACATGATCAAAGTTGCCCACTTTTTCTTTTGAGCAAGTTCTAAAACAACAATTTTGGAGTTTGAAGACACTTTTCAAAGGTGTCAAAATATATTGTCTGGTGAGAGCTGGAAGGTTATCCACTCTGTGCAAAGTAATAATATTTAACCCATTAGCTACTGGAACTGGGTAATCCCTTATTAAAGGGAAGCTTGAGTTCTGGGAAAGGTAAAAAATAATTTGTGAACTTTCTCATTCTTATTATACAAGTTTGGAAGATTATCATAGTAGATATGTCCCCTGAAAAGGATTGCTCTTCAGATGCCCTCACATTCAAAATATGACAAGAAACAGCTAAAATGTTCGGGCCGAACATTTGTGTTTAGTCCCATATACACATTTCTGTGTGCAGTGCATGTGACTCTCAGCAGGATTGAGTCAATTTCTTATCATTTTTGTGATTCTAAAACCTTACAGCATACACCAATTGTTCTATATAATCAACCTTTCCCAATTGCTTTGGGACAGCTTCTTTCACAATTCAATCTCATGACCAGAACTTTACCTTTAGGGCCTATGGTAATGAGACAACGCAGTAGTGACAGGGTTTAAAGCTCTTCTGACTCTCAGCAGACAACATGTAGCTTGACCATCATTTCACACTCTTGTCCAGTAGTTCCAGACTCTTGGCCAAGATCCATAAGAGTGTCCGACAATGGAGATATGCAGACTGTCTTATTAGTAATTGATCATCATCATCATGATGCTAAAATTCTTGAGTCATTCTGTCATGAGCTTGTGATGTGATTCTTTTTTAATTCTCTAAGACGTTTCGGGGATCCACTTGTCTGATCATGGTCCATTAGAATATGACACAGTTTCCAAGTATTTCTCTCATCAAAATATTCTCATTTCCCTTTTTTGTTGGATGCATGCCATCAAAGTTAAATATAGTTAGCCCGGAGATGATACAGAATGGCGTGAAATTGCGCTTCATTCCTGCATGTTTGTCTGCGTCTTCATACAATAGTACATGACTTTTATGTAATGTGAAATAATCTGTGCTAAAAACGTCTGTCATGTGTGTAGGGTATTTTTATTAGTTTCTGGTATACTTTTCTTCTTTTCCAATTCCTCTTTTATCTTCTGACACAGTTCTTAACTTGAATATTCCTTCAATTATTTCCTCTCTGTTTTTTTTTCTTTTTGATCTTTTGGTCGTTTTTAATCTATTGACAAATGTTTTGCCGTAATTGCTCTGCTTGATTGAATACACAACTGAGGAAAAAAAAAATACATATAACAATCCAAATGTCAGTTTGGCATTTTGACAACAGTATCATATATTACTTTTCATATTGATTTTTTTTTTTTAAACATTTATTTAACAGAATTTTATTTCCCACAGCATTTGAAATCAAATTAAGAAACATTTAGCTTTCACATGAGAAATTACATTTTTGTAGGAGTAATTACTTTGTAAAAGGCTCTTTCCTCTCTCTGTTTGTATACTTGGCCTTTAGCTAGTAGGTAAAAGTTACTTTACTTTATTGTCAGGTAATCTTTAGGCTGGCCATTGTGTCATGATTAAAGGATTAGACAGTAACTTCTCAAAAATGCTGAATAAATAGTTAATATGCTGATTTTAGGGGGGGGGGGGTACATAACTGCCCTTTGGACTTTCTTCCATGTTTGCAGTCAGCCTGTAGAGAGCCCTCTTTTTCAACCTTGATTATGCTCTTCTCTCTGGATACTTAACATGCAAGCATATGCTGGTAATCAGAGGACCTGACTGATTTCAATCAAAGGCAATGGATGATGCATAATGAAGAATTATACCTTTTTCATTAGCCTCAATTGATTTTAGGGGAGAGGAATGGGGGCCTTTTTTCTAACTTCAGTAAGATATGTCCACAAGAAATAAAGTTCATGAGCTTCTGGGAGATCTAAAGGTGCTATCAGTAAAACCACTGTAGAAGTGCCCTATCTCCATTGCTTCGTATTTTGAGCATCGCTACCTTCTGGCAATGTCCCACTGACTCTGTCTTGAAAAGAAAAACTCTTAAAGACAAAGTTGGTGAAAGAAACTGTCTCAAAGCAATTGGTAAAGGTTGATCATGTCTACATAAGAATAGGTGTATACTGTGAGGTTTTGGATTTATCAAAATGATAAGAAATTGACCCACTCTCACTGAAAAGCACATGAATTGCACACAGAAATGGGTATATGGGACTGCATACGCATGTGGCATTAAAATTCGGCCCAAACTCATTTCTCAGATTTCATATTCGGGCATTTGAGGCGCCATCCTTTTCATGGAAAATTTGTACTTTGATGTTCTTCCAAACCGAAATAAAAGGAATGAGAAAGCTCACAATTTTTTTTTCACCTTTTCCAGAACTTGACCTTCGCTTTAATTCAAGTACCACTGCTCTTACCTCTTAACTTCTGCACCTCTTCTACTGGCTTGCTTCTTAGGGAACCATAAACATAATCTGCTACATCACATATGAGTATGTTCTCTGTTGCTGACATTCATGTGTCAAATGTAATCAGAATCTATCACAAGTTTCCTGCTTCCAATTTCCAACAGGTGATCTTGTTCAAGATATCTTCAAGCTCTTCTCAGAATCACAGATAAGAAATGTATCTCCCCTCTTCAAATGTATTTTTTTAGATTAAAAAAAAATCAGACAATTTCTATTTCTGCCAAGAATTAAGTAACACTTGAATCTGTAGCAAGTTTCGATAGATGGGGATCTTTTAGTAATTTTTTGGCAACTCTAACTTTTTCTTCTTCAGAATTTTTAAAAATGTTAATATGTTGAAGAAGATAATGTCAGATGGACTCAGCATAACCTAGAAAAGTCAGCAAGTTCATGTGCAAATATTTGAAGTCCTGGTTAAGATTGAATAGAGAAACGTTAAATATGATATTTGATATGTCAAGGGCTTAATGGAAAAAATTATATAAAGTTTCTTGATTGTCAAAATTAATGAAACAAACACCAAGTAAATGTGTCTGTCAAAAGGTGAAATTTGTAGGTGAAAAAGGCATTTTTTTCACCCAAGTCCTCTTGAAAAAAGTACTCAGAAAACAAAGACATGGATAAGAGATTGGTCTTTCTGCTAGTTTTGTGTATTTTTTACTTCAACATTATATTTAACCCATCGGCTCCTGAATTCTCTTAGTCTTTTAGGCTTGAATACAGGAGCAACCCTGTTCCTGTAGGTGATGGGTTAAAGAAAGGCAGTTTGATTTATCTTAGTCTTCCCTAGATGTGAACTTAGTGTGACCCTATTCACATAGCAGGACAAATCTGGATTAATCTGGTTTGATGTTGACTGAAGCAGTAAATACAACCCCAAGAATGATTCTACTTTGTGGCTATAGTTACTCAGCTTGATGTGGCTAGTGTGACCTTGTTTCATGGAAACTAAATTGATGCTGCCCGTGTCCATGTTTTGCAAATGAGACCACAAGTTATGGAACATGCTCAGATCAAAGGCCAATGACTGTTTATTATGCTTCATGTGACAACATGCAATCATAGCTAAATGTATTATTTTGCATGGGGACATAAAAAATATCCATCCAGAGTGATGAGTACATAAGAACACATGAAAAAGTTATGTAATGAATGAATGAGGACTAAACAATGATAAATTGGCCTAAAACATTCCAGTGTGCCTTTATATTTGAGATTGATTTATGCGCGATTGTCTGCTGAATGCCAGAAGGTTGTTTACTCTGTGTTAAAGGATATGAACATAGGCGTAGCCAGGGGGCACAAGGGGGCCATGCCCCCCCCCCCAATCAGCCCCTAAAAAAACCAGAAAAAAAACAACAACATCAAAACTTAGTAAACAGGTCTATTGGGATATGCTGATGGTTTTTTCATGCTGCCTTATTGTGGCCCCTCCCCTTATTTTCCCGTTATTTATTGATATTTATGAGTAAAGAAAAATATCCCATTAAACACTCTCTCAGAGCTCAAATTTCTTCCCTTTAAAAAAAAAGAAGAAAATGTCCAAAAAATGATTAGGCTACCCAGCCTTCCAAATGTAGGTAGGCTTATAGGCTATAGCTTTTTGAGATTCCCACAGACTCTGATTTAAAAAAAAAAAATACATGACATGAAATAAAACAAAATTAATTCTATCACCAGAATAATATGTTCAAAGATACCTTTGTATGTATTTTATCAAATCCAACATTTTTGTTGCTATGAATAATTAAATTACTTACAGAATCCAAAGACAATACATGTACAGAAAGAGAATGTCAAAATAAATGTTGGGTAACAGGGTATTTCATCTCATTTCATTTAATATATTACTATTTTCCGAACTTCAGAAGGTTACATTTCATTTTTATTTCATTTCATCATCACCAGTACACCACCACCAAAGTCAAGTCGACATCATAATAGCCTCGCGCAAAGCTGACCATTCAAAATAAGATCAATATAGTGTAGCACCATATGTTCTAGATTTAGATAGGTGCTCTCCTGAGTGAGTGAGGTGCACCACAAGTGCTCGCTGATGATAAATGTTATTTCTCCAATACCCTATGCATGGATTACTTGAGAAAATAACATCATAAAAAGTGAAAATTAAAAATACAAAATGTAGATAAATTGAAATTCCAAAAACTAATTTCCAGGAACAAAAATTTATATTGTCTTCACAGTTCACCCTGGGAGACGGCCAAGTCTCTATAATTATGTTCCTTCACTTAGTCGATCCTTCATGTCTGCCCCCCCCCCCCCCCCATTGAAAAATCCTGGCTACGCCACTGGATGTGAATTAATGCCTCTCTGGCTCTCAGCTAACAAGATTTAACTAACAAAGTCAAAGAATAATTTTAGCTGGCTATGTTTTTTGACAAACACATCTTTCTGGGAAAGAAAGTAGAAAATGCATCTCATAGTTCCTCCCCCTATCTTCTTGCTGTTAACTTTTTAGGGATGAAATCAGTGAACTTGATCTGACTGACCTTCTGATGATACTCAAGTCATTGTCTGGGTGGTTCTAAAGGGATTCTATTTCTGTTATTTTGGGTCTGATCAGACATCAGCTGTCATCAGTATGTGCTATGATCAACGAACCTTAACATGACTCACAGCTCATGGTTTTATAAACCTGTGTTGCAGATAGTAGGGTGGGGGTGGAATGAGGGGGGTAACCTCGCTAGTCATAAGAATCACTATTCATAACGACCACTTATTCATAAGTACCGCTATCCATAATGCGTGACTAAATGAATAGCGGTTTTGTACGAATAGCGGTCCTTCTGAATAGCGAACAAACCGTAGACAAATTTCCTCGCTATCCATAAGGACATCCATTCATAAGGACCACTATTCAACTACTCATAAGGACCGCTATCCATAGCGCGAGTTAAATGAATAGCGGTTCTTATGAATAGCAAGCGGACCCGGAATGAGGAGGGGGGGGCATTGTTTTTTATAAATAATAGCTTTCAAGTTATTCCTCTATCTCTTTGTTTTCAGCTTATTATTTGTAGATTTATAGGAACAGAATAGAATCGCTTCCAGTGACAACTTCTTTCCTTCTATTTTTGGTATCGGGTCTGTAAAATTTTGAGAGTTTATCCCAGATTACCAAATCATATATCATCTTAGCTGAGAGCCAAAAGGGTATTAGATATGAGTAAGCTCCCTTATGGCTTTCAGCAGACAACATTGTCATAGACTTGTAGAAAATTATATGTATGCTTGACTTTTTGAGGCCCTAAAAAGTAATTTATATTCTTTTTAACAATATGGATGCTTCGATCAAATTATCAGTAAATACATGTGATTGGTCATGGAATATCATACAATAATTTATTCCTTTAACTATAGTTTTCATGATTTATTTGCAACTTACAGGACGACCTCTACTTATTTCCTTATGGAGCATTTGATCTAACCCAATAGGAATGCGGGTTGGGTAGACGAAAGGGTTCATGTACCTCTCTGATGTGTTTTGTACCTGGTGGAATTGCCCCTCTCATCACATTCATGATTGTAAATACCTTGGCATATATCACATCACCTCCACATAGATCACAACACTTCAAGTGTAATGAGCTTGATGAAGGATATGTCTTTACAACATAATTAAGGAAGGTATTTGTACTCTGTGTACATTCAACTATCATGCCGTACAGGTACCTGAAAGCAGATTGGAATGGTATATACATTGGGTTGAAACTCTGTTATTTATATGAGAAAAAAAAATCACTTGAACACTTTGATAATATAATCAAGTTTATGAATGTTTCTTCCAGAATCCTTAGTCAAAATGTTTAATTCAAATGATATTAATAATATAATTTCTTAGGCAGGAGTCTGCCACACATGAAATGGATGTTGCTATGTCAGGCCTTGGTCAAATAATTTGTCAAATTGTAGATCAATGTTCATAAAATTGTAATATATTCATGTTTGTGAACTGGTCTGATTAAGATTATTCTAAATGTATTCAACCTTGCATCTCTGTGTAATGGGAACTGTGACAGGTTTCTGCACACTCGCCATTTTAACCACAAGTTGCCCTTCCCCTACGAGACCGACTTGTTGCAGATACCAAGTCTGGTCCAGCTTTGGGATCCAAGTTTCATCAAGTCTGAGTCAGGATCGGATCAGATGGCAAGATCAATATGTTGGCTATTCCGTGGTGGGATCAAGTCAGAAGATGATGCAGTAGCTGTACATCAGGATTAGGATTTGAGTGAGGAGATAATGACACCCACGGGAAAGGCATTTTTGTGCCAGACAATCAATTTTTGCCTTGTAATGCAAGTAATCTTTCTGGAATACCTTTCCTTGAATTACACTTTGTAATTTTTTTATAAATAATTTTAAGAGAAGTGTATATATATATATATATATATATATATATATATATATATATAGGTGCAAGAATACAACGAGTTGAATGCAGAATGAAAAACCAGGAGCTGTAAAATCCAGATGACTCATTAGTTATTAACTAAACTGATTGATGTAATTACCCTATCATTAATTTTTTTTGGGGGGTGTAGGATTGTTGTATATCATAAATTGACACCCTCATTTATTTGTTCATATACAGTGTGTCCCAGAAAAAACGAAACCCTAAAACAAAGGGTTATTGTGACCACACTATGTGCTGTATAACAATAATTATTTATTTTCCATAAACTAAAAGTATTATGCTTTTAAATGATACCTTGATGGCATCCATCCGTACATGCTTTACCGAGCACCAGCATTTTGAAAATGACATGTAAAAACTCAGTTGTGCCAGATTTGGGTAAAACCGTCAAAACGTTAGGATCACATGCGAACATGACCCAAATGTAACGTGACTTTTAAAACCTTGTGAGAAGACTGTTTTCATTTGTTTCTTCCAATAACGAGGGTAAGGATAATGCCCTCATCATAAAATAAAGGATGGTCAATGTTTTGTTGATGTTGGGGGTAAAGAAAGGGCATGTTTTGTGTTGAAATGGTACCTGCAATCGAAATGAAAAGTAATTTTTTGAATTTTGAATAACTGCAATTTCTTTGGAGAACAAAGCGAACAGAAAGGTGATATTTTTCATAAAAGTAAAGTTAGTGGCACTTTTCATTGTCATCAAAAGGAAATTCAAGGTTGAAAGGGCACATAAGGGAGAATAATTATCAAGATTATGGCAATTTCCCACCTCAGGAGGGCACCTTTCCTATCACTTTTTCATCTTTTTAGGGAAATTCATTGATTTATGAAATTTTGGGGGCGTACACCCCTGCCACCACTGGAATTCGGTATCGGCCCGTGTTCTATGAATTTCTGATTGAATGCATGTCATCACACGAAGGAATTTCACGTATCATATTTCTTAAAGCTGGTATTTCCCTTGTGTCATGTTCGCATGTGATCCTAACGTTTTCACGGTTTTACCCAAATCTGGCACAACTGAGTCTTTACGCATCATTTTCAAAATGCTGCCGCTCGGTAAAGCATGTGCAGATAGATGACATCAAGGTATCATTTAAAAGCATAATACTTCTAGTTTTTGGAAAATAGATAATTATTGTCATAGAACACATAGTGTGGTCACAATAACCCTTTGTTTTAGGGTTTCGTTTTTTCTGGGACGCACTGTATATTGGGTTGAAATCAAACAAATTTGTCAACTAATTTTTACCACTGGCTAATTTTCTACAAGGCACTGTAATAATCATATGGCAAAAAATATGAAAGGAGTCACAGAAAAGTTCACTCATCATCAGCAGCAGAAGCAGCAGCAGTAGCATCATCAGTTAATGAGTAATGTTAGGGTGCAAACAGCACCAGGTCCTTAACCTTCTATCTCCTCTAATCCTGGGGGAGTGGGCAAGAAGAGGAGATGGTCTAATGACAGCAACCCCTAACTAGCCACATCCTCCCCACTTCCCTGGATGGGCAACCCTTCTCTAAACAGAACGATGGTTACTGGAGTCTCTGCAAACATCACCCTTGGGCCACCCCTCTAGCCTCATTCTATCACTCCACCCGCCTGGTTTACCCTTCTCCCAGTGGTGTCGGTGAGGGAAAGAGTGGACAGACATAATTCACCATTTCCTGCAGAGTAGGTCCTCTGTAGTTCTCATTGCAGACACCTCCAACTCGCTTGGTCACCAAGTGGCAAATGAGAAGAGCAGGGAAGAATTCATGAGAAAATTGATTATGCCTTAATATGTGCCTATCATCAGGAAGCAATTGAGTTTGTTTATAACCCTGTCTCCCTCTCTGTCTCTTTTCTTCTTTTTAACTGGAATTTCTTGTTTTTCTCTCACCCCCCCCCCCCCTCCCCCCTATCAGACAATCAAAATACTCAAAAGAAAAGAAGGACAGCTAGAGAGCTGGGTGTATATTTGTCTTGAATAATGATACCTGGGGAGCATTTCATGAAGAGTCTTATCATTGATTTTCACTGACAACTGTTATAAGCTACTGAAATGCATGCATCTGATAGGCTGAGAGCAAATTTGTCAGTGAAAATCACTGACAAGACTCTTAATGAAATGCTCCCCTGTACATTTAAGATTATTCTTTCTTTTCCAAGCCTTCTATTCTGGTTCTGATTGTACGTGCACAGCAGTTACCTTCACAAGATAACATCCGCAGTGAAGTCATTCAAATGTTGACAAAGTTCTGTCTCATATGTAACATTAATGCTCTAAAGGAATTAAAATTTATCTTTGATTGACCAAGATGATTAAAAAGAACTTCAGAGGGACCTTAGTACTTTTTCAAAAGAGAGTTAAAGACATTTTTAAAAGTCTGCGAAATTGCAGATCTGTGATGTAGTTATGCTGCAGTCATAGCTAACGTATGTAGTCATTATATAGACCCGATATGTTTACCCAGGACAGTACGGTAGTCTATTAATGGATCTTCCTGTATCATTGTTGTGTAGGGTGTGATGGTCTGGGAACTCCTTGGCTTTGAGAGGGAAGTCATGTGGTCACACCATATGGCTACAAGGGTAAACCCAGGCATTTTAGGAGAATCGTGAAGGGGGTAACCACTTCCAAGTGACCTGTTATGATCATATGACTTTTCTCTAAGTAAATATCCTCATCATTACCCTTAGGAGAGTTCAGTGATTGAGACCAGGACCCTCTTTCATAAAAATTGTTATCAATGACAACTGCCAATGACAATTTCTATGACAAATTTGCTCTCAGTCAATCACATTCAAGGATTTTAGGAGCTTATAACAATTATTGTAACTTCTTATTGATAACAAGCTTTATGAAAGGGGGCCCAGGAGACTGACTGGAGAAAGCTGAATTCTAGAAGTTGTGGTTGCAAGCAAAGGATATAAGTTAAGAGTAAGGTTTGACATAATAAATTATATTTTGTGGACAGAATCTGAGCATTGGAAAAAGAAAACCTCTACTTTCTAGACTGATTTATATATTTCCAGCCCTATTCATCTAGGGTCTCTAGTACATAAAGATAGACTGTTGTAATTGATAGCTCTTCCGTAGGCTTCAAGCAACAGATAAAGTGGCAAAGAATGTGATCTGTTTTGTGTCCTGGTAGAAGAGAATTATGAGGTGAATTTCTGATACTGTACAAATGAGGTGAACTGGAAGAAAGAATTGAAAGGTGTATTCACAGCTTTTCTATCCTCAAATGATAATTTCAGTTTCTTGTATTCATGATTATGAAACAAAAACGGATCTGCTTTATTACTGGGAAAAATATGTCAAAGGAAACTTTTCAGACCTGTTTTATAGTACATTGAAATGTTAGAATGTGAATGCCATTGTGCCTGGTGTTCAGCATCTTGTTTATTGTCATCAGGTCCATTTTCAGACGCAAACCCCTTGTAAGCTGGAAATGGAAATTGTATTTAACCCTTTAAAAAAGGCAAGTTCACAATATGCACATATCAGGACATATTCTGCATGCTAACTTCATACATGCTTGTCACATCTGATTTGAAGAGATTTTATGCAATCCCATCCAATTATATTATGTTGCAGTCTCAAATTTTTTTTAGAAATTGTACTCTGAAGGATACTTCACAGACATGCTGTAGAATATGTCGCTATCTTGAGTAGATGACTCTGGACCTTTTATACAGTTGTCTGTTGTCATGCAAAGCATTCTCATACAGTCCTCAACCTAGTTAGAGTTTTGTTCTGGTTCAAGGACATCTCCAAATGTACACTTGGCAATAATTTTTGTACCATCTATAGATGTTCAAGTGAGCTTTTGGTACAATTGTTGTTGAATTCCTGCTTTGGAGTTATTCCCTCACTCCTTGTTGTAAAGAGGTAAAAATAAGGTTTTCCTGAAGGATGATGTGTAAATGTGGAAGCTGCTCTGCTTCTGGCAAGGCTAACAAAGAACACTAGATAGAAACCTGTCTCAGACTGCGGGATGTTGAAAGGATTGGAATTGAATTCAGCTTTCTGTGAATAGCACCATAATCCGATTTGTTGTTAATTGCAATACGCTGTCTTCAGTTTCCAACCAGAAGATAAAATTAGATTGTGAGGTAAAACATTCACCAATGAGTGTGAAAACTTTTGAAGATCTTTCATTTGATTGAGCAGTCATCTTTATTAAGTTAAAAGATGGAAAAGTTCTTCCATGTCATTATCAGCAGAACAATACTAGGTAGATGTGAAATTAAGAAAGTGTTACCTGGTGGATCATTTGTTCACATCTTGTTCTTTATGTAAAGTTTGAACTTCTTATTGATTCAGTTGCCTCTTAAAGGTCTCATCTCTCTCTCTCTCTCTCTCTCTCTCTCTCTCTCTCTCTCTCTCTCTCTCTCTCTATCTATCTATCTATCTATCTATCTATCTATCTATCTATCTATCTATCTCTCTATCTATCTATCTATCTCCCTCTATCTGTCATGCTGTCTATATCTATCCCTCTGTTCTTCTGATGTCCAGTGCCCATTGCACACGAGGGCCTCAACATTTCACTCTAGACCCACAGGAAAGAAAAATGATGTATGAAACACTGCACTTCATCGTTTTCTACCCCTCTATCTCTCTCTCAATACATATCCTCATCCTATAATATAACTTCTCCTCTCTGTTTTTGTCATACGTTTACCATCCCTCTCTTCCCCTGTCTCAAGCTTTTTGTACTTAAACCTTTTTCCTTTCTCTCACTTTTCATGATGGATAGGACACATCTCTCTCAACACCTAGTACAAGATAAAACTCACACCTTAGAAGGTGTTATACAAGGACAGATATGACTCAACTTTCTTTGAAAAGAGAGAAATGTTGCATGATTCATGGCTAATCTTTAGAGCTGCATATTTCCTGATTTGTATCAAATCCATGTTTTGTCATCCTTTTTTTGTTCTAGGTTGAGGACTCGGGGGTTTAATTTCACTTCTTTCCAGAGAGAAAAGATTATGATTGAAGGGAAGCATTTCAATTGTCTGTGACATATTAATCTCATTAAACTTGGTATTTGGCATCAGGCTGAGGGATACTATAAATATCTCCTCTCTTTTTGCATCAAGGGGAAGAGATCCCTTAAAATTCCAATAGAAGTTTAAGTTCAGGTTCAAATGGACATCTTAGGACTTCAAATGTCTTCTTGTGTGAGTGCCCTGGTAATTATGAGAGGCTCCTGTAATCAACGGGAGCTCATCGATGGAGATTATCAAGCGATAACTGACTGGATGCCTATATGTCATCAGGTGGTTCATTAGAGGTACATTCACTGGTATGTTGGTCATGCCAGGCCGTACACTGAGGTTTGAAATTGCAACCCCACCCCCCCCCCCCCCACCCCACCCCTCAATCCCAACCACTATACATGTGCCAACTCATTCTACATAGTTGTGTAAAATCACATGACAATTTGGGAAATGGTATATCTTCTGTTTCCTCTTCTTATTTAGAAATATTGTCTTCTGACAATTATGCATGTTCTTTAGGTTAGCATAGATTAGGTAAAAACATATGTCCATAAAAGAATAGAGAAATTAAATATTGTATGCTTCATACTGCATTTTTCATGTTCAGTATTTGTTTGCATTAGTAACTGTTTTGATTGTATTATTATCATTTATCCAATATCTGTATATACTTATGAATCAATTCATGCATCCAAATCCAATCCAAATTTCCATTTATTATTTATGGATAATAAACAAAAGTGAATCAAATAGAACTGAACTGGACCCCTTTTGCAGGCCTGCAATATGAAGCTCTTGCCTTTGAATGCAACCAAGAGGAGAAGAAATTTTCGTCATTCAACTGCCTTAAGAATGTCAGGACTTGAAACTGACTTTTCATGGAATTACACTGAACATTGGATTTCAGTTTTTATAAATGGTTGTTCTTCAATGTTCTGTACATATTATTCATGAAAAAGGGTAACGTTTTGATTTTATAAAGATTGAGCAAACCATTGTGACTTTAGGATTTCATACACCATATGTTAAAGGGATTCGGTAACTTTGTGGAGGCTTGATTTCATAAATTGTTGAATTTTGATATCTGTCTTGTATAATGATGTTCAGAAAGATGAATAAATAGCCAGGCATAGAAAGGTTTTCAAATATATAATGCTATTATTAAGATATCTATGACTGAATACTCCCATTTACGAAAGCGTATGGACATACGCATTAGTCTAACACGGAGTCTATGGGGGAAATGAGTCTGGTATTTCCGGTCACTTGCATATGTTTACTTTTGTGAAGCACATGATGATTTTGAAGTGCTTTTTATCCCCCTGGGCTTCATTTTTACACCATATTACATACACTGATAGCATGTAAGGCCATGCAGCTCAGATTTTATCAAGCCTCTACAAATTTACCAAATCACTTTAAGGGTTTATTTTACTTGTATGCTATACTGCATGTGTTTTCAAAAATAAAATAAAAGGGATTCACCACAATTCTAGGGATAAACTAAAATAATGTGATATGTCAAAGCATGTTTTAATCTCAGGAATTACAATTACATTGTAAAATGAACACTCTTTTTTTTTTCTTGATCCGACATGTCAGGTTGGCTTATCTGCTGAACAATTGACTCATCAGGTTACTGTTTTCTCCATTTTCCTCTCTTCTTAATGGCGGCGAAGGTGTCAATTTAACCTGATTATCTTCCTCTGTGAGAGTTCACTTTGACATCGGTGACCCAGTAATGTGTTACCATGGGTCGATGCCATGCCATGGCCTCCTCAGCAAAGTGGGGTTAGCATGTCACCTGAGACCCAGGTGCTTCTTCATTAAAGTCTCAACCGGAGTGAGCATCCGTTAGCTTCTCTCGTTACAAATACAACACATTCAGATTATTAGGAAAGTGATGAAAACCGGAGACCATACGCAGCCTAAGAGAGCTGTGTAAGGTCAAAAAGATCTTGATGCAATTTTGTGCTCTAGAGCAGTAGATAGAAACATATTATTATGTCATGAAATATGTGTAAAATTGTTTGTCGCAATTTTGTTGTTGTTGAGGTTTTTAAGCATGAGTGTCAGATTTCAGATTTTTGTGCTGAATCAATCATCTTTATGGTATGAATTTTCAATAATTTGAAAGGCTTCGATTCCAAACATCTAATTTCATTATATTCTGCTTTTATATGTCTCTCTGCTCCTCAAGAGTGCTTGGGAAATCATCATGCTGTCTTTTCCTCTGGCAAACATTATCAGTACACAGAGCATTTGAAGAACTCGTTTTGCACATATTAAAATTAGAGAGAGACTACTGTAGATGGAATGCATTGTCAACCTCTTGATTGAGTCTAATAAGTGAGCTACCATATCAGGATGATTTTTTTTTTTTTTTATGTCATTGGCAATTTTTTTTTTTTTTCAATGGGAGGTATGTTTGTCCTCTTCATGGATGTGTCCCAAAATGTCTTTAAAAAAATATAAAATTGAAAGTATCTATAAACCTGTACTTCCTTTGTTAAGTCTTCTGGGCCTTCAAATCTTTTCAGATATCAGCAGCTGCCACCTTTTGCTGATCGTGTATGCACAGTTGGAAGTTCAAAAGGAATGTACATCCTGAAAGCACCCCTCCTCTTTCCAACTCTTGCTTGTTTCCCTCCTCCTCCTCCCTGTTTGTCACATGTTTCCTGTTTCTCCTCCCTCTTACCATCTAATGTACCCTTATCACTCTGTTCCCATTCTTGAGTTAAGCATGGGGTGCAGATCCGACACCCAGATTGCTCTCAGATTTCGCGGGGCTCTAGCGGTTATTGCACCTCCAATGAAAGTTCAAGGCAGTCGGAGGCGTAGAGTTACCCTCATGTTCTTCCTTTGCCTCCTCCGCCTGCCCCCCCCCCCCCCCACCCTCCTGTCAACACCCCCAAAAGATGGCAAACATACTTAAGACTTGTTAACCTTGCCCCGAAAATGGAGGGACGGGGTATTAAGTTTGGTCTATTTGTGCACATTCTTCTTCCTCTTTTTCTTCTTGTGTTGACAGCGTTTTGGGATGAAATGTTTCTCATGTTTCATGGATTACTCAGTGGGAGAGAGGCCTTATGTATCATCTCAGCCATATGTCGTTCAAATATGGACTATCTTGCTCTGTGGGATATTCGACACTGTTTACAAGGAATGTTCTGTTTTCTAGGTGTCTGTTTGCTAGGTGTGCTATTTGAGGCTTTCGTGATGTTTGCAGCAACAATAATTCAGACACTGCTGTGCCTTCGGTGTAACTTAATCATGCAAAGACTGATTTAAAGTCATGATCATTATTGCAAGTTTAAAAACAATATACTGATATCAGTACAGTTTTTATTTAATCTTGTTGTTTTCTTTTTGAAAACTGCCTTTTTAGCACAGACAAGGACCCCCTTTTTTGCAACTTCATACACATATCTAAGCATCTGATTGGTTTAAAGTTTGAGTGGCTTTGTATAAAACTACCCAGGCCATTTATTGATGCACTAACCTTTACATTGTTTAGATATTTTATGGGACATGGAAATATGTGGGTTTTTTTTTTATTTGATCAAATAATAAAGATTGATTGCAGTTTAAGTAAAAGTGTCATTATTATTACTTTTTGTGTGTAGATTATCAATAGCAATATTTCGTTCTTGTAGGCCTTGTATGATATATAAAACAAGGAGTCTCTTTCACTTCATGAACAAAAATTTTAAATCCTAAGCGCAGTCAATATGTGTATGATCCTTTACCAGTAACAGTTTAGTTTCACAGTATTTGTAAAAGTTGAATGGGTTGTAAAATAGATTTCCTTTATTTGCTAATCAAGTTTTGAGGGAAGAAGACAACTGGCAAAAAGTTCATATGCAATAATGAAATAGAGCTCTGCATCATTTTCAGAATTACGAACCTTTGGAATAATGAACCCTACTTCATTTTTAGAATCATGTACCCTACTTCATTTTTTGAAATACAAACCCTATTTCCTTTTCGGAATTATGAACCCTATCTTATTTGCAGAATTATGAACCTTTATATAAACAAACCTTCAGAATAACACACCTTCGGAGTAATGAACCTTGTAGTAATGCAACAAATGTTCGAAATTATGAACCCTTTTTTATTTTCGGAATTATGACCCCCCTGGTATGGGAAGTTTTTGTTTTTGGAATTATGAACCTTCAGAATTAAGAAACTTTGGCAAAAATGAATACCCTCATTTGATGGATCAGACAGATAGCACTGACCTATATTGTTCTCTTATATTTCTGGTGCATTGAGGAAAATGAATTATCAAACTAGATGCAACTAGGAAAGGTTTTATTGCTGACTTGTCAAATTAAGAGATGAAAGTGTAGACCAATTTTATGAAACTGCAGTAAAGGTGCATTAAGTAATCCAAAGCTTTGCATACACTCCCTCGGATATTTTTCCTTTAATAAGACGCAAAGTTTGGTATTTGATTTAGCTTTCGATGAAACACTTCTAGAGAAGAACTCAATTGGATATTTCATAAAAACAGCCTTGTTCTGACATTGTGGTATAGTGGTTATCTGGCCACACCCATTGAATAGAGATGGAGGGTCTTTATATGAAATTAGGGTATTTTCTATCAAAGAGTCACGCGAGATACAGTGTCTGTACCACCTCCTAGAGTAATGACCTGTGTCACTGGAGCTTGATCATCTCCAGTTATAGTCTAAGAATACCAGTAGTCTTGCTCCTCAAAATGGATGATATAAGTGTGACTTTCACTGGATTTTAACTTTATGGATCATATAATAATGTGTTAGATTCAAATCAGCAATACCACATGTAAATGTATGATTTGGTAGACTAGAATCTGTATCCTGTGCAGTGAACATTATATTATATTATACATCATGCTCACCATCATTATTATTCATTGTCACCATCTTCATCACTATCTTTATCATCGACTTCATCATCATCAGCAGCAGCAGCACTGTCATCATCGCCATCATCATCACCATCATCATCACCATCATCATCATCATCATCATCGCCATCATCATCACCATCATCATCACCATCATCATCATCATCATCATCATATCACCAATGTTATCATCATCATCAACATCAGTATCATATGATCGTCGCCATCAACATCTGCATCATATGATCACTGTCATCATCATCACCATCAGTTTCATCATCATTTACATCAACATCACCATAGACAGTATAAATACATTGTGAATGAAAAGATATCATTAATCATGGACCCGCTTTAGTGTAGAGCCTTGAATGTCAATATCCTCCTTGACACCGATGATGTCAGTGCCAAGTGATTTATGAACCCCACAACTATCACTATCATCACCCTCATCATATGACAGCATCAGTCATCGTCAGTCATCATCATATCACAGGAGAGCATTGACCCACTGACAACTGATCTGCATCTCTCAAGTTACCACTGAGCCTCTTCTCAACAGTCTCATGCTTCTCTCCTTCCCCATTTCACCGCATCTCTGCTTGCTCTGTCAGTAGCTCTATCTCTGTTTCTCGCCTTCGTGCAATGTAGCTTTATCTCAAAGAACTTGATTTGTAGGCCTTAACATGGCAAAGTCACTTTATCATTTGCCTTTGAATCATATACCATGGATTTCTCTCTCCCTCCAGTGTTTTACTCTCCCTGGGAGAAAAGATGGCGACATGTTGATGTGCCTCTCCCTAGCAACCGTATCATCCATCATCCTCCCACCCATCTCGTACCTGGGGCGCATTTCTCTCACCTCTCTGGCATGTGTTATCAGAGCTTTTTTTCCCCCTAACAGGATGGCATCGCAGCAGCAGCAGCATCATCTATCTATCTTCCCGTCTCGACCTTGCATTATCTCTTCTCGCCAGAGGTCTCATAGATAACATGATCATCCCATGTTTGCATGTTTGTTATATCTCCCAGCAATCGATGCTTCCAATATTATTTCGAGTGACATTATCGAGGGAGAACATTGTGTTCATGGTTTGAAATCCATTCCCGTACCCACAGGAATTGCTTATTTATAGTCAGGAATATTTTGTTTTCCCAGATAAGGCGGTTTCGCATATTGTTATTACAGAGTTTAAATAAGAGTCTTTTCTTTTCTTTTTTTTTGTGGGGGGGGGGGGATATTTATGTTTTTGGCTCTTTCAGCTCCTTTCTCTTGTGTCAGTTCATTTACTTTCTGTTACAAGTCACATATCTCTCTATCTTTCTCTCTGCTCTCTCTCTCTCTCTCTCCCTCTATCTTGCTGCCTTCCTTGTCCTTTCGTCTGCTCTGTCGTTTTGTGTGTCCATGCATCTGAACTATCGTGTAATGATGGAGCACTTGTAATAAGAATATTGATGATGCATGATCACAGGAAACAACCAAGCGAGACGCAATGTAATCCGTATCATTTGACAAAGCAATAATATGGTTTAACCTTTTATTTGCCACGAGTGCAAATTGGCACAATTGTAGGCCTGTCACACGGGCAAATCGACACAATAGTAGGAACCAATGAGCAAAAGGATTTGCACTGTGGCTTACAAAAGTTTTGTATAATAACCCACTTCCGGTCTTAATTGGCTATGTTATAATCTCTTAACCCCCTATATGCACTCATTTAATACTGGAAATTCTTAAATAAACCTGAAGATATTGGCAAAACTACACCTTGAGAAATACAGGTGGTGCAGGCATGTAATTTAAGTGACACATAAAGAATTTTGAAAATTTGACTACCTTTTGAGATCTGCATTCAGTGTATTTTATTAAAGGATTGTTTTTGTGTTTTTTGGAGGGTAAATCAATTGAAATCTTTCATTCTAAACTCATGACTCGTCTGCAAGCACAGATCTAATTTGACACTTTATCAGAAAATCATTTTGTCTTGGGAGAAGCCTAGCCCAGCTACCTACTGGTCGTGTCAGTGTAGGACAGCTATAGTATATGGCCTATGGTAGTCTTATAGTGCAGACACTCCTTTACGACTGACCAGGGTTTGTGCCTGCAAACTAACTCATGACAGTGTTAACACTCTCTAAAGCTGTGGATTACTATTAGTTGATTTTGAACATATTTGGATTTCTTAGCGATTTTTCAATATTTCAAACAGATCAGAACAATAGGAATCAAACACCTGCAAATGCAATGATTCTAGCCATCTTTTCTTAGCTGCTCAAAAGGAGAGTCCATTTTGTTGTTGCATTTCTCTCTACTTCAGTTTATAATTCAATCCAGACAATAGGCGAACAACCCAACCAGAGGAAGTCTAAACGCATCTCATGTAATACATCTGGTGATATCGTACAACGCGACCGATACACCACACCGGGATTTGAGTCGCTGTCAGTGGGAACCTATGACTAGCCTTAAACGGCCATCAATCACCGGGCTGCCGTCAGACACGGATGAATTGTACCTCACTCACCTTACATAGCCGACAGGTGAAGAAGCGCTCAGGTGTAATGTCACCGTGCTGCCGACATGGATATGTCACCGGTTTCCATGGCAACCTAGCGTGAGCAATCGTCAGTCCTGATTCACATGGGTCTCGGGTATCCTAAACCGGAGTCGCTCTGAACTCAGGAGTTATCTATCTCGCAAGCTAATTATTTTTAAAAGAAAACCGACACTCGCAAAGAGCGGTGAGAGCAGCTTATTAAAAAGCCGGGTGAAAGTGGGCAACATATCCTCTACTTATTTGAGGAGCTAGAGCATTCATTGTATAATTCAGAATCAACCCATGAGAAATTGAGATCCAGATGTCCTCATTTTTTTTAGCAGTTTATGACATGCTTATGATATTAAAAATCATTTGATCACAATTGTCCTCATTTTTAAATGAGGCCATCTCCGTATGATGACAGGTGCCTTGTGTAGTGATAAGGAAAGAGCGCAAGTTACCTTTTCACTGATTTTCTTGAATTTCTCCTTTTTCATTTTTGTCCTTTTTTATTGGAGGTGAACATAAATCTTTTTTCCTCTTTTATAATCTAACCAGTAAAATTTTGGATCTTTAAATGATTTACTTTTAGATCTTTAAATGATTTACTTTTAGATTGATATATTTGACGTGTTAGAAAATAGTGAAATGGAACAATGTTGACTTTCAGTGTTTATGCCTGCTTGTCTTTTGTGTCTTTGTTGTCTTTCTCCTCCTACTTTCTTTAATAACCTAATGCATCTCATGCTATTGAATGATCCCCCAGATTGAATGTGATGAAAGGGAAACCAGTTTCTCTTATAAATTCAAACTCAAACATTTTTAAAATATCTGATACTAATTCCAATATTTAGTTCTTATTTTCTATCATCACATTTCCTTTTTCCTATGTTCTCATGTCTGTTGTTGGCAGAGACACATAGCTTAGCACAGTCTTCCAAGCAGGGTTTGCCATTAGCCTTCTTAATGCTCAATTGGAGGAATCGTATCATTCTGCGGCTCCTCGCCCAATCTCGCTTCTCGAAGGCTGTCTGTGGCGGAAGCATTCAACATGGGAGTCTCGTTTGGAGGCTGTTTGAGTTGCACACTGATCAGGTGTGTAGCAAGTTGTTAGATGATACCAGCCATGAGAGATGTGCCAGATCTTAATGAATTTGCTTGGGCTGTGGGTTTGTTGGGGGAAAGGCAGTGACATGTCAAGGGAAGTAACGGCTCCCTGTACCTGTGAATTAGGATAATTGAATACATTGCAGTTGAATTCCTTAGATGCAAGCCAAGAAAATTAACAAGCGTCAAGTTAAAGAGAACCCCTGACAGTTTTTATTTCAAATCTAAAGTAATTCCATATACACATAATGTATTTGTAGTTTTTAATTTTTTAAAAATTTGTTGTAAGATACTGTAGACTATGCTTTATAAATGAATGTGAGTATAGATAAAGATGGGTCTTATTTTTAGGCGATTGACCTCACAATCTTTGTGAGAAGTTTAAGAGACTGGCAGAATTATGGCAAATGCTCATCTTTGAGTTTCAATCTACATAATCTGCCATGGTTAGAGATGGTAGACACTGTCTGGCAGGCTCCCAACAGACACGACAGTCTACTCAATAGTGTATCCCAAGATAGATCAGCTGGGAGGCAGTCTGTAATGTGATAATTCCCATGGATGATTAGAGCTAGGAAGATATCAATGATGGATTGATTTCTTTTCTTTTGTTGTAAATGTTGAAATATTGGATTTGGGATGGGGAAAAACAGTCACTGTGGCGTAAAGAAAGACACAGAGTCAAATTTCGGGGTGTTTGCATTTGTTTCAAATTGAACTTTTCTCCATGATATCAAACTGAATCAACTCATATTACATATTTTATTGCATTGTAAATTTTATATTACTAGGGGAAGTAGAATACGCATGCGCATGTACAATAAACATTTACCTCACTTCCCTCCCATGAAAAAGCAATACTGTAAATTCTTCATTAAAAAAAAAGTGTAGAATTGGAGAATGTTATTTTTATGAAGTGAAAGCCAAATCAGATTTCTACTTATTTCAAATCATTGAGACATCTTCTTTCTGTAGGAAGTAAAAAGGAAGAGCAAAATATTAAATAAGATTTCAAACAAGGGTAAATCCCACACATGTAGAGAAGATGAGGGAATGCTGGAGATAAAGAGAAGAAGAACAAGATAATGTGAATTTAAGAATATTAAATGCAGACAAAAACTGCTTGAAAGGAATGAAGAGGAAGAGGCAATAAAGATAATATATGGGGAAATAAGAACACTACAGAAGTGGGTGGGGGCATTGGAAGGCAGCTAGTTATTGTACTGTTGATGGATGCATTAATAGCACTACACATGAAATATAATGTGCATTATTTAGCAGTTTGTCATTAGCTCATGACAAGGTAAAGTCAGGCAGATGTCACTTACATCTACTAGCAGTTACATATAAAATCTTCGGGGTAATAGATGAATAAGATTTCAATTAAGCACTCCTGCACTATACTTAGGGTGAAGTTGTTCTTCCCCTTCCGTCATTTATTGTGAAACGTAAATTTTGTCAATTTGAACCAATACTGTTCATATGTTTTTTTGATCTGTTTTATGATATCAACATTTAAAAGACAAGTGAAGACCTACCTGTTTCCACAGAGCTAGTTTTTTTGTTTTTTTTCCTTATGATGTTTAACTTTTGATGTATACTTTGTAAGCACTATGGTACTTTTTTTGTGTATAACACATTATAAATGACCATTATTATTATTATTATTATTATTATTATTATTATTATTATTATTATTATTATTATTATTATTATTATTATTATTATTATTATTGGTATTATTATTATTATTATTATTATTATCATTATTATCATAATCATTATTATTATTATTATTATCATTATTATTATTATTATTATTATTATTATCATTATCATTATTATTATTATTATTATTATCATTATTATTATTATTATTATTATTATTATTATTATTATTACTAAAGAATTTCTTTCATTGTGGATGTTTATAATGACATTCATACCCTGAAAATCAGAGAAATTTAAAATATCACCAACAGATATTATGTTCAGACAATAAATAGCTATTTTGTGTTGCTTTTACCTTGGTATTCTACTCTAAATTAAATGTGTTCAAATAGACATGAACTGTATCCAAAGTTTGTTTTTATGATTTTTGTTTAGAGGGGTGGTGGGGGGGGGGGGAGTTGAGTGAGCAGCAGGAAGCAAGCAAACATTTTATGCTTTTACAGCATAAACTGTATTCAAAACTACATTCTGACAAGTTGAATTTTCCTATCCTGAAATCTGTAAGGAACCTTGAAGATTGATTGATTAATCTCAAATTAAAATAAGGAAGGAAAAATCATTTAGAAGATTTGTGGAGGATATCAGACTGCTTGGAAGCTTGGGCTGCTGAAGCTTTCATCAGATTTGAGGGGATTTCATGACACGGCTCCTCCTCCTCCGGCTGATGCAGGAAACGTGTCTACTAGCTTGCGGAGAGGGAGAGGAATCAGGGCGGAGTGCATTGAGTGCTTGTCTGGATCTGGGCAACAGAGCCCAGAGATCAGCTGCTAGCGGGGATAGAGATGGAATAGAATCCGAGGAGTGAAAGATATACAGGGTTAAGATCATCTATCGCTTACAGCTGCCAAATATTTTGATTTTTACAAAGGAGTGTTGAAATAAAAAAGACAATGAGGAATACTAGGAACTGTATCAGAGTTGTTTTTCTGTCTTCTTCTCTCTCTCTCTTTCTCTCTCCCCTCCTCCCCTCCTTTCCATCTCTCTCTCACTCTGTCTCCTGCCACTCCTCTCACTTATTCCTCCCTCTCTTGTTTATATTTCCCATATACATGTATATTTCTCAATAGCTACGTTCATATGGTACTTGTGGTTTCGAAACTTCAAGTTAACAAAACAACGTCCCACTAACAACGATGAGGGTTACGAGCCTGTTCATATGCTCTGAAACTACAAGATAACTTAAAGTTTTGAAACTACAAACAAAACTTGAAGTTTAGCTCTCTCCGTGTGAACCTGTCTAATAACATGTAATTTGCAAGGGAGGGATATGATAGGCCAAAACAATATCAGCAAGATGTAGACTTACATTGCATATAATTTGAAATGAGCCAATTTGGCTCTCAGACCATAATGCGGTATAGACAAATATTTTAATAAACTGTACTCAAACCTTTCTTACAGTGCAGCCTTTGAATAAGCTCTGCCCACATCTGTAGTTGAGACCTTGACTGATATCAACTCCACGTTTGTTATGAAGTTCAGTTCTATCCCCATCGGTTCACAACCGCAATCACTGTGGAACCCCACCCACGACGACGACGATGATTTGGGATGTTTTCCATCAGGGTAGTTAGATGCATTCCAGATTGCTTTATAAGCAGTCCTTCCTCACTCACTAATTCAAAGAGATGGGGAAAGATTTGTTTTCTTGGGTTGATTTCAATGTTATGGATAGGGCTTTACATGATTCAAGGTGGTATCAGTGATTTGCATCTGTATTCTTGACTGCATCTTTAAATGATGGATCTGAAATATAAGTAGTAGGTCTGTTAACAGCTTTCCAAAATATAGATGAGCACGATGAATGACAGTTGTGTAACTGACTTTCAAGTCAAGGCCTTTAATATGTAGAAAAACATTTCCTATCCCTTCAAGAATAAAGAGACAAACTTATGAAAATTGGCTGAAAATATGAATTTCATTGCAATGATTTTAGACACCCATGTTTCTTCTTTCAAAGGCAAACATTTTCAGTTTCATAACCGTAGATGTTTTTTGACATGTGGGGAGAATTTGAAGCTTGTATAAATGATATAGGAAAAATAGTGCAAGCCAATTTCACTTCAACATTTAAAAGAAGAACTTGGGGTTTGCCCAGAATTATGACTTCTCTCCTCTACTGTCTGGTAATTCATCATGATCAGTCAGATCTTGTCTTTTGATTGTTGATACAGATACTGCTCATTATGTGTGGTTGATGACATCAGAGTGGGAATCAGAAAATAATTCAGTTTGAATGTTTATGATGGTTAATGAGGGAGGGGGAATTTTGAGACAAGTATTATGTGAAAGAGCTTCCCATTTGAGTATATTCCCTGACGTATTCAAAATTTTGACAGTGAATGCAACAACAATAATAACAGACGAATAAGATCTTGACTGTAATCTTAAAATAATTGTGTAAAAAAAACAACTTGGGAGCAGTACAGTACTTAAGAATGAAATATGAGTAGTTTACTTAGTTTTCGGCTGAGATAAAATACTGAAGCAATTTTGGTATTCAATTGAATCATTTGGCTAAGTATTTTACCCTAAGTCTAAGACAGCTCTCTAGCAGACTTAAGCAAATTACTTCAGTGGCAGGTATGTGGCTTTCATACATACGCAGAGCAGTACAAGCTATGCACATGCAAATCATATAAGTGCATGTCTACTGTGACGCATTTATTGCGCATGTTTTTGGACAGGATATGTGACATCACAATAGATATCAGTAAGTATTTTGCCTTAAAGTCGGCTTGATAAAGTAAAGTGCTTAAATTTGATCTGAATACAAGTTAAGCCAGTTTACTTCGCCAATCCAAATGCTAAGTAAAATGCTAACTTAAAGGTAACATAGTTTTGGGAATCCCTCAAAAACTTTTCGTGAGATTTCTTTGATTTTACTTAATAAATAGCAGGGTACTAACATAACTAAGATGCTGTGAAGTTTTTTCCTCCTCAATTGAAATATTTATCGATTGAGAGGTGAAAAGTAATAAAAATCCCTGGCCCAAATAAGAGGGGATGTAAATTCAAACAACGGCCACACACACTACTCACATGAGGATTGCTGTGTGTATAGAATACGCTACAAATCATGTGCGAAGCGCTGGGTTTATTGTGCAGGGAACCTTCGGGTGGATATGGTCTTAGCATGAGGCAGTGAAAAGCCCTTACCAAGCATTACAGATATTTACACTAAAATTTGTTCGAAATCGTGAATGGAATGTTAAATAATCTCATACATGTGTCTTATGATAAAAGGAGAATAATATGTGACTATGTTAGATAAGTTTCATGCCAGTATGATTTTTGCTACCAATATTGTCTATGAGTGTTAATGCAGGTTTTAATTTGAATACCGCCCCAAATCATTACATGAGCTTTAACCATGTTATGTTTGATTAAAGGAAGTTTCATTGTATTATAGTAGGGCAAGTACTCTCGTGTGGGAAGGATTTCATTCGTCACTACGATATTATTCAACTTCTCCTCTGATTTAGTCTGGAATTTTTTGACCTCAATTACGTAGAACATCCATGGAGATGAGTATCTGAGTGAAGATTTATTTTTAATTTGCTTCTGATATCAGCAAAGGGCTTCCTAAAATAGAAGACAGTTAAATACCCAACCTGTGTGGGCTGGAATTAGATACTAAATGCAGAATAAATAAGAGGTTTATGGAATTCTATTTTTAAGGAAATGATTGTTGATACCAGTTTTTTCTTTCTTTTGCCATGTGATGAAAGCACACATTGCAAGTGAAAGTAAAACCAGGTCTCAAGTTGACATTCATTGTTTATTCATTAACCTTTTTTTTTTCATATTTCAATGTTTTCTTGAATCATACATAGATCTGGGAACCATGTTGACAAGTCTAAAGAAAATTTGTTTTTCCTAGTATGTTGTAAAAGAAATTTGCATAATGTATTTTTTTCACTTCTCTTTCTCTCTGTGACTGTTCTTCTTGAGATTTCTTTTTAGCTGTTCTCAACAATTTATATTAATTTGTTATTAGTGCCTAAAAATATATTGCAGTACATCCAGGAATTTTTTTTTGTTTTTTTTTGGGGGGGTGGATCAGTAAGATTATTCTTTGACTCACTGTCAGAATTTGAGGATCTTAATTTTTTGTATGTTGTTGTTGAGATGGGGGATAAGGGATAACAAAATTCTATTGGAGAAAAATCATGATTGTGACAATTTTACTGTGCTTTTTTGTACAGAATAATCAATCAAACTTTCATGTCAGTTTGGCATTAAAACTAGTCTGTAAAAAAAATAATGTGATAAAACTGTTGTGAATTTGATAAATCTCTGAGACAAGCAAGAAATTTGAGAAGCAGGTAGACATGGTAGTCCAAAGTTTGTTTGACATGTGATATATCCCTTTAAGCCATGAATGATAAGCAGCAGTACCAACACCGAGATGTGAAAGATAGTGTCAAACGAGGGCATGAGACGGGCGGGGTCCCCAGCAGCTTAGCGACGGCGGCTACAGACAGGAAGCCATCGCCTAACATCAGAGGTGAAGGGCTCAGATTTGACATTAATCCACAGCAGCCAGAAGAAGAAGAAGACGACGACGAAGAAGCCCGACACTCGAGTCTCCATGGCAACTGATGAGTGGTTGGGACAACTTGGGAGAAGAAACGAAGCTTGGCTGTGAGGTCATATTGTCAGACTGAGGCTTGGCTGGAGAGAGATAAATTGGGACAGTACTTTTGAGAAGATTAATCAGAGATATGTCATAGCCAAATCTGGATCAATTTTTTTTTTCTCCCTCCCACTCAACTGACAAATCCTGTCAAAAAGAATTTCTTGAAAGAGGTTTGTAAAGTTCAAAGGCAGTGCGGCTTTCCAATTTGCTGACAAAGATGATCTGAAAAGTGGCCAGACTTGAAGAGGATAAAACAAGCTGATGTTTAAAACAGATCTCTTTCACAAATATTAAAGTTCGAGGATATCGAGCATTTGTTCTCTGTCAGGTATTTTGTTCCAAAATTTATTTTGAAGTTTTGCCACAAGAAATAGAATTTCTAGGGGTCATTGAATCCCCAGTGATTTTGGGGTTTGATTAGAATAGGTCCCTTCACTAGTATGAAGGAAGAAGGGGTTTTATAAGGAAAGGATTAAAATTTATTCTAATACTGGAAAACTGGATCAATTCAGTTAGTATAGAATTAAGTGAAGCAAACTTCATGTCCCGGGTAATTATCTTTTTGTATTTACAACCACATTTCTGGTCAATATATTGTAATATATCCTAGCATGAAAAGAAACACTGCTTGACATGTTTCAGTATGGACAGCAAAATGCTATCTTCTTCATGCAAAATCAGATATCATTTAAAGAAAATGGCACATAATATGGATATTAATGGGTTGTATGCATAAAGGCAGACTAAGTTAAATCTAGTTTAACTTATAGTGCGTTTATACTCACTTAGCGAAGGCAGAATGAGCATTTTGAAATGCTCATCTAAATCACAGTTTCACAGGGTACTGTTTATACATCTTTTCTCCAGGCAAATTCGGGCTCTGCAGCTCGTTTCGCAAACCTCACTGTGCATGCTACTAGTTTATATGATGTCATATAAACACGTTTACACATGATTGTGCGTTTATGCTTCCCCATAAACTGTCTTTTTGGAGGAACGCTGATTCAAAACACACCTTTTTGTGAGTTTTAAATCAGCGATTATACGACAGTGACTGTGGACGCAACCGTATTTTGAAGTAAATGAGTAACAAAAGGCTCATTCTGGCCTGAAAAATGGGAGCGTAAACGCACCCTTAGTCTACTGATTTCTGGAGCCCAAAGTTTCAAACTCTATTTTGTATAAATTGTAATTCTGTAACAAATTGAATAAAGGAAATGAAATGAGCATTGACATGATCGCAGGATGGAAATGCATATTCAGCAAATGAGTAGATTTGGATGGAGAGTTTGAATTGAATTGAATTGGAAGAGGAATTCATTAATACCCATATAAGACAACTATAGGCTTTTTACCTTTGATTTCTTTTAACCCCATACTATCCTTAACCCCAGACTATTTTTTTTGCTGTTCTCATTTGCAGTTTTAGTCCTGTACTGTCTCCCTAGCCAGAGCGCTTAGCCCCGCCTTTTGGAGGGGGGGGGGAGGGGCTCGGTGGGGCTATCCCTCCTTTTTTCCAGAGCTAAAATAATCCTGTTCTATCGTGGAGTTAGCCCACTTTGGTAAAATGCAATGTGAACAGAAAGTTGGCTAAGCTTGGTCCTGTACTATCGGTGGGGCTAAATCCTCATTTAGCCCTACGATATTATGGACTAAGCAAAACTTTGCAAGGGTTAAAAGCCTATATGGATGTTTCAAATGCACAAGAGTGGTAAATTGAAATGAATATGTCAAAAAAACAGTTCTGAGTTTTATATTTATACGCAAACATGTTCCACCCTCAATTTCTAAAGCGAGTAAAATTTTCTTCCTGAAATTTGCTTGTAACTGAATTTTTCTTGCAAATGTATTGATTAAAACTACCATAAATCTCATAAATTCAATTCCCAGTAGACACTTTTCTCCATGTTGAAAGTCAAATTGTTTCACTGTTGCAGTCAGACAGCAGTTCTGCCTCTTATTATTCTTTCTCTGTATTTTGTTTTCCCAGTATTGAAAAGATAAACTGTGCATTATCAGTGGAAAGACCTTGCCTATTAACGAGGGCGTAATCGAGATAAATAATAGATGGCAGGCATATGTGTGAGTAAATTTGCCTCCGGGTCCCAATCTGATGGTAATTGGCAAAATAGATGGCATCACCCTCATTGTAAAGTAGTTTGACAGCATGGGGGAAATAATGCAAATTTACTCCACATAATGCTCACGTCGACACTTAGACATTTGGTAAATGATGTTGACGATTTCGTCATTTCCATGTGAGGTCTCCCAAGTGGAGGAAGAGAAGGGCGGAGTCGGCAAGTGGTTTGTCGCCCTCTGGGGAAAGCCCGCTAGAAGATGTATCTCTGAGAGAGTCAACAATTTATCAAACGCCTGCTTGAATTATCGGCGGGATTTAAACAGAGTGACACTAATCTAGAAGAAGATGGTTCTGGCATGGACTGCTGGCATTTGAAAAGCTTCTTTTCCTTGATATGTTAATAATGCTTGGCGATACTCAGAGCATGTTTGGAGGATGTGGGGACTTCCCTCTAGAGGCACTATCATCAATTAGATGCTACCCACATGTGACTTGACGAAGCCCTGACCTTGATGTTGTAGTTCATTCCTAATTGAGGACATGTTTGGGATTGGAGATCTCAGAGAAAAGGAACCACCCACTTTTACAAATTGCTGCTTGGTCATGAACCCGAACAGAGGGGGCACCCATGATTCTTTTTTTACCCTACCACTTTCTTAGGAAAGACTCTGAAATGTCAAAGCAAGCTTAATTTTAAAACAGTGATGTCATGTTTTTGGCTAAGGTGTCTGAAGGGTAACATGGGATTGTACACAGATAAAAGTAACCTTGGCATAAATCCAAGATTATCAGGAATGTTCTGGATTGACTTAGAAGTGTTATTTACCAATATCCTCCGATATGCGTTGATATATGACCACTTTGTGAATTGAATCCCTCATCCTGTTTATTTAGAACTCATCATTCTATTCCATGATATTTCCTACTTGACCCAAATTTGTATTATAGCTATGTGTGGAAAATATATTATTGATTTACATTTCTCTCTTGGAGGGTTGTCAACTTCAGGAGCTAAAGTTTCTGAGAAAGTTTTGTTTTTTGCTCCTAGATTCCTTAACGTGAAAACATGATAATGCCATATCTTTGCTGAAAATGTGTATGGAAATAGAAAGGGGAAATGCCTGGACATATATTGATATGATATATTTCCAAAACACGTTGAAACAGAGAGAACAACAGTCCTCCAAATGGCTCTATTAGAACATGAAGATAATGGGAGAAATGAATAGAAATAGAATACTTTGCTAATGCTAAAGAAAGATATCAAGACAATTGAAAACATGTGGATTATATTTTGTTATTTGTTGTGGTACCTAGTCATCGTTTTCATTGCTCTGATCTCCGCCCCCCCCCCCCCATGATACAATTTTTACCTTTTACTTTCCCTTTTGCTACCTCATTATTGTCCTCCATCTTCAGAATTATGTATAATTAGCATACAGACTTGTTTGATTCTCTGAGGGATTGTATCAGATTCAATGTTTCACTTCAAGTGAAAGTCTTTGATTCTATCCATCAAAATCTTTATTTATTTTTTTTTCGTTTGAAAGAATGTCCCAGCTAATTACCACAGAGTTGAAATGAATTAAGTTACACCATGTCCTCAGAGCGACTACGGAGAAACAAATCGATTTCATAACTTGTTTGAACCTTCTTCATTACCCTACGGATCATCTCTTCACCATTCATTTTAGTTGAACCTGATTAAATCCTCCGATTGCTCATTTCTGTTCTCCATTGACAAGATAAAGCATCCTTGAAGCCGACGGGCTCCGTGGCCTCATGCATTATTCAGAAATTATGTCATTAAACAACGTACTCTGTCCCCATTTCAGTCTGCGCTGGACTGTCATCAGGCGGGATTTCCTGGAGACGTGGATGCAAAAAAAAAAAAAAAAAATGATGAGGACAGATTACTGTGAAGTAGTATGTCTTGTATTTTGAGGGGTGGTGAATATTATTCAGTTATGGTTCAGGGGAAACTACTCAACTCTGTATATAGTGGTATAGTGTATAGTTCTTTGAGGTTTTTTTTAATGCGTTACTGTCCCTCTGAATTAATCACTTCAAGATTTTTTGTACAATCTTTTTACAAGGAATATTTTATTGCTATAAATATCCCCCTAAAACACATGCACACACTGAGCAAGTGTATGGAAGCAACAAGAGAAGATGATTAAAAAATACTTATCCCCTCCCCCCGAAATATTCCTGGTTTTGCCATGGTGAAGAACTTTTATTAATACTCACTTTGATTGATTGTCTATGAAGTTTCTCCTCTTCATGTAGGGACTTTCACCACTTTTATTTTTTTCTGTCCAACCCCAATTTTTTTTTTCCACAACACTCTTAGTGGTATATTTAGAGAGATTAATAGAATTAATCCATTGTCAACTTAATCTTGGTATTTAGCTTTTCTTTTCTCTCTGCTTCCATTTTCCCTGGTCGAATGAAGGATGAAATCTTTTCAAATCACTGCTTTTTAGTTGATGTGGTATTCAGATCATAGTTTCATAACCATACTGTAATATTCACCCACTTCTTTCATTTTGCTGGTTGTATCTATTTGTTTCTTTTTGTTCTGAACCAACCAAAGAGAATTGTTAAGCAGAGCAGCCCTGTTCTCATGAACCCATGGATGTTTGTAGTTTTTATAGGAAGCCAACGGCGATCTACTCCAACCCCATTTGTTAGTCAACCTTTACTAGAGATGAAAAGAAAGCAAGTTTAATTGCCCATTTCATGTTTCAAGAATGTTTTTCATTACAAAACTGTTATTGTTGTGGGTGACTTGGCATTCAAGTAGGAAACAGGATGATGCAAGGAGCTCTTTGCCACCTGAGCATTCTGTGCTTGATAGCATTTACCTATTTTGTAACTTCATGATTGTGTACATGTATCCACTGTGGCTTTGAATGTGAAGAAAAATAAGCTCTGCTATAAATGTGATGATGGATGTTTAAGGAGTACTCCTGGGGATAGTCCATTAGAAATTATATGAGTCATAGTTATTGCCAGCCTTGCATAAGTGCCTCAAGTTCTAAAATCAGTTTACCTGAACCTTTTCTGTTATTTGTACACTGTGTATTTTTATTACAATTATATATCCTTTCCTTGATCATTCAAGTAGAAATTCCCTTGAATCTCTAAAACTAATGTGGATATTAAGATGCTTTTTCTTGAAATACTTCAAAGGTATGAACATTCACTCACTACTTTAAGAGTTACTGAGTAGATGTGTACATGTAGCACTGAACAGTTATCCGCAGTGGTTTCGAGATGACGATACAATATCAAGCGCATCGATCTTTAGCCTAAGGCAATACACCAATGCAATTAAGAGTACCTGGAAATCCCATATAATACCTTATAATACCCTGTATGCCTTTTTTATGGTTATTTCCATTTTAATGTACGTTTTAGCTCCTGTTCAAAGGAAAGAGTCTTGCCTTCTGTAGTGCTTCTGAGTAGGTCCATGTTCTGATTTAAAGATTTTTGCTCAGATCCCTGAGATCATATTGCATGAAAGATGCAGGAGAAAGATGCATGCTGGTCAAGAGAGGGTGCTGTTGATGTTTTTGACCTGAGTCACTGTTTGAAAGTCACAAGGCATACTACGAACGCATTTTCACCTACAAGATCTATTCTAAAAAGAACTTGCAATAATTGTAACTCCTTGAAAAGCATTGTTTTATCTTGATACATATTTTGAAGTAGATTTGCTAGATAGTGTATTGAATTAGATTCTGGATATTTCTGAAAATTAAAATCATTTTTTTATCCTTTTTTAAACAAGAGTAGTTGAAATACAACTTCTGAAAATAAATTGTACTCATTGATAAGTCCTGTTAAGGGACACATACAGTTTGGTACTAATGGAATCCATTGGAGTGAATGATTCTGTCAGCACCTACTTCTATAAATTATCGGTACTATGCATATGGTTTTCTATGCAGAAATATGTGATGGGGAATGTATTCACTCCAAGAGAGGAAATATTACTTCTACACAGTGGGTGTTAATTGTTAATTTTGTAATTTTATAACACTTAATGGATATTTTTTCTTGATTCTATTGTTTCTTGAATCCCGGTTATCCTTTCTCCTTTTGTTTGTTCTCTTTTTGTGCAGGCCAAGCTATGAGTACCATCAACCTGTAGGCTCTACTAGTCCTACTGTAAAGAGAGCACATAAAGTGGCCAAACAGCTTGGAGAACTCAGCCAACAAGTCAAGCAGACTATACAGGTGGGAACTTAGATATGTCAGCCTACATCTCTTTTCTCTTCCTTTGGTACATTTATTTTTCTGTCTCTATCTCTTTATATATCTTATTTTTCCTTTCTGTCTGTTTGTCACTGTTTCTGTCTTTCTTTCTCTTTTTCTTTTTTTTCTCTCTCTCTCTCTCTCTTCCTTCCTCTCTTCCTCTCTTGCTCTATTTTCTGAATGTTTTCTTTACTTAAATTTCATGCTTTAATAATTACATGTACATTCCTTCTCCTCTTTTTCTCTCTCCCCCCCCCCCCCTCTCTCTCTCTCTATCTCTCATTTCCTGGCTCTACTTATCCAAAAGGTTACCAATCACCAAATAATATTTTGCTCTGTATGGCAGGGGTTCCATGTCATTATACCATATGCAGAATATGAGCTTCAAATGTTGCAGGTTCAAATTGCATTCAGTAGACATTAAACCAGACGTTTGAGTAGACTAGTTGATGCACTTGTACGTGCTTACATAAAATAGGGCACCCACGGAACCCAAGTCCAACATGGGTTCCATGCACGGGCGTTTTATGTTATGTCCGTTTTATGTCCTTTATTTTATTCATACTCTGCTCCTTAACTGTTAACCCATAGAATGCCAGGTAAAGTTTGTTGGGGATTTTAAAGGTTGATTTTATACATTCTAGCTGTACACAAATTATCTTCTGAGGCGATTGGTATCCTTTAACATTTGTGGTGATTTAAATATGGGGGGTAAGGAGATTAAAAGGGGAAATAGAACATGATAAGGTAAGTAAGGTATGAAAAGAAAATAAGAAGGAATGATTGCATCTGTTATTCTTCTTATCTTTCTTTATACAGTCTGGTAGACTGAAAGAAGATGGAAAGAAAAGAACTGCTCTTCAAGAAACATCTCCAGACAGGCATTACAAGGAAATCTCAAAGAAACTCAGACAGGTAAAAATAGAAAATCGTTTATGGTATGTGAATTACATTCTCCTTATTCTTACATTCTCTTATTCTCCTTATTTCCCTCTCCTCTCTGCTCTCCCATCCTTCTCTCTCTCTCTCTCTCTCTCTTGCTGTCTCTTCTTTATATTTTCCACCTTCCCTGTCTCTCTCTTGTTGTCCAGTTTCCCTCTCTTTCTTCCTCTACTTTTTTTCTTCAGGTCTTCATAATTTTAGGTCTGTTCTGAAACCTGAAAACAACTATTGAACTATCAGATAAAACAATAGAAAATTGTCCTCATTTTGAAAAGAACTGCAGTAAAGAAATTCACAAATATATGTATTTATTAATGTTTATAACTCTTGCGATGTCTTTATTGCTTGTTCATCATTGTTTGTTAGGAGGCAGAGAGGGATATGGACAGGAGAAAACAAGCATGGCTAGAACCAGCACCTCTGGATGATTATTTGGTAATATAATTATCATTAAGTCTTTAAAGTCTTTCTTTTTTCTGGTTGCTTATGTTAAACAAGAATCAGAAACATATCTGGAATTGATGTGCTGTATTCAATGTCATTACTTGCACAATGCTTCCCTATGCAGTTTCTAGATACTTATTTGGATTCAGCGGATCCTGTCAAAACAAAGTACTTGTATGTAATTTAAACTCTTCTCAAGAGAGGGCTTTCTTCCTAAATTGTGCAGTTACATCACACATGGCTATGTTTAATGGCAAATGGAGAAAAAAAGACACGATTGTTACAACAACATTATGTCATCCTGTTGAATGGTGCATTCATCCAGTTTAATCTATTGAAAGAAAAAAAATCACATTGGCCAGTTTCAAGTAATTAAATGGTTTTCTTTTCTTTTCTTTGTCCATTTGGCAAATTCCCAGAGGAAGAATATGTTGTAATTGTAGACATCATGTAGCCATGATATCACATAGCCACATTGCTAACAAATGTAATAGTCATCCTACATTTTGTATTCAATGTAGAGGAGGACCCAAGAAGCTCATGTGACTGGGCCACCACTCTTACCCCCTCCCCGCTCCCATGTCATGATGTCCCCCTCCCAGCATGATGCCCCTGTCCTCACTCCACTGTGTGCAGAGGCCCAAGCTCTTCTCAAGAAGGTACAGACATCCAAGGAGATACTAGAGGCTAACCTGGAGACGGTTGCTAGGACACGGGATGATGAGCACTTCTACCAGGTCATCCAGAGTATCTATAGGGAGGGGTAAGAGATTGATGAACAATATTGATGTGCTTTTACCCATTGTTTGTGTATTTGCTATCTTGTTCTCCATTTCTTTTTCTCTTCTCTTCTCTTTTCTTGTCTTGTCTTGTCTTGTCTTCTCTTCTCTTGTCTTCTCTCTCTCTTCTCTTTTCTCTCTCTTCTCTCTTTTCTCTCTCTTCTCTCTCTCTTCTCTCTCTCTCTCTTCTCTCTCTTCTCTCTCTCTTCTCTCTCTTCTCTCTCTTCTCTCTCTCCTCTCTTTTCTCTTTCTCTTCTCTCTCTTCTCTCTCTCTCTTCCCCTTTCTTTATCTCTCTCTTTCCCTCTCCCTATCCTCCCTCCCTCCCTCTTTCTATTTTTCTCTTTTCTCACCATGTGCTCATTAGACCTCACCATGTTTGATTGACATATTTCCATATTTTGGAACATTCTTTGTTATTATTTTCTTTATAACCTTCCTTATTGTCTTCTCAAAATTTGCTAGTTCCTGTCGCAGTTGTAACAATTTCTTGATGATTTTTTTTAAATCCATTTTCAGAGATGGATCAGACTTTGCCAGAATCAAGCAAGCTGTTGATGAGCAAATAGCTGCTATTGATGTAGAGATAAAGGTATGATATGATGAAGTTTGGTTTGCTCGTGAACAACAAAAACACATTAGAATAGCCCTTTTGAAAGATTCTATTTTGGATTCTTCATTTCTGGGAACACTCTTATCATTTGCAACAAGGTTGATAGCATTTATTGACTCATTCAATCAATAATCTATCTAGAAAATCACTTTAGGACACTCTATATTATTCAACTCTCTAGTTGATATATTTCCATGAAAGAGCTTATGTACATACTGTACAAGTAATACTTTTGGGTTGCCAGTGGAAATTATATCTTTCATTTTGACTTGTTTGGTTTCCATGGGAACTTGAGCAACAACTGATGTCAAGGTCTGACATTTAATTGATAGACTGGAAATGCAATACATATAGCAATCATCATACCACTTTGCTTTTCCATATCTGCCACAGAGAGAATTACAGCAAGGTAGACTTCACATCAACAAACCAAGCGGTCGTCACTCACCTCCAACAAGACTTCTTCCTGATAAGATCACTCAAAGACCACACCAACAACAGCCAATATCAAAGGGCCAACCGCCACCAACAACCAAGCCAGTTGGCCAGCCATCAGCAGGACCAGTACTAGGGAAGTTAGGCAAGAAGAAGGTGCAAGCAAAGATAGACACTGGTTTACGCAGACCTAGGAAAGGGGAGGAGCAAGAGGTTGAGGTGGCAGAAAGGAACAAGGAGAACTTGAAAGAAAAAACAACGGTCATCAAATCTCCAGTATGTATCCATTGGTTCAAAACAGACAATTTCATATTCCCGATGTCCGATTTAATCTGTATATCTTTAAAAGGTAGTGGTTCGTTTTTGTCAGGATATTCATTCTGAATACCTTTCAATAGTGGATAATTCAGGCAATTCTGGAGAATAGTGTCTCTTCTGACACAATGCAATATGCTCAGATGTTCTTGAACACAATCACTTTGCTCATGCTGAATATACTGGTCCAAAAGCATGCTCGTTTATTCATCAGATATGCTGCATCTGCCCAATTTGGCACCCAAACCTAGGTTATAACACTGAAATTTTATTGGCATACACACCTATAACGTCGTTCTCCCCTGAATCTCTGAAGAATATAGTACCATATCCTTGTGGGTGTTTTAATACAAAATATCTCAAGTACTCAATGCAAACTGTATTAGATTATAAATTTTTTTTTAAAGAAAAATGAACTGGTAGGATGCAACTGTTTTCAGTAGAGCAACTATAATACCAAAATTTCCCACAAGCTATGTATCTGGTTTACTCCTGAGATTTTCAGCAATGGAATAAATATTCTATATGTGCAATAGAGTCGATATGCTACCCAAAATTTCCGAGCAATTTGCCTTGAGGAAATGATGCACCACCGTAGGTTGTCTGATCTGTTTTCCTTGCAGCCCAGACCAACTTCCAAACCGACAAGTAGACCTCAGGATGATGACCGCTATCTCAAACACATCTATGGCCACACCCGTATTCAGTCTCAGAGGTCTACGCTCAAGGACGGCCCCTATCTTCACTTTGCCAACCAGACACCTACCAAGACTAAGAAGATGGCAGCTTATCATGCTTCTCCTGTTCAAGGTACAAACCAGTCTTCTGCTTCACTCCCCTCATTTTCGATAGTAAAGTTTATCATTCTAACTGCAATTTCAATGCATCCTTATTTTTGCATATAACAAGCCTTTTTATAGTCAACTCTACATGTATGTTCTTACTGCATGGTGTTGCAATAAAACCGAAGGTTGTGCAGGAGGCATTATGTTTTTGGGTTTTCCATCAGTCTGTGCTTATGTAATTGTAGGCTTTTATTCTGGTTGTCACAATATTTCAAGAACAGTTTGAGCCATTTAGGTGGAGTCATATAATAGACGTATTCATCTTGTCATTGCTTTTGTCAATGGCAAAGAACTTTTTAAAAGCTTTCTTGTATGGAAAAAATAGAGAAACCTTTTCTATCTTGCTAATTTCGTCTTCCAACCATTTTGAAAACTATTTCTCCTAAAACTCCTCTTATTTTCTCTGTATTGAAAATATGGTAGCTCCAAGTCAAAGACCTATCAGAACACAAATGGACACACACAAGAGCAGAGGGGTAGGAACCCATCATCATCACACCTCCACACCCCAGTACTACTTCAACCCATACCCTGCAGGCTCCGGTCCCCTCCTCGTCGCCCCCACCCGTCACCCCATGCCCAGTCCAGCAGACGGTCAGCTCATCCCCATGGCGATACCCCTCAGAGAGCCTCGATCAGGGATGGGGATGGCCCAACCAGTCACCGTTATCAGTGGGGATGGGGGCGGGCCACCAGCTAGACCGGTAGAGGGATCCAATGTTGTCCTGATTGATATCAGAGATGAGGATGAAAAACAGGAACTCGAGAAGCAGGAACCAGAGAAGCGAGACCTCACAATACAGGTGAGATGGCCATTATTGATTTTGGAATGAAAATCAAAAATATTTGCAGAATTCATTAAAAAGTATATTGTCCATAAATTGAAAAGTTGATAAAGATATTCCTTTTTATGTTCTGTAGTGAGCTTGCAATAAACATGGAATGATGTAGGATTGTAACAGTCTAGAGAAACTGGAATCAGTGCCAGTTAGATAATAAAAAAAGAAAATATGTGCCTGTCTTTAACTCTACTCCAGATTATAGAAGGTTCCCACAAGCAACCATGCAGGAGGACAAAACAATAAAAACCTGTGCATCAGACTATGAAAAGCCATTGTTGTCATGGTGTAGTGCAAGGGTTTGCTGTCGTTTGACCTCTATCATGACATCATATGGGAACCCTCTATTTTCCTATATCTACTCATAAAGGATATACATGTAATTTGAATTGAATTGACTTATCGTTCAAAATTCTACTTTTACCACTTGTGACTTCTTTCTCTTTTCAGAGGTTACCCAATGTGGATATTGATTCCATTCCTGCTACGCCAGCCCCATCTCAGGAAAGAATGTCCCCTGGAACACAGCCACAAACCCAAGCAGACAACCAGGTGAATAACCTCTTTTCTAAATGAAAATGATAGATATGTGTACTTCCCATCTCCACCCTACTCAAGCCAGTTAAGGATTTTCACATCCCATTAATAGATTATATGAATTTACATGTTACAGGTCTATTAAAGAGTTGAATACCAGAATAGTGCTTAGTGTATTATATGCATTTACTCTGGTGGCAAACAAGCTAGAATGAATGAAGTCATATAATAAAGGATTCTGACATGACAGGAACCCCAGAGCTGATATTACCAGTGATGAATTAAACAAGTGTGCTACTTTCTAGACCACATGAGAGATAAACCTTTTGGTTCTCCTAAATTTCATCTTTATAGGACATTCCATCACCTACAAATGAGAGTGGAGAGGACTGACTAGCAAGTACAAATGCTAGTATTGTCAATTGAACTCTATTAATTGTAAAGCGCAAAAGAGGTTATCAAGTAATCCCTTCTTTCAGTCCAAATAAATCAGATGCTTCATATGTAGAGTAAAATAATTGTAAAACATTCTAGAGACTACCCAAGTTCATATGAAACGTGGAAGTATGCAAAGTAGGATTTACATAACATATATAACATACATAACATAACATACATGTATATACATCCATATATTCACAGTCCAACATATGAACCATAGACAAGATCCTTCTGCTGTAGATTTCAGAAGCAAGGAAAAATTTGCTCTCTGCTTAAGAGCGCCCTCTATCTCTTTGCCATAATTCATCTGAATATTTCCTTTCACCTCACACTGATTGTTCAGCCATCTGAAGAGGAAGTAGAGGAACCCTCATCACCGGAGATACCAGGTATCTCAATGGATGGAAGGAGAGCACCAAGACAACCTTCCTACCATGGACCTCCCTTTCCACCCCAGCAGCTACCCCCATCCCATCCACCTGCTGGTGCTGGTATCCAGCCTTCATCAGACCAGCTAGCTGCTGGTATCAGGAGGATGGAGATGCTTCAAACCAGAGCAGTTGACTGGTGAGGATAATTTTATCAATCAATCAACCAGAGTCATGATGATAATGTTACATCTTCTTGTAGTGCTTTGCATATATAGCAGTCACCTCAATTATTAGCAGCTAATAATTAGCACTCACTAAATTTTAACAACAAATAGATTTCTACCACACATAGTTTAGTGACTCTCAGATAAGGGAGAAAAGTATAGATCAAATGTTTTGTCTCAGGGCATATCTCTGGATGATTGTAGGAACTCAGAAATCCTTACTGAAAAAAAATGCAAACTGTTAAGCATGTGAACTACTGTACACTGCCTCCACACAAGGCAGAATACAGTGATTTTAGAGTGATCTAAAGCAGTGGCTCATGCAAGTGCATAGAAATTTTGAGAAATATATGGTGTGCATTGGTGTATTTATATTCTGCCAATGTACTTCTATGGTTTCATGAGTTCTCTTTTGGTTACATAACAGGGTTGAGCAAGAGTTAATGGCTCGTGTGATCAGTGGGACTCATCTCAGACAATCGGAGAGACTACAGCAGCCGAGCACCAGCCATGGTCCAAGGCCTGTCAGCCCATCATCCTCAGAAGGCTCTGATCATGTTGGTAAGAGTTGATGATAGACTGATATACAACTGGGGTGCAAGCAAGAGTGATGTAGAAAAAAAAATGAAGCGAGACCAGGCTCCACACAAATTTCTGGAAAAAAAGGATCATTTTAAAATATATTATCGAAAACAACCATTTCCTGCTTTTTTTATTGATGGATTGATTGAAATGTTGGGTCTTTCTGAATTGAAGAGGGTCATTTGCATTGTACCTCATTTAGTATCAAGTTCTTGATTAGGCCCCACCCCTTTGGGGATGTTTCATATTGTAATGCAATATTTGATGAACAAAAGTTATATTTTGGATCTACCACCCTGCAGTGTTTAGGCATGATATTTTGGATATACCTAGCTCAGCAAATAATGGACACTATTATTTAAGTATATTGCAGTACTTTATAATGTCCTTTACTATTAAACGACCAAATACACCTTTTTGTCCCCGCCGAACGAAGTTCGCGAGGGGACTATGAAACAGGCTCCGTTCGTGTGTGCGTGTGTCCGTTAGAAAATGCTACTTCTCCGTCATTTCTTGGCCGATTTTGATTCTGATTGTTTTATCTGATAGGGCTGGGTGGGGGCTTCCAAACTTCTACACAGAATTTTGAAATTCATTAATTATGCAAATTTATGCAAATTTATTCAAAATTGACGAAAAATGCTACTTCTCCTCTATTTCACATCGGATTTTGATTCCGATTGTTTTATCTGATAGGGCTGGGTGGGGGCTTTCAAACTTCTACACAGAATTTTGAAATTTATTAATTATGCAAATTTATGCAAATTTATTCAAAATTGACGAAAAATGCTACTTCTCCTCTATTTCACATCGGATTTTGATTCCGATTGTTTTATCTGATAGGGCTGGGTGGGGGCTTCCAAACTTCTACACAGAATTTTGAAATTCATTAATTATGCAAATTTATGCAAATTTATTCAAAATTGACAAAAAATGCTACTCCTCTATTTCACATCGGATTTTGATTCCGATTGTTTTATCTGATAGGGCTGGGTGGGGGCTTCCAAACTTCTACACAGAATTTTGAAATTCATTATTCATGCAAATTTATGCAAATTTATTCAAAATGGCTGAAGGTTCATAATGTTTTCATGTTTTATATTTCAGTTGTATACATGCATTGTTGGTATTCTCTTCTTTTGCAAGTAACATTATTTTATTCACTTAAGTTTTTCACTGAAGTTTTAAGGTTCAGGCTAGTTAATTTCCACAGATCTGCACTTCCGGCGGGGACATTTATTACGCATTGCGTAATTTACTCATTCACTTGTTTCCAGTCAAACCACTAATTAAGTCCACATGCCATCACAGTTTGGTCTTTGTTCATCCAAAGACTTTTCTGTACTTGTCCTCCAAAACATAACATCACGAGAGAAAAAGAGTATTTATGTCAGCAGCTCTTCAAATGTGATACTGACCAGTTAAATCAGTGAAGACTGCTGAGTCATTAGATGACTTTAAGAAAAAATCTCCAACACACCCAATGACAATTGTGTGTCAGCATTTGCAGTACTTTAATAACCCTTCGGTGAACATTTTGAGTGCCATAAATGCTTGAACTATAATGTTTGTTTTTATTTTTCCCTTTATCCTTGCTTTTTAGTTGGTGCTCTTGGGGGAGGGGGTCTGCAGCTCTTTGTAGATGCTGGACAACCAGTGGACCCTACCCTGGTCAATAGTCTTGTCCAACAGGTGCTAGAAGAAAAGATTGCCCTCTGCCTCGGTCAGCATCAGAGAGAGAGGTCATCCGTTGCCATGCCGACTGCTCATGATGTCAGACAGCCAACACCACATCTTGTTAGTATACGATTAGTGCATCTTTCCAAATATATGCAAGGATATTGTAATGATTATGATTATGATGGCTTCTTGTGTAGTGCTCATATCCGGTGCATTAAGTGATGCTGCTGTGTCTCCTGCATTGCTATCTGTGCTTGACTGAGTCACCATATTTAACCATCAAATATTTGATGAATTTCTTTGCACCACGTATCCATTTGCTACAACTGGGTGAATCAGGCAGTGATTTGAACACTCAATTGGAAATCAACAGACTATACCAAATAATTTAAAGAGTAAATGTGTATTATTTTCTCTGTAGATTTTATCCAACTTGAAGCAACTTTTATCTTCATGCAAAAAAAAAATATTCTGTGATGAGTAGGCTTCTAAAAATATCTTTAGATGTTTGTAGCACATACCAGGCACATCCTATTTTTGAACCATGTCATCTTCTTTTCATACATACAGGTGGGCCAGCATTCACCCATCCCTACCCCAGAGCCTACCCCACCAGCCTCGCCCATTGGAGGCCCATCCAGGGATCCCTCCCCCACCCCAAGGGATCGCATCCCTACTCCAGAGGCCAGTGAGATAGGGGAAGCAGAGGCAGCATCAGGAGGAGCAGAGTCTGAGACAGAAAGCTGGAAGGATCTGATGAAAGATTCAGAGACATCTAGAGAAGGTGAGAAAAAAGGAGATAAATATGCTTTGACACCTTGATTTCAATGAGAGAATGTGGGGATGGTTTGGCAACAAAATTTCATCGCCTTTTCAAACACTATCATTCCAAGTATGATTTCAACCTCCATTATTACTATGACTGCTTATGTTACAAAGCCTTTGCAGCTTGACAGAGTCTGTGCATTCTCTCCTTCCTTCCTACAGAAGCAAACACCATCGCTGCACCAGGTCCAGAGGCCGTTACCACCCCTCCAACCACCCCGCCCCCCATCAGCACCCAGTCTCCACCCCTATTCGCACAGGAGGAACCCCAGACACCAGTACCTTCTCCTCCATCCTCCCCAACATCCCTGGTAGGAGTACCCTCTGAGCCCATGAATACCCCTACTCCTACTCCAGAACCGAGGAGTCCAGTAGCATCAGAACCCGAGGCAGATGCATTCCGGGAGACACTACATACTCCAAGGTTTGTTTCAACTTCAGATTTGGCCATGAATCCAAATTACCATCCATTGTATTTTCCTGCCTTTACCTACCTTTCAGTCTGTGGGACATTTTCAAGTGCAGCCAAACTTTTCATAAAGTGATGCATGGGCAATCAGTAAAGAGTCATTCTTTTCTTTGGAGGACCCTTGCCATCCCGGAAATAAGACAAATAACCGAAGTGATTGAAAAGGAATAATAGGAACATAAAGTGCTCAGGCTCTTCTCTGATGCAAACGCTTCACAAAAGATTTTTTGTTTATTTTTTGTTAATTTCTTTTTGTCCAAGTCAAGTATTGGTCATACACTTAAACTTGATTTGTCAGAATAATGTTTTTCATGCAATAAAGTAATAAAGTGAAATTTGCAAAAAATTTTGAAAGGCTGCTCTTACTAAAAATTGTGTCATGCATAAGATATGAAAATTGATGATAATCTAATATGACTATTCTTTCTCTTTGGGGGTATTAATTAAGGGCATTAGTATGAACCATAATTGTTGTGTAGTGGTTCTGTACCATGACTTATTATTTTTTTAATTTGTATTTTCTTTTTAGTCCTGAGCCACACCTTCCATCCCCTACACCATCACCTCTACCACCCCCTCCAAAAGCTGCCACCCCTGCCCCGCCCAGTGTGGACTCTTCCAGCACTACTGAGTCAACACCACCGGACTCTACCATTACGCATTCCACAGGGAGGGAGATATCAGAGGGAGAGTGGCTAGTCAGTGAAAGGGAGGAAGGAAGAGTACCAGATGAAACCCTGTTTGGTGAGACTTATGTCAACTGTTACAAACATATATAGAATGCAAATTTTCTCTTGCACAGGTGGTATCAAATGTTGTTTTTACATGGAAACACTGAGTATGGTGTTGAAGAAGAAGAAGGAGTGTTATTTCAGTGAAATTCCTTGATGGAGTCTTTGATAAATGGGGAATATAGTTCTGTTCAGGCAAACCCAATTTAAATGCTACAAGTTTATTCTTAAAGGTACTTCATCCCTTTGCAGACTTGCACAAAATTTTTCAAACTTTGCACAGGTTTAGTATATACCCTGTAGATACTGCCTATGAAATTTCAAGGTCACAAGTTCCATAACTCCTTTGTAAGAATTGAAAATCTTGCTCTTGTCGCAGAGGGAGCTATTCAGATATCAACTCAAGTACATTACTAGTAACAGTCAAAAAATCATTTTAAAAATTATGCAAGTTTTATTGAGTCAACAAAAATAAAGTGTTACCAAATTGTTGTTATTACTTACTTTAGAAGTTTCTTTTCACATCCGCACAAGTTTTCCAATTACAATTCTATTGTAATTTATAGCATACTCACACAAATTTAAAATTTAGGGCTGCAAAAGGGATGAAGTACCTTTAACATTGATTCTGTTTTAATTTTCACTTTTTGTATTGTTTGTTGCTTTTCGAATGTGTCATCCTTCCAGTCTTCCTTCCTAATGTTGTATTAGGTAGTTGATTAGTGATAGTAGTTAATTGTGATAGTGGGCATTACTGCTAGGTTTCTTTTTTTTCTGTCGATGTAATAGTGTATATTTTTGGGGGTTGTTTTTCCCCAATCTTCAGGTGTTCCAGAGATGGAGGCTTTTGATGAGAGTTCTCAAAGCAGCACAACCAGCACTGTCAAAGGACCAACAGACCCTGATAAAGACCAGGTATGCACCTACTATTCATCTTTCTCACTCTTGCTCTTTACCTTTGTACCCTTTCTATCTCCATATGTCTGTTTCCTTTCCTTTGTTCTTTAATATCTTTTCTACATGCAGTCTCTCATTATCTTTTTATCATCGAGTATAGCTTTACTTCAGTATATTGTGATATACCTTCAGGACAATCATGTATAAACTGCTGTTTGTCAAAAGTCTCTTTATTTTTTATGCTACTCACATAATGCAAGGGTTAATGATTTCACAATTGAGCATGAGAAAGTTAACAAAATTGAAAATACTCAATGATGTGATTGCGTGATTGGTGCAAGTGATATCATACATATTTTTCCAAAGCATGATACCCCATCCATTCATTAATTTTGAATGTTTCTCTTTGAAGGAGGAACCTAGAAGTGAAGGTGAAGTGGATCCCAACCGTCTGAAGCTCACCAGAGATCCAGTAGTAGCCCTCCTCTCTCGCCTCCGCCAGGCACCCTCTGATGTCCCTCATCCTGGCCACATACCACCCTCCGTGATGCAACCCGCTGCTTCATCCTCACCACACAGCATCAGCAGTGCAAGCAGCAGCAGTGTAGGAGAGGTGAGCGAGGGACAACGCCCAAGTCTGATGCCACCGGCGGAACGTCTACTCTACAAGGAAGCCTACCACTCCAAGCCCCCTAAGGCGGTGTTGGACCACAGAAAATCACTCGGTGAAGTCAGGAGTGATGGAGAAGAGGAGCATGATGCTGTCTTCCCACCAGCTGAAGATGCTATCAAGAGGGGTGCTGATGATGCACCCTCCAATGACAACTTGCGCACGACAGACGCGAGTACTGCCCAGCCGCTGGTGGCACCTAGTCCAGTAGCGAGAGTAATTCAGGTTGGAAGACAGCAGCCTCCAGAACAGATAGAGGATGAGGAGAGACAAGAAGACATGGCAGAGGCAGATATGACAGCAGGAGGGACACTCATAGATAGACCACTAGCAAGTAAGAAGCTTACTAATTTTTTTTCTCTATAATGATGTTATTTATTTGTATATTTTCTTTTTTGGTTTCATTACTGGGTAGTCTGTTCAGTTATCCAACTACTTTCTGAGCCGTGCCATGCAGTAGACCTCACTTTTTTTCTATAATGTTAATGTACTTAAGTGATTACTGTGTAATTTGCCAAATTTGTCCTCATTTATGTCCTTTTTTTTTTAAATTATCAACCAATCACTGACTCAACATCCACAATTGATGTTTCTTTGATAGAGAAATCAGATTTTTCTTTGTTCAAGTTCATATCAAGCACATCTTTATGTTTGATATTAAAGAGAATCTTTCTTTAGTGTTTTCAATCTTTTGCTATCATTCATTGTCTAGTTTTTAGTTATAGTTGGCTATGTTGTAACAATCGAAAGGTCTAGCAGATATAGTGCACTATTGTTCACAATGGCATTAATGAATGATTTTCATTTTTTTCTCTTTGTGTATCACTTGATCAGGCCTATACTCCACCATGGCCAGTGATCTAGGCACACGCACCATGACACCAGATGCCATGAACATGGATGCCTATCTCCAATCAGGATACCTCAGTCAAACCTTTAGCCAATCAGAAGGTGGAATAGGCGGAGCTACAAGTGACCTGGAGGGGTCAAGATTCCTTGGCCCAACTAACAATTCGGTTGCAGGGCTCAACGCCTCTGGGGCTGGACCGAGAGGTTCAAGTCTCCTCGCGACAAGTGGGATGTTTTCGGAGGATTCGTTGGAGGTTGGGGCGGCTGCGAGAGGGAGGGAGGAGCGTATGACGCAGAGGTCATTCCAGGTTACACTGCCCTCTATTGCTGGGTTAGATGAGAAGGAAGAGGAGAGTGCCAGTGAAGGAGAGGTGCATGGAGGGGAGACTATAAGTGATGTCTCAGAAATTACTCTGTAATAGACTGACATGTATACAGAATCTGGCAAAGTTTTGTTTCTTTGAATGTCCTGTGATGCAGAATTTAGCACATATCCTAGACAAAGTCTAGTGTATAGGGATAGCTGAGGTGGTGGTTAGTATTTTGGGCATTGTACAGTAGAGAGTTGAAATTAAAAATATTTGATCTGGCAAAGTTTTGTTTCAATACAATCAAAGCAATTTTACAACATACAAAGGAGCAGTTAATTCTTTTATTCCTATGATTCCATCTTCAGAAAATGGTCGGAAAATGTGAAGAGACTTGATATGCAAATTTTTTAACAAAGTCGTAAATTGATACCACCAATTTGTCTTCCTTTAAGTCATACTGAGTGCCTGGTGAGAAATCGAGTGCCTTACTTTTACACATGTTTTTATCATGATAAACCATGCTCTAACAGGCAAATTTCACGATGGATTGAAACTTACAAGTATGTATGCTTTTTCCCTGAGTGCCTAGTGATGAAATATTTTATTCACTTCTTTAGTTATCAGATTTGAATGGTCAGAAGATAGATTGCAAGCATATAGTTGTTACTATATGTAGGTCGTAAAACCCAGTTGATTCAAAATGAAACACAAGATATAAAGTAAGCAGGTAAATGAATGCAAATCTTGATATTGCATCTGCCTGATGAGGATTTCACCCAAATGACTAATTAATGATAACATGACAAGACGTAAAAGGAATTTCCTGTTCCTTTGGAAAGCCTCGATGATTTTTCTTCATCACTCAGTTACCTGTATGGCTTTTGGGCTTCGTTGACATCACATCGACTGTTTTTGTAGATGCGTTAACTTAGTGAACTGTGTAGCTTCCTTACCCAATGCCAAATGAAGTTCCTCTATGCCGAGTGATGAAGTTTAGGCCAAGGTTTGTCCAGATTGTTTGAGAGATAGAGAAGAGCGCTATTCAATGGCAACCTATTCATACTGAGCTTTAATACATCACCAGTCCACTGAGCGGGGAAACTAAGCTGTCCTCTGTATTATGCCGATTGTACAACTAAGTGGATTCTAGTCTTGCGTTCAAAGGAGTTGAAAGAAGTAGGAGGGATGTCTTTGTTTGGCCCTGACAGTAGACTGCTTCAGAAATAAGTAATGGATCGAGGGTCCGTCACCCTTGAGTGGTCAACTAGAATGAGATAAATCCCTGTCTTGAGGAACAGAGCTTTCTTGCCTCACTATAAAATGCTGAGTGTTAATACTGTTCTTCTACAGTCATTCTAGCAAATTGACAGTTGCATGTCAGACGAGGTACATATAGTTTAAGAGATTTGTTAATAATATTAATAATGTATGGATGTAACGCATCTTGAATATTCATGATCAAATGCTTTGTATTAGTACTTTTTTTATCTTTAAAAAAAAATCAATACATTGAGTGTGAGAAAAAAAGAACTCACAATGATACAGGTATGGATGAAAATTTTAAAGACCAAAACCTCTTCAGCTTTAACAAAAAAAATGTAATGTGATATAGAATTATATTGAAACTTTTAAAGTTTGTACTTGATAAAGTTCATGTATACCCATTCATTCAGTCATGAAGGATGGGCCAGGTGAGAGCTTTGGCCTTTTCACACACATCTTGATGCATCTTGGAGTATAATAGAATAATCTTTCTTCTAAGGTATGCAGGGGAATGCGTGACAGAGCAAGGACCATTTGTTGATAATAAGTATGAGATGGTGTTGCCTGGAAACCTTTGATACAATCAGGAGCAAAAAAAAAACAAAAAAACCTTGAATAGTGGATTTGCATTTAGATTTGAAACATCCACCAAATGAGTTAGACCAAATCCCATTTCTGCAGCCTGAGGTTATATGCACTTTTATTTGTAGAAATGCTTGTTGTCATTCAGTCATTTCCCAATTCATGTGTTGTTTGTGTGGTAGAACTTATATCACCATCTGTGAAAGATACATCCATTATCCTTTTTGTTACATCTTAACCATAATAAGACGGCATCCCTACAGTCACCCCAGTCCTTATTCCTGTTCATTCATGTGAGTTCTGTTCATGCGTATGACCCATGTCATGAGAACTATGTTTGATCTCCGTCCATGGAATGAGGTGCATCCAACTGTATCTCTTTCAATAGAATGAAGTTACATCCAACTTTATTTAGTCTAGATATATATATCTTTGAATGTTCCCTTGATTTATTTCTGTGCAAATAAAGTCAAGTTGGTGTTTTCATGATGCATTTGGGGCCCCCATTGCTCTGCCAGGGGTCCACTTTCTTTTTAAAAAATCCCCTCCCCCCCCCACCCGGGCCTTTCCTCATAACATACTGTATGTGCGCATAGAACATCAGACACTAGTATCATCATATGGATATATTACACCCCCTTTTCATTTCATTTATTAAAAAACTTCCAGTATAAGTATCAAAATATGAAAAAAAAATACAACATATTTGAAAATTGCAACACATTGTAATCATTACTGATTAATACCCCAATGGTCATGGATCGGATGTATGTTGAAATATAAAATGTCTAATAGGCCAATAGGAACAGAGCCTCATCTCACATGTTCCACAATGCATATTATGTCGTCGTCTGAGATCCAGAAGGGCGTTAACCCTTATTAACCTGTTGACTACTGAATTCTTGAATTCCCATGCACCTACATGTAGGCTTATTACAGGGACTGACCGGTTCCCATCATCAGTGGGTTAAATGGTATGATTTAACACCTTTACTCCCTGCTGACCATGTGTACTTTCTGTTTCTTGCAGATCAATTTAGTTTTAGTCCTATCAAAGTCACATGTTTGTTTATGCGATGTAGCCTTAGCAGCATCTGTGAGAATGATGTTTGTGTTGTGTTTTGTTTTGTTCCGGTTTCTCAACCATTGTTATTAGGACTTTCATCTCGTAAATGCTTTCCTCTCAGTTTGATGTGCGTATTTATGCAAGCATGTCACGTGTCATGTGTCTAACCTCTTGGCCCGTGTTTGTTTACATGATCCAACATACATGTCTTTCCTTCATCAAATGAATGCTGCATCTAGAAGTATTTATCAAAATGCTTCTGTTTCTCTCTTTTTGTCCCCATGTCTCTCATTCTGAATTCTGAGAATTTGGAGATGGAGAGAAAAGAGAATTGTGGCTTTACAGAACCATACACAGGGATCTTAATGCTAGCAATAAAATTATTTATGTATAATAATAATGATAATACTAATAATGATAATAATATTCATTATTGGATATTCATATAGTGCTCATATCCACCATGAATGGTGCTCAAGGCACTCCAATATTACCCCGGCTCTAGCTAGGCTACCGATTTCGGCGCTCACAGCATTCAAGGAATTAATTCCTGCCGGTATCCATTTAACACCTGGGTGGAAAGCGGCAAATGTAGATTAATGTCTTGCCAAAGGACAGTAGTGCTTCCCATCTCCAGTCAAGTGTATAAACCACTCGACTACGACACCTCTATATATGTGTTTACGAAGACCAGAAATTTAAGCTCTGGCTTTGATCTCAGTTAATTACAATTGTTACCGGGCCTTTTCTTTTTCTGTGTGTCTGCTTCTTTCTCCTTCTGACTTTCTCTCTGTCTCTCTCAATTCTTGTTATTTTTTTTGTAATCCTCTGTACCTCTCCCATCAGATACCTACTGCACCCACTGCACCCCCCCCCCCCCCCCCTTTACTCTCTCTCTCTCTCTCTCTCTCTGGCACAAAACTTGTCCACATGAAAACAGACTGTCATAAATCCTCCATCTTGTCCATCACTTTGTTGTTCCAAAATATATTCATTAAAAACCTTTCACTTGTAACATTCGGTTAACCCTTTCAGGACAGGGATTATTTAAGGGCTAAATTGATCACATTTTGTTCTTCAAATTGGCAACAGTAATATTTTTCTTTTAGTGCTACATAGTTCAAATAAGGTGTAATGTCTTTGAAAACAATATACATGGTTAGAAATTTGTTGAATAGTTGAAAGAAATTGCCAATTTTGATGAAAAACAATGATTTTAAACCTCTCAATGTGTTGCCAATTTAAGGATCTCAAAGCTTATTCTTGTTTTAAAAATTCCTGGCATCAAACGCAATATTGTCATGCAATAAAAATGGACATAGTGTGTGCAGAAAATTTTGCTCTTTCTATTCATGCATCTGGTATATTTTTTAGAGCTCTGGATCAAAAGTTATTGAGCCAAACCACAAAATGTGGTCATTTGTCTTGAAAGGGTTAAAAAGTTCACAAACTCACGTGTACAAAGCTGTAAAACAAGTTTTTATATTTGTTATGCATGTACTTTTGAAGAAGTATATGCACAAAATCTGAGATTTATGGAAATGTCAGTAGAGAGGTACTTAAATCCTTGTTCAAGTTCATAATCCTCAAACAGTTCTGTCCCACTGTAGTTTGTCATATATCTATGAGTGTATACACTTCATAGAAGAGGACCATATATTTGAAATTTACCTGTTGGTTCCTATGGTGCAAGCTACATGTTAACATCCGTGAATGATACCTTTTATTTGTATTTTTGGCCTCTGTGTTCCCACCCTTCATCCTATAGAGGACAATAGGGTTGGTCTGAGGCCATGAAAGGACCTATCCACCATGTCTGCCTTTAGGTAGCTTAGCTAAATGTTGTGGCAAGTAAAAAGGCAGTAAAGACGCATATGACAAAATTTTTCAAAATCAAAATTTCATTTTATAGAGGCAGAATCCAAATATTAGGATGTAAAATTAGTATTTACCTCTTTGAACACTTTTAAGCAAAATGATATGAAAACTTTTAATCAAATATGTCTGATTCAAATTTCAGAAGAACAAACTAGCAATTTTCCTCTTTGCATCTTTCCTGTGTCTTTATGTGCCAAAGCGTTTTGCCAAGCTACCCTAATGCCCTCCATGCCCTCCAGTCCTCCCCCCATAGGTCTGTGGTCATTCTAGCATGTTCCCTGTCACATGTGTGACCGCATGTCATGTGTATGTTACTGTGATCCAAGATATTATATACTAAACATGAATGCCTCTTGTGAATGCAGTGAAAGTTGGTAGAATGCATGAAATAGATCTATTCACAGTTGATCTCTTTCTCTCTCACAAGAAAACAGGAACATCATTTCAACCCTATCCTCATTAATAGACCTACATGTACATGTATCAAAACACTGTTGATCTACTTTTCTCTCTTAGTCTTATAAAATTAAAACCGTTACTCTAAATCCACCATCCAGTTCAATGATACAACTTTTTCAAATTTTATTCAGTTAAATCTTTTCAGTAATAAAATAATATTTTAAAAATGTTCAGAATCTCCTCTCTACAAAGATGTGAAAATTTACTGCAGTCTGTCTGCATTCTTGTTCATGTTTTGTGTTTGATTATGGAAATATTATCAACAATTACTGCTCCTTCATAAATTCTTATATGATTCAGGTGCGCCTATCTTGGAAGAAGTCCAATTTATTATTTATCTTAGGTTTCTTAGGCAATTTCAATCTTGTCGGATCTGTAGCCGCCTTCATCGCCTTTATACTGAATGTGGAATACTGGAGTGCAACGTTTTTCCTTGTACAATGTAGATAATGTTCGTTTTGTATTCATTTCACATTGATGAATGTAGACAAGTGATGACATGTTTGACATGGCCCTACCACAGTTCACTTTTGAATAATCCTATATCTGGGCTTTTAAATTGTACAAGTATAGATGGATCTTCGTGATTGTAGTCATATCTGTGACAAGATATATTCAACCATTTTTTCCATACAGTAACTTGGACAATTGAAGAGACGTAGCTTCAAGCTCTAGGCCTGTTTAATGTATGAACTACTTTGTGAAATGGCATTACAATGATCTTTCATTCCTGTGGGACAAACCTTCCAATTGTTGCTGCAGTTGTAGGAAATCGTAGGCTGTTGTATTGTATTTATCATACCATGCTTGATAATCAGGTCATCCAAACAGGCCAACTTGACAGTATTATAGAACAGCTCACCTTTTGGAAGCAAGAGTTTATCACTGGCCCCCCCCCCCCCCCCACCAAAAAAAAGTCAAATGATATATCTTACTGACTCACTTAGTGTTTGTTATTAATCTTAGTTACCTTGATGTCCATAATGCTGTAAAGTTAATTGTGTTTTAAACCCCGTGAATGATACTGTGCCCTTGCTTTATCATGGCTGTATTTATGAAGGCCTTTTTTATTTTGAAGGCCTTTTTTATTTTGAAAGATGCAAATAAAGCATAATCAAATTAAACACTATGCTTTTAGAATGATCTGCTCAAAAGATATTTTTTTGTTATGGGAGGGGGGGGGCTTTTACTTTATATGTGTATTAAGTTCTAGTCTACAGAATCAGAATGGTATGTTTCTTTCACTGGAACTTCAGATGAAACTAATCAAATATAATTTCTGTTGTGTTTTCATGGCTGAGCAGTTTTATTGTCACAACTTTCTTGTAACCCTCTCTGCAAGAGTTTTTGTGGTTCTCTCATAGTTTAATGACAAAAATTATTTGTTTGCTACACTTTTCATGGGTTTGTGATCAAGCTTGCACTGGCCTCGAGTACAAGTTGTTTTTTTTCCATCCTCCAAATTACAGAATCACTATTTCATGCTTCCTTTCCTGTTATTGTATATGGGAGAGTACTTCTCCTGAACTCTTGACTTAATTAATCTCTTATAAACAGGAGAGAGAAATAAATCATTATGTCCAGGGTAGTTCGAATCAGAGTAGTAGTCTCTAAAACAATGCATTTTGCAGGACTGTAATGGTCCAAGCACTAACATGGCTAGTTAATAGAACAATAAATAATAGAATAGGCCTATACCTTGCACATCTTTGATTCATTGATCATTGTGATCAATAGAAATTGGGAGCTAATTCAAATCCAATTGAATCTACCGAGCACATACATTGTTCAGTTGGATCGCGTTTGACACAAGTTTGAAAAGTGTTAAAACCCTTGAAATCACAAATGTAGTTTAAATGTCGCCAGCTTGAAATGATACCTTCAAGCTGATTTGGACAAGTATCTGCAATTTCTTTCCCAAGGTCATGGATATTAATTTTGTGTATGATACAGATCAGCATTTCACTTTGTCCCTGTCTACCACACAACATTCAATCCTTTCTTTACCCAACAATAACCATTCCACAATCACCAATGACTTGGATAGAAATAGAGAGTGTAGCAATAAAGACCCCCTAGCCCCTTATAATGCTCTATCTTCTTTGGGTAAACAGTGAATCCTTTTCCCACCAAGGAAACTTCCTTTCATATGCCTTTTTTTTTTTTTTAATCACGAGCTGCAACACTAACTTTGAAGTTACTGGACAATGTAAACATGCAAGCTGTTGCCATGTGATCAGGAACAATACTATATCAGCTTTGCATGCCTGTCATGAGCATACCACATACCTTTGGGCAATGACTGTGTATTCTTTCTACAGTTCTATTTCTAGAGCATAAAGTAAACTTTACCTGTCATTTTTTTTTATTTTTTTTTTTTAATAGTTTCCTTTTGACTGGTACCCATTTTATGCAGCATTTATTTCCATTGTCTGACCTTTCCTGCCATTGAAACATTCCTTAACTCCTCTCTTTCTATTTCTGTTCTTCTATTTTTCATAGGAGGAAGGGTGGGCAAAGGGGGTGGAAAGCAGATGAAGGTGTAAACAAAATATATTGATATATTTGTAAAATGGAGTTTAAATCTGCTCGAGTTTTATCATGCCAGTAGAATTATGTTTGCCTGTGTAAATGTTTCTTTTATGATTGAACAAATAAAGGCATCATTGCCAAAAGGTTTGTAAAAAAAAAAAAAAAGTGTGATTATTGTTGTAGATGCATTATAATTCTCCAGACATCTATTATAAAGAAATACATGTATGTGTTTTTGTACATAAGAAATTTGTACAAATTTGTATATATTTTGGCAGATGACTTTAATAATAGTCCATTTTGATTTTGTTTCCTTGTATACCAAATGAAATAAGTATGATATTGATTGATGGATGTTTCCATATGTCATGTTTGCTGATGAGTGTTAATTAACTTGTACTAGATGTACCTGGATTCAATGTCAACCAGTCATTGTCATTTGCCATGATTGTACATGTGTATTTATATAAATTGTCTTATACTTTCATAGCAATGTTCATTAATGTTGAATTTTGTATGTCTTGTTTAATAAAGAAACAATACTAAAATCATAAAATTTGATGATGCATTATGTTGATTTTGAGGTCAAGCTTTGAGGGAATATGCTGGTATGTACGTAAGCTTTTTATGTTTTAGAGAGGAGAGAATTGCCTTTAGTAGACTTAAACGGATAACTTCTAGGCACAAGGCTGATCAGCCAGAAGGTCCTTTGATGTATGAGTAGATTATTCATGAGGCTTATGAATATAAGTACTGAAAACATCACTATATTTCCATGGTATAATGCTCTAGTAGTCGAGTGGTTTAAAAACTTGACTGGAGATGCGAAGGTCTGGGGTTCGATCCCTGGCACAGCACTTATGTCCTTGAGCAAGGCATTTTATCTAAAAAAATTCTCTCCACCCAGGTGTTAAATGGGTACCCAGTAGGATGCGAAAGTGATTGTAGTTTGATCAGCATTGTGAGCATTTGTAAAAAGGCACTTGCTGGAATGCTTCCCAACAAGTGGAGAAGGTGCATACATTGTCTACGTGCAAGCCATGAATCCGATGACCAGGATAATAAGATGTCTTTAATAGAGACATCATAGATGTATTAGGCACTATATGAATCCAGAATATTATTTATTGCTCTCATAAAGTGTCCATGAGAAACCAATATAAAAAAAAACACCTGGTAAAATATTTTCCTCCAAAATGTTATCTCAGCATTTTCCTCCAAAGGCATTGATGAAACATTCCAAAAACAAAGAAACACAAAATCTGGAAATTCATCTTTAAAGATGCTATAGAATTTTTTGCCTGAAACCTTCCAATAATGATTTTTCAAGCAGTTGAAAACAGATTCATCCAGAGTTCAACCACATATTTTTTTTATATTTTGGAACAATTAAATAGTTTATTCAAATCTATTGCCATATGACATTTACTGTCATATTTGAATCTTTTTCTTTTCCTTTTTTGCATAATTCCTAATGATTTAATGGCCATATATCATCATGAAGGGACTGCTGCCCTTTAAATCGTGTACTTGAAGCAGAAACTTGATCCCCAAGCTATTCCGTTCAATTCAGCACCGTTCACCTGGTAATAAATCGCCCACGAATTGACATTTTCACGAAATAATGATTACAGCCTGAAGCATATCATGTCAATGAGACACACCCCCGTACGTAAGGCTGCAGCTGTTTACCAACATGAAGTTCTCTGTCATAGAATTCAGTAGATTTTGCAAAGAATATAATGGAGAAGAAAGATTTTCTCAAATATTTAGATTTAGAGCCTGACTTGCTTATTTCTATACATGCAGGCATATAGGGTGTGATTATATTAATATATGGCATGGAATTGCATGGTTGGGGGAACTTTTACAACAATTACAATTGGAGCTTCTCGATGATGAACTACTGTACCTTTAACCTAATTTCATGCCCCCTTCAACGTGTCTCCAGAACACTGATGATTATATAAATTCAGCATGACGTACACAAAATAAGTAAACCTAAACGATGTATTCACATGTATTTTTTTTTTAATGCATCTGACTTCAAAAGGGCCCATTCAGTTTTTAAAAATATTGTATAATTTTATGGAAAATATAATTTTTGTTAGATTTAAAGACAAAGTCTGCTTTTAAAGTGTCACAAAGTTTAGACAACTGCTAGAATTAAGACAATCATATTGAAATTGTATTCTTATTGCATACTGCAATCAAAATTGACATTATAACATTCTTGGTTTACATTGCTAACTATCGTCAAATGATGGAGAGAGAAATGTTATTTGATTCACCCATCTCCCATCCCCTCTTCGCCCTCTTTTTTTTCTTCTCCTGGCCCTCTCCCTGTTCCTCTCACCTTTCTCTGTCTCTCTCTCTCTCTTGCTCTCCCCCTCTTTATCTTATCTCTCTCTTTCTCTCACCCTCTGTTTCTACCTCTTCCTGTAGGCCCTTCATTCAGGATGCCAGTGTAACATCCCAAGTTCCAAAGTTCAATCTTCAGAGGCACATTTCCTATTTTGTTTACGCATAATGTATTTGTGATTTGTCTATCTTTGTCGATATCGGTGTCTTCATGTATCATCACATTCAAGAAAAACTATATTTATTGATAAAAAAATTTTTTTTTTCTCATTTTCATTGCATATGGAAACATCAATTCAATAGTAAATGGGAAGTGATATATATTATGAAGGTGGCGACAAAGGTTATTGAAAACTTTGAAATTATTCATTTATTCATGATGATTTTAGGGTTATTCAGATCATGGCACGGTATGATAAAGTTCATCATATTGTAGTTGGAAATGGGCATTGGTTTCTACTTAAAATAAACACTGATCGTGCATTTTGCTTAATCTGATATTCATGGAAAATTGTTAAATGGTACTTTTAAGCAGACAACAATGTCGACAACAGTTAAAGGAGAAAGTATTGTGTGCATTGCGGATTTGCGGTATTTAATAAAGATATTGACATGATATACTTTTAATCATGTGAAGGACTTAACATTGAATATACCTTAAGGCTGCACCTGTTTCCACGCTCATGGAAAGCGCAAATAATGTTTACAGCTGCACGGACTGAACAAAAAATCCATTAAGAATATTTAAAACTTCTTTTTTTAAATATTTTTTTTTACGTCAAAGTGAGCTCCATGTTGGTAGAGAACCCGTCAGTTAAATCTTCAATTTCGTGTTCTTCTTTGTCGTTATTTGCTGAAATCTACCAATTGCGGACTATGGTAATTATGGCTATATATGTTTATAAAGATCTATCTATGTATGTCATGTTCTGGTGCATGGATATATCTACTGCTAATTCATATTCCCCTCTCAACAGCCATATTCTGCTTCCTTCCTGTACATTGTTGATCGTTCAAAGGAACTAAAGATCTCTATATATTTCCTTGACATACACTATGTTTTCCACACATCGAAGAAAACTAATCCTGAATTCGAACAGATAGAGCTAAACCCTGCAATTCTTATGGAATAATCAGTAAAAAAAAATACATACAGGGGGACATAACTTATTCGAGACGTCATTAAATTACTTCAGCAGACAATAGAACACGGCAGTCTTATCTCTATTTATCATGCAATTGTATTTGCTTACTACGTCACGGAACTTTTCTTATTTGGACTTATATTATTGAAAGTACTCTCTCTTTTTTGTGTTTTATTCCTCACCACTCTCGCAGTTGAAGTCATTTTCCTATACAGAATGTAAGAAAGAAATAATTCTGAAATTTTTATGACAATTACCAATGTCTAATTAGGGAAATTGATGCTCATTTTAAGCAAGAAATAATAATTATTATATTTGTCTTGCGGTAACCGAACAATAAAAAAAGGAATAATTTTAAAGGAATTCCGTACCATTTTCGTACACTTTTTTTTCAATAAATCTTTTTAAAAGTTTTATAGTAGCTATAAGTTAAAATTATAATTTATAAAGCCCTTTTGAATATTTATGCCGAATTATGTGTGTGAGAAATGAAGTTCTCACTCGAAAATTGCATTCTTCTTTTTTCTTCTTCTTCTTCTTCTTCTTCTTCTTCTTCTTCTTTCTTCTTCTTCTTCTTTTTTTTTTTTTCTTCTTCTTCTTCTTCTTCTTCTTCTTCTCCTCCTCCTCCTCCTCCTCCTCCTCCTCCTCTTCTTCTTCTTCTTCTTCTTCTTTTACTTCTTCTTCTTTTACTTCTTCTTCTTCTTCTTCTTCTTCTTCTTCTTCTCCTCCTCCTTCTCCTCCTCCTCCTTCTTCTTCTTCTTCTTCTTCTTCTTCTTCTTCTTTTACTTCTTCTTCTTCTTTTACTTCTTCTTCTTCTTCTTCTTCTTCTTCTTCTTCTTCTTCTCCTCCTCCTCCTTCTCTCCTCCTCCTCCTCCTCCTTCTTCTTCTTCTTCTTCTTCTTCTTCTTCTTTTACTTCTTCTTCTTCTTTTACTTCTTCTTCTTCTTCTTCTTCTTCTTCTTCTTCTTCTTCTTCTTCTTCTTCTTCTTCTTCTTCTTCTTCTTCTTCTTCTTCTTCTTCTTCTTCTTCTTCTTCTTCTTCTTCTTCTTCTTCTTCTTCTTCTTCTTCTTCTTCTTCTTCTTCTTCTTCTTCTTCTTCTTCTTCTTCTTCTTCTTCTTCTTCTTCTTCTTCTTCTTCTTCTTCTTCTTCTTCTTCTTCTTCTTACAAAATGCCTTCTTCGCTGTGATCTGCTAGCAATGTAATGGTATCCTATAATAATATGGGCTTGTTTTATCTTGAGAAAATGAATATAAAATATCAATGTTAGCTGGTACTATAAAATCATCAAGTAGCTGAAGAATCATAAAATCCAATACGGTATTACCGACATGTCGTAAAAAAGGGAAAAGACTGAAAGAAATACTATATGCAATCTTTATTGCAACATGAATTGACTTACTCGTCTAGAGCTGCAAGATTCCATGTGGAAAAAATCAAATGTATATGGCTGTGTAGATGTTCGTAACAACAGACCTAGAACTTGAAGTAAACTCTACTTTAAAGGAGAATGAAATCCTGGGCAAATCAATTTTAATGAAAAGAGAGGATAGAGAGAAGCAATTTTTAAAAATGTTCCATCAAAATCGGTTACGAAATGAAAAAGTTATGAAAGTTTGAAAAGTCTCAATTTACTTTCTATGGCGATCCTCAAATTGGCAATGTTGCTTCAAAGTGACAGGTTTAGTAGTACAACTCTCCATATGTTTTGTACACAAAATTTCATATTTTCCCCATTATCTTTCAAGGTGCAGCTTGTCTCCTTCTTAGCTCAAGATATATCATGGGAAAATGTATTTGACACAACATATTTTGAGTTCACATAAAGAAAAGCAGCATCTTTAGAGATAGTGGAGAAAATATGAAATTTTGTGTACAAAACATATGGAGAGTTGTACCACTAAACCTGTCAATTTGAAGCAACATTGCCAACTTGAGGATCGCCATAAAAAGTAAATTGAGACTTTTCAAGCTTTCATAACTTTCTCATTTCGTAACCGATTTTGATGGAACTTTTTAAAATTGCTTCTCTCTATCCTCTCAGTCTTTTCATAAAAATTGATATTTCCCCAGGGTTTCATTCTCCTTAAAAAAAGAACTCTTTCATTTTCTATTCATACACAAAAATGTAGCATTTGTCCTTTTGTTTTTCAACGCTAGTACAGAATCTTAAAATGCAACCTCTTAAAAATCATCACCGATTATGATCACTCGTTTGAGAGAGAATTTTTGGGTGAATGTTCAATGGGTTTGGGTGATGAAAAATGCGAAAATATAGCCTACTGAAATCTCGACAGATGACTAGACGCCTGCTAGGTCAATATTGTTATTACTGGTGTAAAGCGAGTTGATATTGGCAAAAGATAAGGAGGTAAATATTGACTTGAAAGGTTGTTTTAAGTCCTGTGTAAATGACATGATGCTTCGGACCCGTTCAGATCCTTTTGTGCAGACACAATTCAGAGCTGTGTAAAAATGAAAGACGATAACCATTTCATAGCAATTAGCATCTGTTTGTCCATCTTTTTTTTCTTTTCTTTTTTTATCTATTTTTTTATATTTATTTTTTATATTTTTTTATTTTTTTTAAAATTTATTTATTTATTTATTTATTTATTTTTATTTATTTATTTTTTTTTTGGGGGGGGGGATTTTGCGTTTGTGATCTTGGCAAATAACACACAGTACATTCTCTTACATTTAGGACCTCTTAATTATCGGCCTACACACATGCTTCGGTGACAATTGCTCGGCGGTCAATTTTGAATACTAATCAAATTCCAACTTATATTTTCTTTATTCAATGACATACCATGCTTTCCGTAATATTTTAGTACAGCCCAGAGAGAAAACGTACTGAGGAGAGAAATGTGAAATCGTGATAATTATTTTAGTTTACAACAAACAGGAGAGTTGTCCCCAGTTACCCGACACTCGAAAGAACATATGTAAAGCTTTTCAGGAGGCAGTGAGGCGTACGTTAAAAAGCAACCTATACCCCCAAAATATCATTTCCAGTGGAAAATAGGTCATTGATTTGGTCAGTTGTGCCAGCTTTTTTTGCCCCTGCAGCATTCTACAAAATCTGTCCCTCGTTTGCACTGATGAATATATAGCAGGTTATTATTATATTATTACTACTAATAATAATTGACTTTCACATATAGATTTAGTGATCTCATCTTTCAAACACTCATTACTCTCATTTAATTTTGTCCAATTTCTTTCTAATTTTTCACCTACCTGTTTTTCACACAATTCAACTTATTACCCAAGGTTGGATTGCGCCCTACAAGTAATACTGCACTCCATGAGAAATCCACTCAACACAAGTCCTATAAATACGCGATTCTGATTGTGTACATAATATGTGACGGGATAATCGTGACAGCAGATTTTCCTGAAATACAGTTTTAGAAATTACAAATTTATTTGGTTAAAGAATATCTTGTATATCACGAGCTAATTTTTCTTGCATCATTCCTGTTTCACTTACTCATAGATATTTCTGAAGTGACATAATGGATTTCATTCATATACATTGCCTTCCAAAAGTCTGAGTACACCTGTAATAAAAACTGATTTCTCACAATCACCCACAGTTCATTTATCATCAGATTTGTGGCACTGCATTAATATGGTATTAAACTGAATAGTAGACTTCAGCCTTCAAGTGGACACCAGTTCAACATAATGTTAAGCGTTTCAGGAGGCAGTGCGGCGTTAATAAAAAGGCAACCTACCCCCAAAATAATATTTCTAGTGGAAGATATGAGGTCATTGATTTGGTCAGTTGTGCCAGCTTTTTTGCACTGATGAGTATTAAAAAACAGAACAAAGACCCTAATCATTCCTTAAGGCTGTGCTAAAACTACCTGGAGAAAAAAATAAAGAAAGCAGTCCTAAAAATCATGGATTGGTCGCCCCAGTCCCCGAATCTGAATCCGATAGAGCTGATATGGAAAGAACTGGATAGGAAGGTCTGAGAAAAATGCCCAGCAAGTGAGCTTCATCTTCAGAAGGCATTGGAAGACCTTTCCAGTGACTAACTCCACAAGTTTGTCTTGCAGCAGAAAAATGACCCGAAAAAATCTTCAGGGCTATGTAAAACTACCTTTAGAAAACAGAAGAGAAAGGGGTCCTGAAAAATCATGCAATAATGGGAAGAGCTGGACAGAAAGGGTGGAGAAAAATGCCCAACAATTATTATTGAGCCTCATCTGTTGGAAATTCTTCAGAAGGCATAGAAAGACATTTCCACTTTTCCAGTGACTATTTCTACAACTACTTCCACAGTTTGACCAGCTGGATGCCCAGGATGTGCCATGATGTGGTCACTACCAGGGGCGGGTTCTCTGATGAGAAGTCTCTATGATTGGAAACGTGATTAAATAAACGTGATTAAATAAAACTTTGAAAAAAGAAATTCGCATCTCATGACAAAGTGTTAGGCATTATTTTCCTAGTAAGAGTAACACAATGCAAAGAATAAACAATAAAGTATGATGATAATAAACATATAAAAAGAAAACGAAAAGCATTGTAGTGATCCCTAAATATTGATGTGTTTCTTAGTGAAATTATAATTTTTCTGCATGAGTAAAGGAATGAGTATTGTATATTAGTCAATCAATTTTTAATATTTATCAGTACAAACAAGAGTAAGATTTTGTAGAATGCCAAAAGTGCAAAAATACTGGCACAAAATGACCAAACCCAATTACTTCATATTTTCCACTAGAAATGATATATTTCTTTTTTCTTTTTTTTTTTTTTTGGGGGGGGGGGGGGGGGTAGGGGGTAGGTTGCCTTTTTACAGCATGACTGACTCCTGAAACGATTTACATATGTTAAACTGGTGTCAACTTGAAAGCTGAATTCTAATCTTCAGTTTGATACCATATTGTTGCAGTGCCACAAATCTGATGATAAATGAATTGTGGGTGATTGTAATATTACATGTACCATACCAGTTACAATGTAACCGACCAAAGCGCTTACAGCATTATTACCCTGGTAACTGGATTCATTTGCGATTCTGCACATTACAGTGCACATTATGAGAAATACTACAGGTGTACCCAAATTTTGGGAGGGCAGTTTATATAAATTTTGTAATACATTGTGTATTAATGATATGGAATTTTCAACCCAACCCCTCCCAAAAATACGTATTTAATTAATGACTGATTTGTAGAAATCTCATATTACAAACCAATTGATTCAGTATGGAGAAGATTTTTGTGTGTGATATTCCCGCCCACAAATATATGTTAGGCATTATGATACAACCTTTATGTACACTGGTGTGTAACATTCCATTTTCATTCAGATAAATAAAGACTACAACAATCTAGATCAAGCTCTTTGAAGGGCAATCCAACCTTGGTAATAAGATGATTTGTATATGAAAGCAGAAAAATAAGAGAAACAGGATGGTGACAGTTTGAAAGAAATCGCACAAGTAATAAGAAAGTTATGGGTGTTTGAAAAATGAGATCACTAAAGCTATATGTGAATTTCACATTGGCAATTTGGTGAGTCGATTGTGACATACTGGCTGTCAACTCTCCCGTTTGTCGTATACTAAAATATCATTAATGTATACGGTTTTCTCCTATAATAAGCGCCTTTTCCCTCTGGGCAGTACTCAGAGGCGTCGGAACGTCGGGATCGGACAATGCATGGGGGGGGGGGGGAATCTTTTGTCCGCCAGACAAAACATCCCCCCCCCCCCCCCCCGCCATGCATTGTCCGAGCCCGAAGTTCCGACGCCACTGGCAGTACTTCCAATATTTTGTAGATAGCATGAAAGAAAAATATCCTACTGAGTATCTATACATTTTGAGAAAAAGATTACATTTTAGTCATTTCGTTTGGGGAGCAAATGGGAGAGTTGTCCGCCACTACATCACAGTGACATTACCCATTCGGCCAATTTGAAATTCCCATATGTATAGTGAATACAACTTTAAAAAAAACAAAAAAAAACAATAACTTTCTTGTTCGATTTCGTTCAAACTTTCACCAATCTGCTTCTCTGATTTTTCCTGTTTCTTTCAGAACAACTTTCCATGAAGGTTGGATTTCCCTTTAATTATGTGTCAAGTGAATATAATGTCTTTTCCCTCTCTTTGTATCGAACAGTCTCCACTACCAGCATCTCTTCTGATTCTTTAGATGAGTCATACTTGACTTTATTTGGTTGCCTTCCCATTAAAGGGACATTTTAAACAAGTTCAAATGGAAAACTAAATGGCTAATATTGCCCAGAAGTGTTCTGAACATTGTTGACAAGAAGTCTTGGGAAGTTCCAAGTAACGATCATTGTAGAAAGTGGAATTTGCCTCTTTTTTGCCCCTCTCTTTATTTTTTAAAAGTGCGTTTAAGAACATCTTTTTTTTTTGGGGGGGGGGATGTCACATTAAAGTTTCATTTCCGAAATAAGTATTTCACTCGGCGTATGTTTTTCATGAAACATGTCATGGTCTAAAATAGATAACATAGCTCCCCATGGGCAACTGTGTCAACAACTCAATAAACATTTCATGTCAAAAGCATTTTAACAAAATAAAATTTAAAGATTTCATATTCATGTTTTTCCCTGATAAACCTGATATCTAAGAACTGGCATTTTGCCTAAATTTTGTAAATTTCAAGATATCAAATGAAGATAGGAAAGTTGAATACGCAGCAGTGGCTTTTGCGGGATATTGTGAAACTTTGTGGCATATGAGGGGTTTTCTTGCCGCTTACCGCTACATCTTGCTTAATTTTCAAGGAGACAATTTCGCTCATATGAATATTATTTCCAGGACTCAACTCATGTTAATGTCATTTTACCCCCGTCATCATGGTCATTATGCTCATAGGTGTACCACTCATTTCCCGTTTCTTGCGGAACAGGATATTTTGAGCAAGTTGAGCACTGTATTTCTTCCATGTGTGAAAACTTATTTGTTAAATTATTGGTTCATTTACTTTTGCGGACAACATGAATCATGATTCAGGTATTAGCTGGTCTATTCTACGTACTTCACTCCCACTCCTTAGGAAAACCCACGGGCTCCCAATTTTAATTTATTTAAACCCCTCACGTGACATAGTCAGCGGTGACACCAGTTGTGTACCGGGGGGGGGGGGGGGCGGACTGAGGACAAAAGACAATTATTGGGGGCTATTTGTTTTCTCTATGCAGAACGGGAAAATCATTTTACCAGCTATCTAAAACTCGCTGAACAAGGGGGCTGGACATCCCCCGCCAAGAAAAGAACGGTAATAAAGTTTAAATTTACATAATTTTTAAAACAAGGAAATACAAAAATAAAACACACACACACACACAAAACAACTCTGCATAGAGCTGATTGGAGGCATAGGCAAACGCGCCATCCCCGTGTCACCACCTTATAAAGTGATGATGACACCAAGGAGTTGATGACACATACATGAATGAAAATAAGTCATGTAGACAGTATTGCATCATCATTATCTCCGTGACAGCTAAAAAATATTTGCGAATTGTATGTCATACTCCTCAAAATTCGATCTCTCATTTTGAAAGCATTTTCCCTCTTGGGTCATATGAAGGGCGGTCATTTCCTGATCTCTCTGTATCCTTGGTTTGTACGGCTAGTGACAAAATTTGATATTATTTTCTTCAATGGCTAAATAGTAGAGTATTTATATTTTCTTAATCAAGTTTCTTCAAGGGTTGCTCTTGATGTATACCAAGCTAGCATTGGCTTTTGCAGTAGCCTGTAGTCTTGTACCATGCAGGATTTTGTTTGTGAGCAGCTCTGTAGGTGGACATGCAATGGGTTAATGTGAAAACACCTTTTAGTGAAAAAAAAAAAAGTTTGTTTTGAATAAGTGAGTTTTCAAACTGCTTGAAAATCATATTTGGTATTTTCAGGAAAATAATGACAGTTTAAGGAAAATATTATTAACGCTTAATGTGAAAAAAATAAATAAATCAACCACCTATATGTGCATTTGTTTTCTGAGTGTGTTTCGTCCGCACACTCGGGGAAAGTGAAAATTACCTATAACATCATTTGGTCAGAGATATATTTCAGGAGGGGTTTGCTACTAATGAATAGCTGGATGTCTCCAACACTTTCCATGGACGTTTTGACATAGCCCCTTTAAAACAAGTTTACTGCGATTCTCTTGAAAAATCCATGGGATGTCCCTTTCCAAAGGGAGTCCAATTACAGATAAAATTTTTGTCAAGGGTTACTTCACACAAGCTGACCTGGGGGAACTCTTGCATAAAAAGTTGCGTTTAAACGCAACTAGTTTTCAACCGATCAGGATCGTTTAATTTTTTTAGTTGCGATTAAACGCAACTTTTTATGCATGAGGGCCCAGGAAGATAATTCAGTTTACATGCTTTGTGCTCACAGAGACACAGACAATCTAAATCACTGTAGTGAAGAAAATGAATCAAGGAAATGTATTGTAGACTTTTCAGAAGCCAGAGATTTTGGAGTGAAGCAACTCATGGCACTGAATATAAATGACTCTATCCTACAGGATTAGAAAGGATTAAAGAAAAGAAAACGGACTCAGAAGTACAACAGCACAAGATTATTTCAAGTTTATCTTTTTTTTTTCCTTTATTGAAAAAAATTATTTTTTTACAACCAATTTCAAGCAATAATAGATCATTTACATACTTGCCCTTTTCTTCATTTTGTTATCAGCAACTTATACAAAAGTAGGGCTACACGACAACTTTACGTCCATATACATGAATTAAATATACTCTACATTTCACATATACATACTCCCGATGATCCACATTATTTGCATGTACCAATTTGCCCTTGTAGTACAAGAGTTGTTACACCTAGGCAAATTATAACAATATAATTCTATTTCAAGGTAGAATATAAGGCAACAACACAGAAAGAAACACAGATTAAAAGACAGACTTCTTTGATGTTGAATGTGTTTGCATGTTGAGAGAAATAAACATGGGGTAGTCCTGACCTTTAAGTAGTCATTTTACACCCATTCTACTGTACTTTTGATAAAATCAAAATGTAGTCATATCTGAATATTTGAAACTAGGCTTTTCCAGCTGTGAAACTACTTCAACAGTCTAATCCTAATTCTGAATAAGGTGGCAGAATTCTCTCATAATTTTTATTTCACAAACTCTAAGTAGAAGACTTCACAACCACTATATGCCAACCGATTCAAATTATTGAGACTAAACATCCACCAAAGTAATGTGACATCATTATCATCATGTGTATTTTAAATTTCCTGTCTGGGGGCTACCAAATAAATAACCAAATAAATAAGCAAGCAAACAAACAAACAAAACTTTAAAATTGGTTAACTGAGTCCTGAAGAAAATTACACCAACAAAGTAGCAATTTAAATCTGCAGGTCAATTTTGGTTGCCAGTTGGCAAGTAGATTTGTAGCACCCTATCTTTATCTACACTACATGTAAGTCTTTCTCTCTGTACCTCAACAAACAGTCTGTACAAAGTCAGACAATGAATAGCTCAATTGCATCATCTAAACAGAATATGAATCCAATGACAACAAATGCAAAAGTCATAATGCTGGTATAGCCAAGTATTTCCAATGGCGTAAACAAAGGTATTGCACGCAGTGTATCTACAGCTGTGAATTTACATCCTTTTGAATATCTCACTTTGTATTCATTTCTTCTTGGTTACATATCATGTTGTACAGAAAACTTGGACTGAGTGTGTGTAAAAGCCTGAAAAAATACAAAAACAGTATATTTAAAAGTGTGTACGTCAAATACATGTTACTTTTTCTGTGAGTCCAGTCGTTTTGATCTACTCTGGTATTAGAGAAATGTTTTCAATGTTCAAGTAGATTGCACACATGTATCTATTTATGTTGAGTGGAAAGCGTGCACTACCAGCATAAACAACACGATCATTCTAGATCTGACAGGAAAAAAAATTGCGCTGCCATGTACATGTTAATGTATACTATTACATTCACACTGCTAATTATCAGTACATATATATATATATAGTCATGCTTTTTACATCTATGATGTGCATATAAGCTGTATCAAATGAACGAAATGTTGAACACAACTTTTTTTATTAAGTTCAGAGTGAAACCTACTCAGAGCTATTTCTCCAGAAGTTGAAAATTCAAGAATCTTAAGTCTAGTCCATTCTGTTATATTATATGTACCATAACCAATTCTAGGAAGGAAACACTACACTGTTGACAAGTGCCCCCCCCCCCCTCCATCACGTCTGTCACATGATGATGCATATGAATATTCTACCTGCATAAAAATTAAAAATAATGCCATATAAAACCATATTTCAATTTCGGATCTGATGGACTGATGCCAATACAATTATGATTTTGCATATACAGGTAGGTAAAAACTCAAATAATAAACATGTGAGAAATGTAGGTAAATGGTACACCTGCTGGTCTATGCCTAGACAGATTTATAAACATGATCTATCAATAACATCCAAAATACAGGTAGAAGCTGTTTCAACAATCAAATATATCATTACCTTCCTTAATAAAACTTAAAAAACAAAACAAATGTAAAGCTGTTCTGAAGCAGTCATTCAGCAACATGAGTAAGAAAAAGAAAAAGATAAGAAAATATTGTGTTGTGGGGTGATTATTTTCGTCACATGTACATTTGTACATGCAGGTAGCCGGCCTTTGTTCTGTTATTTCCAAACCTACATTCTGGAATATGCTTAAATTCACAATACAAAAATATCTATTTACAAGTTTATATAAACATATATATATATGAATTAATTTCTTTCCAGCAAAATTCAACATTCCATAAAAATACAAATCAGACCTACATGTATGCTCCTTGCCATATCAGTGGTATCATCTCACAATCAACGGTTATACTATAGGTGTTTGCTACTGGCAAAAGTTTCCAAAGAAATAAATTAAACATCATGGAAGAAAGGTCTTAATTCCAAACCTTAACACAAGCTGTTTACAAGACCTATTTTTAGAGTAAACAATGGACATTAAATTAAATTAATCTACTAGAAAAGCATTATCTTTTAACAACTCTGTGGATATTAATGAACATAAAATGGCAGTTTTTGTTTCCTTACTTTTCTGAATGAAATGAAATTCAGGTCTTGACAGACTAGCTTAGGGACCATGATCTGATGGTCTCCATAGAAAAGGACACATGTTAATGAACTTTTATCACTTAGTAAGTTATATTCATGCATGACTATCATTGTCCACTAAATAATCTTCATTGACATTGCAAGATAGATAAAAAGGTGATTAAAGAGGCCATGGAAAAGGTTCATATCCACAATATTAGCCATCAAACTCCAAACCATATCAATAGCAACAAAGACCTTCTAATCAAGTGTTATCAAAGGCCAGACATGATGGTCTCTGTTTGTCAATTTTCATTTCTTTACTTTAGTACTTGATATTTTGACGTCACCAACCTCTCCACTTGACTTCTAGACAGTTATTACATTTCTTGTTTTGTCAAAAGCAGATATTGTTCTTGTTTGCTTGTACAAAGTACTTAGAACTTGACAGTCATTCTATGAAGCCATAATCCTTGTTCTCTCTACATGTAAGTAATACAGATGTCACACTGACTATACAGAAGGACAAACCGGAGAACAAACTCTGACACAGAGAATTCATAACCTGAAAGCCTTGCCATAATAACAGGAGAGAGATTGCATACAGGAATGTTCCTGTTTACCATTCATAAATACAGGAAAAAAAAACCCATGGTAATTCAGGCTTTTGGCAATATCTAGAGACATGTGTTTACTTTGTTCACTCATTTGAAATAGTGACAACATTGAGGCCATTCCTGAGCATGTCTGTACTTTGCCTGTGATGTGACGGCTGAATGAATTCACCCATAAAACCTTCCAAAACTCTGACAAAACCTCGACAACCAGGTAACCAGATTTAGTAGGACAATGAATTCCCGGTGTTTCCAACTTTTTCCTTATCAATTTACTTGCACACCCAAATCCTCTTTGTAATTATTTACTTTTTTCTTCTTTTATGGAAAAAGAAAATACAAATGAGAGGGAATGATTAGGAATACTGCAGCTGAAATCTACAGTTGGAATTCCCCAATATAAAGTGTTAGCAGTGCACACTTGTGGCAGTCATATTGGGGAAAAAAAATCAGATAGGAATTACGGACCCCCTTCACTTTTTTAGCTGAGGAGAACTTTATTCAACTACATCTTGTACCGTTCGAAGCCACTACATACATCAGTTTTATGAGGTTGTTTCTTTACACATCATCTGTTTATCACCACACTGAAGTGTAAATACATATTTGTTACCATAAATAAAACGGGTCATACTTCTGGCCTGAAATCACTTTTAACAATAATGCACAAACTTGCATTTCTACGGCTTAATCTGAATTCATCTACATCTATTTTTTTCCTGTAAATAAACACTCTTTGGGCATTTCCTTTACATTCTACACTGTATGCAGTGCCAGCTCATCCATGGAATTCTTTAGAATTCATTCCAATAGGATTCCATGTTATATGCAACACTGTACTGGCAGCATACAAAGCATACGATGCAACAAAGCAATTACTAGTAGCAGAGAATATGCAGGTATCTTATACCATATGTCACTATCTGCTGTGCAGTGCGCTGCCATATCGAGTTGTGCCATTGTTGTTGGTGGTGTTCAAGCTTTATATGGTTTGGCTTCAACTGACATGCTCTATTAAAGTCAAAGCAACAACACCACCAACAACAATTGCATGACAGTGCACTAGTGCACTAGAAGACAAGTCATGTAAGAACATCCCCATGTGTATGCAATATGCATACATTCCCTTTTCAACTAATTAATGGATGACTAAATATCATGCATCCTTGTAATGCTATAAAAGCTGCATTAATCCATTCACTGTGGAAGCCTTTAGTAAATAGACATAAACACTACCAGCACCAATAAATGCAACATCAAAAACATTCAAATGATCATTATGTCAGTAGATGAGGCATGAATGTACAAAATATAGTGACTGTAAATCTTCTCAATGATGTCTACGTAGCACTTCTACTCTATGGAAGATGAATACTTTTTTTTCTTTTCATCGAGTGCCAAAAGGGCATTATACAGGCAGACTAAATATAACTACTGTCTTTCTGCTTCTCAATAAATGATTTACTACAAGATTATACCAGATGTAGTAATGAACATATAAAAGATTAGCATGTATGCTGGGTGTTTGTACAAAATTCAGAGTTTCAGGTCAGTGCAATATCTCCTAAATTACAAATTCAGCCAAATATAGAAAAAAACATACAATAAAGCGAGTATAATATGATTATTCTACTAAATACAGGTACAAATCAAGAAAATCAATATGAATGATTAATTTACCAGAACACATGTTACAGTTTCTATCTGCATAATTATTTAATTTGGATAATACAGTATACTACGAAATAGTTCTTATATTTATCAACTTTAATTGTACCTTTCATTGTCTTGTAGAGAAAAAATGTATGTCTGACACATATTTGACAGTTGCATGTCTACAGTTTATTGTTCTTGTTCATTGAAAAGAAAAAGAAAACAAGTCGCATACACCCTGGTAGCACACACATTTCTGAGTCACTTGTGTCACGTAATTTATGAATTCTGACAAACTTCATGAAAAATATTATTCAGATCTTTAACCTGGGATATAATCCATTAGAGATTTCAATACAGGTGAGAGCTTGAATTTGAAAGTTAATTGTTGCTTTCAGCTACTACTGCAATGTTCATCTTTCAGTGATTTAAAAAAAAAAAATGACATTTGGCACCTTGTAGGTTCTTTTGTAGCACCTTGTACATGCACAATGATTCATGATGATTTATTGCTGTCCATACAATGTGATATCATACACCATGCTATGTTCTTCAGTATGCAAAGACATCTAATATTACCATATCATATCGTGTGCTTGGACCCAGAAGGGCATTAACTCATAAAAACAGAGTTAACGTCCTTCTGGCTCTCAACAGACAATGTGGACTGTGAAATGTCATTCCAAATTCATATATTGTATATGGGAGGAGAAATCTTGGCATGTTATACAATGAGGAGGCATGAGATTTCACATTGTATGGACAGAAACAACTTAAAATTGAATCAGACTTTAAAAAGGTTGCATGATCAGAGCCTTAGAAATGTTCCATTCTAATAACATTTAAATGAGTTGATGAAGTACAGTGAAAAATGATCAGAAGGGAAAAAAAGTGTAAAAACAGCATTGTTCACAAAGGCCATAGGTACAGACAAAATGTATGTACACGTTGCCCTTGTGCAGTCTGTATACACAGGTTTAAATGTACTTGAGAAAAGGCCTGTCAGCCCCCTTTCCCCATACTCCCACTTGGGTGCAGTTGGCATTGAAACAAACAATGAAATCCTACTCCACAATCAAAACAACATAATAGTTCCTGTGTCACATTTTAATTGCATTGCTTCTTTCTCAGAAATTGCAAAAATTGCAAAATTTTGATAACTATCCTTTCATCATTATCAGATTTTCACCAAAAATTGAGAAATTAGATGGGAAAGTCAATGATAGAGAGAAGATTCCAGTAAATAATAATAAAGCTATTAAAACTAGGCAGGTGGTTTTATGAACAAAAACAGGAAATCCCCAAACCCTCCCGGTAGGTTAAACAAAGTCACTGAAATATGATAAAAGTCAAAATGACTTTCACAATCAATTTCTTCAAACCTGTGGACCTGTAAATTGAAAATTCACTTCTCATTGCAGCTGATCTCGCTGTAGTTGAACGAAGCCTATGGCGTTAATATACTTTCATGGATATGGCCATGGAAACATGTCTTATGAAATGCAAAACGTAACATTACAGATTGCACATATGTTCCGCATTTCTCTAACAAGTGTAATGCTACACCCTGAAAATTATACGAAGGAGGCTTTACATGTACCTTCCATCAAAAAACAACAACAAAAAATTGCAACTCATATAATAACTAATAATGATATCATATATTTTAACTTAAAGCAGACAAAATATGTACATTGTATAACCTACTCCCTCTCTTAATTAAACACAAAACAATATTTAGGAATGCAGACAAAACAACTTTTACATGAACAAAGCAAAGGGTAATAAATCACTTCACATGCATGTACACTGTAAATAGTTTTAACACACACACACACACACACACACCCCCATAACTTTTCCTCTTGTACTGATATTAGTGTATGTGAATTTTGAAGGAATTGTTTTCATATCAAGAGTCAAGAAAGACACCTTTCCAACTCATTTCTTATCTTGAAGTTTCAATAACAATTGCAGTAAGAAAAAGTCTTGTGGCAAGGCATGCCTACAGGATTAACATTTCTGCTACACTACAAAAGACTAAAGTACAACAAAAGTGACTTGGTGGTACACTACATGTACATCTACTCAAACACTAAACAAGCAGTCAAATTGTTCACATGTTCAATTTCTCCTTTCCTGCATGTATATACAAACGCATCTACATGTATTCTGGTTAACACAATTTGCCTTTTAGTACCTTTTTAATGAGTTTTTTTTTTTTAATGGTTAATGCTGTTTGTGCTTGATCTATTTTTAAATATTCTTGCATATATACATGTAGTGTACATAAATTGCAGTGTGTGCATGTACTGTAGAAAGAATTAATTTGTCAGTGCACATGAAGTACATGTAGTACTACATTATTTTGGATAACTTGTTCAGCACTGCACTAAGCCAATCTCCCACAGGGTCAACAAAATAATCATACTTGTACTTCTGCAGCTGATGGACTTGTCTATCCAATTACAGTAATTGTAACCTGCTTAGGGTACGCAAACATACACATGTTGTGGTATCAGCTCTAAAATTCACATTAATCATTGCACGAGGTTATCACACAATATCCTCATGTATCATGTATGCATTACATTTTCTGTGATCTTAATCAACTCCTTCACTTTCATAAGAAAAATATGTTTTTCTTTCTATTTTTCAAATCAAATGAAATCCAACCATAACCCCATTTTAGTACTCACATACATGTATGACAAATACATCTACACACATATCTCTTCTGTTTTGCACTTTGGCAATCAATGTTCATATAGGATTTCTTTCCATGCGCTCATCTTCGGGCAAAAAAGAAATTAAACAAAAAATGGAAAAAATAGAATAGTACATAAATATTTGGAATAAGAAATAAAGGCGAGTAGAAAGCAACGTCTAAATCCTAAGATGAGCGATGGATACGGTTGCTCAGCAACCAAACATCTCTTGGGAAGCATAGACCATGTAGAGGAAGCCATCTTCATCTTTCTCATCTCTGTAGATCTCTGCTAGCGTGGTGGACATGCTTGCCAGGCTCTTGTTATTCACTATCAGGTAGAAGGCCTGGGTCGCTGTGAGTTGCATTCGATTTCTACAAGAACGAAAAGACCAAAAAATTTTTTTTTAAATCAGGTTATTTGTCGTCATCGTCGTCGTTGTTGCTGGCTGAGGGTAGCAACTAGCAAGGAAGTACTGGGCTCGTTTTCTGGCTCAGGAAATTTTGAGAATTATATGTAGGAAAGAAAAGCATAAAAAAGTAACATGTACATTGTACATATAGGCCTATATGTATGAAGGTGCGTTTATGCTTCCATTTTTCAGGACAGAATGAGCCTTTTGTTACGCGTTTAGTTCAAAACACGTTTGCGTCCAGTCACTTTCGTATAATTTGCCAATTTAAAACGTGGATGTAAAACTCACAAAAAGGTGCTTTTTGAATCAGCATTTCTCCAAAACGTGATTTCTGGGGAAGCATAAATGCACAATCATTTGTAAACACGTTCATATGACATTATATAAACTAGTAGCATGTGCAGAGAGGTTTGCAAAACCAGCTGCAGAGCCCGAATTTGCCTGGAGAAAAGTAGTATAAACAGTACCTTGTGAAACTGCATTTTAGATAAGTGCTTCAAAATGCTCATTCTGCCTTTGCAGAAGTATACATGTACATGCATATTCCATATCATTACATACATGTAAGTTATACAGGTGAAGTCGTATGAAACCTACATGTATGCATACATGTACAAATATCCCTTTGATCATACATGTATGCTCAGATGATTCACAACCTTTAGATGTTAAAGGGAAAGTCCACTCTGATTACAAGTTCATTTTAAAAGAAGCAGTAAAATTAAAGAAACAGATCAGTAAAGGTTTGAGCAAATAACGATAAGAAATAAGAAAGATATATATTTGAAAAGTTGTAATCGAAAAAAAAAAAAAATTGGCAACTCTGTGACACATCTATCTCGCGAGCTTTTCTCCCATTTGCTCTATACCCCAAAAATCATTCATTTCCATTTTCTCTAAAGAAAATATCAAATCATACATGCACCTTAAAATACATGTACATGTAATCACCGCTTATGTTTTACACAAAACCTGTACGAAACAAATCTATTCCTTCATCAAAAACTTAGAAAATGAATATTTATGAGATTTTCTGTACTGAGCAAATGGGAGAGGAGCTCGCAAGATATGAGTTGCTAATTTGTGTTTGATTGAAAATTCATAACTTTCTTACATGTATTTCTTGGCAGATTTTGCTCAAACTTTCATTCATTTTTTCCTTTCATTCAAATCAACTTTAATGATACTAGGATGGACTTTCCCTTTTAACATGTGCAGCATGTACTCTGCAGGAGATCACCAAATACACTTTGATTTTTATTTATGATCAAATCTTCATGGATGCATTCATTTTTTTTTCATCAACACTGGGAGAGATTAACATACGTCTATGCATGTAGTTGGAATTTACGACCTTCCTAGAATCATGACTTTTAGCTACGTCTCAAAAAAGAAAAAGATGTACTGGTAGGCTACAGGTTTATATTCACAAAGTGTCTTGCCTTCATGAATATGCTCCACCAGCAGCAAACATGCACAAGTACATATAGAAGAGTGAATTTAATATTAAGCAAGGATATTTCATGACACATACAACGATGACCTTGACCAAAATACTTAAAATCACTGGTAATTGGATATCAAATCATGGCTATCACCCAAAACAGTACGAGATTGCTTACAAATATGATGTACCATATTGTGCACGGATTTTAGATAAATCGACAGTATACTGTGTGACCATTTGCTAGAAACTCTCCACTGGAGTTTAGACTTAAAGGGAAATCCAACCTCAATAGCAAGTTGCTTTGAAAGAAAGAGGAAAAATCAGAGAAGCAGATTGGTGAAAGTTTGAACGAAATTGGACAAGCAATAAGAAAGTTATGAATTTTTGAAAGTTGTAATCACTATGCTTATGGGAATTTCAAATTGGCCGAATAGGTAATGTCACTGTGATGTAGCTGTGGACAACTCCCCCATTCGTTCTAACACATAAAATGACTAAAATGTCACTTTTTTCAAAATGCATTACTCAGCAGGATCTTTTCGTTCATGAAGACCTATAACAATAATGCTTTCTCCAATATGTTTTGAGTACAGCCCCAAGGGTAAAAGCGTCTCGAAGAAAACCGCAGATTAATATTTTTGTGTACGACAAATGGGAAAGTTGTCCACAAAAATGTCACAATTGACTCACCAAATTGCCAATTTGAGATTCGCATAGATGTAGTGATCTCATTTTTCAAACATCCATAACTTTCTTAGTCCTTGTCCGATTTCTTTCAAACTTTCACCATCCTGTTTTTCTTATTTTTCTATTTTCACACAAATCATCTTATTACCAAGGTTGGATTGCCCTTTAAGTGCATGACTCCCTAGCTCTCACTCCCTTGCTCTAATGAATGGTCTTGTGAATTTGCATTTCATCCACCAAGTAAAACCAAACCCACCCCCCCCCCCCCCCCCCCCCCACCCCTGATACTGATGCCCTTTAACGTCTGGACCCAGGCTACGTCCCTGAACATTTATGTTTTATTTATTTTTTAGAAATTCTTGTACATTTCTCCCTTTAATAAGTCTTCCAATTTTCCTGGAAGTTATCAACAAGTGTCTGAGTACAGTCAAAGTAAAAACCATGCTACATGTCTAAAGGTACTTCAAATCAAAGAAGATACATAACAATACATGTAGCCTTCATGTAAAAGCAATGCAGAGCTTATCAGCCCCTTTTAGGGCCCCCTGTAAGCGCAGGGAAAAACATATCCAGTAGTCTACATCTGTATCATACATGTACTTTAATAGGTTTGAGAAGTCTTTTTGTTCAGACAGATAGTGATACATGTATGTTACTAAAATGCATTTGCATTCTTGAAATCCCTCAGGAAACTGTCACCGAAAGCTTTTCTTCTTAATTCTAGGAAAATCTCTGGGAAAAGGGAAAATTATAATGTGCTACATCATCTCATAACACAGACCAACAGCAAATAATAAGGTTTTGCTATAAGAACTGTGGTATTTTTATCATCATCATTAATCATGTTCTGGCTTACAGTCAAAAACACTTATTCCTTGATCTTACCTGATTATTGTCACAAACTGGCTCATTGTGAGTTCTTGTGGGACTAAAAACTTTGTCTTGTCTAGCAATGGAAGTTGAACCTCTTTGTAGTACCTTTCAACAATCACCTGAAGAAAAAAAAATCAACATATATATATTAACAAAATGCAAGTATCTAAATGTTAGCACTGCAGGCCTAAAACTACAAGTGATTATTTCTTGTACTGTAATACATGTAGTTCTGCAAACATATGCTGATGAATACAAATTTCATATTTCCACTGCCTCCAAATTCCCATTTTGCTTGGTTTCGATTTGTTATTTATTTACATGTATTCAATATTCACCATCACCTTCCCATGATTTCTAACTTGCCATATCAACGACACGTAATGAAGATTTAACCCACGGGATATAACATAGTTTGGATATAACACACATTTTCCATAGACTCATGTAAGAGTTATATCTCAGGCTCAGTATCAGACAGGTTAATGCAGGAAGGGAATAATGTTGTTCATGCTGAGAGGAATTTCAACAAGTGTTTACTCTTGAACTCCGCAAAGGTCAAATAAAACTGACTTTTCTTATCATTTCCAACAATCATTGTTGACAAGCTCCATTGTCCTTGATCTATTACAATACTGCATTGTTGTGGTATTGCAGACCAGTTTCAAGTGGAATTTGTTTTTCGTTTTAGCACCTTCTCACTAAACCATAAATTCATTCAAAACAGACTTTGCCAAGATATAACCAGGGAAGATACATTTCCCTGATATAACCTCATCTTTACAGTAGCTTCACACATTTTCAAGAAAAAAAAATAGTGGAATCATTTTTCATTATAAAGACGACAATTGTATATTTTTTGAAATACTCACAGGAACTTTGTTTGGAAATTTCGCCCTGATGCCTGCAACTTCTTCTTTCCTTTGAGCTGCAAGAAAAACAGAGGAAATATTAAACTTATATAAGTATGAAGAAGTTTTATCATCAATCCCTCGATTTCCAAAATGTTCTTGCTTTCCTAGTTAACTGTGCCTTGTTTTTTATTAAATAAAACATTTAGCCTGTCTTATGTGTTTTCTCTATACAATCAATTAAAATGTGTTGTACATGTACATGTACAGTCAAACCTGTCTTAGCGGCCACCTGTCTATAGTGACCACCTGTCTATAGTGGTCACTTATATTGCCTCCATAAAGCAAGAAATGTGTGTCTTAGAACCTGTCTATAAAGGCCACCTGTCTACAGTGGCCACTTTTTCTGTTTCCCTTGAGTAGCCTTAATAGACAGGTTTGACTGTACATGTATGTGGTTCTTGAATATATATATATGTACATGGGCCAATAACTAATGGGAAAAACAGACGGTTAATTTTCTTTGAAAGTATGCATATGTCCATCAAAGACCACCATAATCATGAATTACTGGAATCTAATGGGAAAGAATTATGCCACTTGGTATGAATACAAATGGAGACTGTGCGTGTGGTAATGTATCTGACAATGAAAAACACTATTAATGATTGACTTTGTAACACTATGAAGAATACGGGAGTCATCACGTTTACATACGAATTGGTAAGTAAAAAAGGTTCAAACTTATCAACCTGCAGTGATATAGCCCTATCAAAAAGATGAAGTCATAGACAAAATTATTTCAAGTCTTTCTTACTAATTGCATTAAAAGCCATCTTTCTATGAATAAGAGGTTATACATAATACCACTTGTTGATATTAATTCAACAATTTTCTTGCTTTGCAATCAACAATTGTAGTCATACAGTGTTTCTGATGCAGAGCTAAAAATAGGCCTGATAAAAAAATGCAAAGAGTAGAAATAATGTTGATTATTAGCACAAATAAGTTAAAGAATCATGGTAACGTACATGTATCTGACAAAATGTCTTGTTTAAGATCTTTGGTATTCAGTATTTTATAAAGAAACTTCATGGACATTGACATCAATATTTTGTTTTACAATACAAAGCAACAGAATAAAGAAAATTAACAATCACATGGAAATGAAACGGGGAAAAAATATATATACCGTATATAATTATAGAAAACCATAATGTCACTACTCATATTTAACCCTTTCAGGACAGGAATTATTTAAGGGCTAAATTTATCACATTTTGTTCTTCAAATTGGCAATAATAATATTTTTCTTTTAGTGCTACTTGGTTCTAATAAGGTGTGATGTTTTTTAAAATAATATTCAGGGTTAAAATCTCTGTTGAAAAGTTGAAAAATTGCCAATTTTGATGAAAAACAATGATTTTGAATCTCTCATTGTGTTGCCAATTTAAGGATTTTAAAGTTTATTCTTGTTTTAGAAATTCCTGGCATCAAACGCAATATGGTCATGAAACAAAAATTCATTAGTGTGTGCAGAAATTTTTGCTCTTTCTACTCATGCATCTGGTATATTTTCTAGAGCTCTGAATCAAAAGTTATTGAGCCAAACCACAAAATGTGGTCAATTGTCTTGAAAGGGTTCAAGGGCAATCCAACCTTGGTAATAAGATGATTTGTGTGAAAGCAGAAAAATAAGAAAAACAGGATGGTGAAAGTTTGAAAGAAATCGGACAAGGACTAAGAAAGTTATGGATGTTTGAAAAATGAGATCACTACATCTATGCAAATCTCAAATCGGCAATTTGGCGAGTCATTTGTGACATTTTTGTGGACAACTCTCCCATTTGTCGTACACAAAAATATCATTAATTTGCGGTTTTCTTCGAGGCACTTTTACCCTCAGGGCAGTACTCAAAATATATTGGAGATAGCATATTGTTATAGATCCTCATGAACGAAAAGATCCTACTGAGTAATGCATTTTGAAAAAAAGTGACATTTTAGTCATTTTGTGTGTTAGAGAGAATGGGGGAGTTGTCCACAGCTACATCACAGTGACATTACCTATTCGGCCAATTTGAAATTTCCATATGCATAGTGATTACAACTTTCAAAAATTCATAACTTTCTAATTGCTTGTCCGATTTCGTTCAAACTTTCACCAATCTGCTTCTCTGATTTTTCCTCTTTCTTTCAAAGCAACTTACTATTAAGGTTGGATTTCCCTTTAACATACATGTGACAAATTATATAACATTGTATCAAACTGGATATCATATTGATATAAACAATGCAATAGAAAATCATAAAAGGACTAACATGAGACAAATCATATAACATAGTATATCAAATTGGAATATTATACTGATATAAATAATGATTGGGTCAAAACACAAATTGCTTTATCAGAATAATTAATCAAAATCATGCAAATAATATGCAAATAATTTGTATAAGAGTATTTATTAACTGCAAATATAAAACTGAATCAAAGAAAGAGAATCAAATATGTTTGCCATTTTGGTAAACATGACACTTCTCAGCCCCAAATCTTTAATTCTATGAACGTATATAGAGGACCAAACAAAAACTTTTCATCGGTAAAGTATCTGTTGTAACGTATCTGATGTAGCATATTTGAGAAATCTGACATCCCGACATTGATAAATTCAGGATACAATGGAGAGATAGAGAATATACATGTATATACATGTACATGTAAATTATCAAAAGAGACCCCTATCAATCACTACATGATGACACTGGAGACCATGCATGTTTTATTGCTCATTTTTTGCACACAAACCCTAGAATGTATCTAAGTAACGTATCTGATATGGTAACATATCTAGCATGCTCTTTCCTCTACAGTATAAATTATTGATAAATGTTTATATCTGAAGACTAAATTGTCCTACACAATATACCCAGGAATAGTATATGATTTTACTTTGTATAATTTGCTGTTTTTCTTCAGAATACAGTACAAATTCAATATACCCAGGAATAGCATATGATTTTACTTTGTATAATTTGCTGTTTTTCTTCAGAGGAGAGAAATATAAGTAACGTATCTGGCGCAATCTGAACGTAACAAAGGGGGTTTTGTGAGAATGCGCCTTGATATTTCTCTGTTCAAAAGAGATCATCCAGTTTCACTTTGTGCGTATTAGTCTATAGGACTCCCGTAATTCATATACACATATCTTGATTCATTCAGATCACTGTTTTCATTATTTTTCATCGATCTGATAAATAGTAGCATATCTGGTCACGATATTGGCAACATGCCCTCAGACAGCCGAAATAAAAATATGAAAGCATGATATTGCCTTCTATTGCATTTAATCATTGGGACATGCTGCAAGTTAATGGAGAATAACAAAAATCTTCTATTTTTAATGTACATTTTTACCGGTATTGGAATACATCAATGAGAGCACAGCGTAGCTGGCGACATAGGGGAAAAACAATGTTTATCCATCTTTCGCCTAGTTGACAGATAATTTCTAGGCATGACACATTCTCTAGCCACATAAATTTCAAACACATGACTCTTAAAAATAAGTTGAATTAATAAAAATCATTACAATCTGAAAAAATAAGGAGCAGAAATGGGTTGGAACGGCTGGTGACAAAAAATTGCCTTTTGAACCCGTAAGCGGAGAATGCACCTGCTGTGCAGTGATCTTGAAATTTGAATTATTTTGATTTTCATCACCAGAAGGAATATCACAATAATTAACAATTAGAAATGACAATATTCAGGGCCGATTCAAGTCAACCACATCACACTTCCCTTCCCTTTTCTTTTTAAAGCTTAGGCCTACATGTACATTGTACATTTGTACTTTAATTGTCTTACAAAAAATACAACATACAAATAGCATATAGTCCTGAATTATACTACATAATTAAGGCATATGATCATGTGATTAATATATTCATGATGCCTACTGTGAGCACTGAGTAGGAAGGATTTTCTTGTACATGTAGGCCTATACTATTTTTTAGAGGGGAAAAAAGAAAACACACCAGTGGTGTCCTGTTTTCTGCAAATTCCAGTGGGTAATTCTTTGAAAATTATTATTTATATTTATTTATTTATTTATTTATATAAATTTACATGGAATAATCCTATTTTTTAATGCTCTAGAGCTCTTTCTTTTTTTAAGGACGACATATACCAACAAAATTATTCATACCCCTTGTAATTTTGAAGTCTTTTGTGTTTTTCTTAAGAGTGAAAGGTGGACTAGTGGAATTCAGGCACTGGTTGAATACTTCAAATTGTTAGCTTGAGGTGAACTATAATTGTGGTTTTACCTCATGTGCATGACAACAGAAATGCTAATATATTAATTTCCTGGCATTTCTAGAAATATTCATATCCTGGTCCTGGCATGGCATAGAGGCATATTTTTATGAAAATCCATGTGTCAAACATTCCTAACATTCTGTACATGTTTTTGCAACTACATGTATTCAAGAAAGGGTATGAAAAGTTATAGACAAGCCATCTTTAAAAAAATAATAAGTGAAAAAGTGAATAAATTACCTCTGAACCATTAAAATTTGGTAAATTGTGTTATGTAATTATTTTAACAATTGATTTGTAGCATGCCCAAGTAACATACCAATTTTTCACAAAACAAAATTGAAAAAAAAAATGTCAAAACTTAGTTAGGGTATGAATAATTGTGTTGTTAACTGTACATGCAAGTGGTCCAACTTAAAATTTAGTACATGTACAAGTAGGGCCACCTATTAAGGAGAGACAGAGACAGAGAGGGAGAGACAGAGACAGAGAGGGTGAGACAGAGACAGAGAGGGTGAGACAGAGACAGAGAGGGTGAGACAGAGACAGAGAGGGAGAGACAGAGACAGAGAGGGAGAGACAGAGACAGAGAGGGAGAGACAGAGACAGAGGGAGAGACAGAGACAGAGAGGGAGAGACAGAGACAGAGAGGGAGAGACAGAGACAGAGAGGGTGAGACAGAGACAGAGAGGGAGAGACAGAGACAGAGAGGGTGAGACAGAGACAGAGAGGGAGAGATAGAGACAGAGAGGGTGAGACAGAGACAGAGAGGGGGAGAGACAGACAGACAGAGTGAGCAGCATGGCAGTCTCTCCAGTCATAGGTCTTGTATGTTTGCTGGATTAGAGGTAAATTTGATTTTTCATTGGGGAAACTTTTAAAAGATAATTTATAAAATGTTGACATGTGGTTGATATTTGCCAATTGCTACTGAGAATTTCCCAACCATTTTTTAAAGATGTGTTTCCCAAATGTAACATAATGAAAAGCCGTAGAGCCTGTACTTAAGTTAAAACAATCAATGGAGGCAAATACAATAATTAAACAATAAACATCATTATAGAATATAAAGAAGCTTATTTTCTGTCTCTCTTTGTGGTTATTTAAGCAAGTAAAAAATCAAATTAAATACTGATGAACCGTTAAAAAAATTGTGCATGATGATCTGAACTGTTTTTTAACTATATATATAGCCAATAGAAACACATGTGTGATATGTAAATGTATATCTATTATCAGGAGTACATGTATATATGTTTACGTATGTATGTATCATAGGCCTAGCTAGAGCACAGCCTAGCATGACCCAATAACCTCCAATAACTTCGCATAAGTGTGAGTGAGCATGACCTGGGATGTGCATTTGTGCCATCATTTACAGTTGAATTTGTGTCACAGTAAATTTTTAGCCCAATTGAAAAAAAAAAAAAAAAATTCACTGAGTATCATAACTGCGTATTGGTGCATGTAATTTTGTCTGTATTTAGTTGCAATGAGGTAGCAAAGGGCCATTAACTTTCTTCAGGGTTAGTTGGCATCTTGTCTTTTGACATTTCAGGAAATTAATCACATAGACATACATGTACATGTTTAGACCTGTAGACCTACACATGTACATGTACATTTAAAATGCATCATCTAGAAAATAACCTTTGCATAGATATAAAATGTAAATTTAGGTCACATCAGGAGTGTGAAACGAGGTACATGTATATAGTTAGTCAATTCACTTGACTTTAAAATAAAAACTTAGATTATCTGATATTAGTTATTATGACTATGAATGCTTTACAGGTTTAAACAAATGAATCAGGGAAACAGGGGAGAAAGCGTAACGTTAAAGACAGTTCCTCAAAAGTAAAACAAAATGCTCAAATCATTATTTTGATGAAAAGTACCAACATACATATAAAGGGAGATCTATACAACTTACAAGTACCATCAAGAAAAAAAAAAAAGAGTAATAGATTTTTTCTACATGTTATCTGATAAAAAGTGGCTCTCCGCACCAAACAGATGACAAAGGTTTTGGCAAACAAAGCAGAAGCCAGAAGCGCAATGCATTGTCCCCTTCTCTGCAGTAAAATCCCATGCCATGGCATACGGTATCCCACTGACAATACTTACTGAATGTTTTGCGTTGCTTGAAAGATTTGTACACTTTTTCATCCTTCTCCTCAGCTTCAATTGTTTTCTTGTCCGTCCCCATTGCAGCTGTGCACCTTCAGAATCCCCGGGGAAATGGTAAAGACAGAGAAAAACAGGTAAAATACTCCAAAATTAGCTACAGATAAGTCCAGACGGCACAATGTAACAGGTCCTTATGAAGTAAACAAATGGTAGAGTGTGTCGTATTGTTATAACGCTGATCCGAGCTAGCATGCATGGGGGAGCTACTGCACTGCACTGCACCTGACTGAGCTTCACCGCACTGCACTGTATACTATCGGGGGCTATGAACGGGGGCTGTGAGCTGGAGCCTCTCATCGAGACAAATCGCTGATGCGTGGGCCAGCTGATCCTTGTTTTTGAGTGACGTCACCCACTGCAGACTTCCCTCGATCAACGATCTGGGTGATGGTGGTGGTGTGCATGGTGGTGGTGGTGGTGGTGATGGGGGAGGGGTGGGGGTGGGGGAGCTTGGTCCACAGTGCTCTCTTTCTTTCCTTTTCATGCTAAGATTAAAAGATATATAATTCAGACTGATTCAAATTGATGAGAGCGAGGAATGGAGAAGTTCCTCCGCAATGCAGAATGCAGGGCCTGCTATCAGTGGCGTATCTACGGGGGGGGGGGGGGCAGAGGGGGCACGTGCCCCGGGCGGCACTTGAAGGGGGCGCAAAAAACGCAAAAGAGAGAAAGAAAAGGGGGAGGAATACAAGACAAAATGCATAAGAAATTGTTTGGGTTTTTTTTTAAAGGATTTGAAATGCAAAAATGTTCTATAGCTTGGTCGCTTTAATAATTATGATCAAAATCTAGCTATTTTGCGCCCCTAATGACGTTTTTAAAGTGTTAAACATTACTTGACTCTAGTTGCTTGCCCCCCCCCCCGCATAAGGCAGGAGCTTGTTAAATTTTGCGCCCCCTGATGGGATATAGTGCATAAAAAGTACTTTCAAAGTGTAAAACATTCGAAAGAAATCATAAATTTACCTTGCACTTGCCTTACTTAATTCCTCAAATATATTTCTTCAGGGTTTTCATTCATTTTGCGCCCCCAAAATAGGAATGTTAAAAATTTCAAAAAGAATCTATTGCTAGGTCGCTGTATTCCCTTGGATTTTTTTTTTGTAAGGGTAAAATACAAAAGAAATTTCACTTTGAGGGTGAAAGGAAAAAAAAAAATCTGCCGCTCGGTCGCGTTGCTCCTCGCTTATACGATAACTCATCAAATATGGGCTAACAACCCCAGGTTATGTGCTTCAAAACTAATTTTCACGTAGTGCCATCATTTCCAAATTAAAAACGCTCATTAATCTAAGTTTAGGCATGGGGGGGGGGGGGGCGCAGATTTGATAGTTTGCCCCGGGCGCCAGAATACCTAGATACGCCACTGCCTGCTATCTATAGTCCGAGGGCCGTTATAATATCGGAGCACATTTTACTTTCCAGAACTCTCCCTTATAGGCATACCTGTGATATGATTTTCTCTTATTCAAGGGAAAATTAGTTTTGGAGAAGTAACTGCGTTAAACAGTTAAAATAATGGGGGTTTTTGTGCATGAATAGCTATCAGACACTGCATGCTTTGTGTGACTTTTTGCCCTCGCATGCTGACCGACACTTGTGATAGAACTCCTCATATTTTAGTTGATGAGAAATGGGTAGTTTACATCATTCACGAATGTGCTATACTCTCATTATTCATGAACTATGATCATTTTAGTGGGAGCATAACTAATCTGACTGCTGATACAAGTACAACCAGCATCCGCAAAAATAGGAACTTATGTCACCGGCACATGCGTCAGCTCTGCTGTGACGTTGATCAAAAGATAAATTCACCATATATATGCTGAATGTGACTAAAAGTGCATTGAAAGCAAGATGCTATAGGCAACCATCTTTCATTAGGCCTACCTAAAGTAATAAATATAGGCGTATGAATGTACATAGAACAGTAATTATTAATTATACATTTCCAAATGAAAATAATCCAGAGTGATGCAATGGTTAAAAAAAAAAAAAAAAAAAAAAAATGGTACCCCTCTCCCTCTCTCTCTTTCTCTCTCTCTCTCTCTCTCTCTCTCTCTCTCTCTGCACTATCACTCTATCCGGCTCACTCTGAGTCTGCTCTGAGTATAATGTAGTGGGGTTCAGGGCACCTCTGCATGGGTAATCATCTTCCACTTTTAGACTATAGGAGTGCGAAAAAAAAGTACAATAATGCTCTGTTTCGACATATCAAGTACAATGGACACATTCATGTATTTTTTTTTCCTGCTGTGACTAATGATTCAGCATACGTGACTCTCCATTTTGGGCCTATATCGCTTAGTGTAATAGGCACATTATAAGGAAAACAGGATACACTAATATACTACCAGTTCCCGACTTGATTTATTCATTTGGCAAAATGGCTCCGAGCTTTGAGTGGTTGCTCAGTTACTTGATTGTTTGAACAATAAATGTTTTATGTACGTGAGGAAGATATAGTGATCGAGGTATATAGGGAGGATGTCCTGTCATGGTGGGCCATTCAACGGAAATTTTTTCACTTGCCCCAAAAGACAATTGGCGATAACTCCAGAAATATTTGTTCTATCATCACAATTTAGCATGTTATAGCACATAAAGCTCAACAAGCTCTTAAATTTTAGTGGCACAATATTAATGAAGTATATTTAGGCTGAATTTTCATCAAAATTTCAACAGTTTAAGTCAAGACATATCATGAGGTCTCATTATTTACATCCGCACAAGCACTTTTTTTTTTTACTTTGAAGCCGCCATCGACATCACTGAGCAACTTGCTCATAATGACGGTATCCTGCGTTCACAAATCATGTTAATTGTAAAATGTTAATTTCACATACTGTATACATAATTATTTTCTTTGTATTTAGAAGTAAATTGTTAATGTCTGACGATGTGTTTATAGATTTTTTTTCTGTATTATTATTATTATATTTTGTATTATGCTATTGAACGCAGAAATAAAATAAATCAAAGAAGCAAACAAACAAACTTCAGATTTTATTTCCAAGTTAGTAGTCAATTGTAATGAATGGAACAAAGATTACAATAAGAGGTATGCATGACACTAACATTTTAAAGCAACGCTAGATAGGGTTTATAAAAAGCCGACAAATGAGTGTCATGTCCTTTACGCACAAGCTGTCATCATGTTCGTTACCCTCCTTCTTCAAGTTTAGCTCTGACAAGAAAATGTGTGATCTATCTTTTAAACAACATGTACATTTATCTATGTTTAGAATATCTTTATATAAGTTTCTGTTAATAAGTAAATTATACACGTTGAACCCTAAAAATCACCGATTTTTTAATAAAGTAGTCAAAAATCTTTGGTCCGTTTTCCGTTACGGTTATAAACTGAGAGTCCATTTTCTCTTCTACTGCATGTTCAGTGAAATAACTAAAATTTGCTGTGTATGTTCCTGATAGTCAAGTTTGTCTGATGATTCAGTGACTAAAATATATTTTAGGACTCTCAGTTTTGCTTAAAACTGTCTTAACACCAAAAGTGGTCTGAATGTCATGTCGGTTTATATGCTGGAATTATAATTCCAGCGTATATATAGGAGTATACCCCTATGTAGAGTCGATGATGGTCTGCAGTCTTTGGAGACTGATGAGGAGGAGGATGGATCGGGTCTGTATCCTGGCCATTATCCATTATCTGAGATAGTCTTGTACATTAATTATCTCATTTTGAGGTGGGGGATGGTTTGTACAATGATAATTCTTCGCTATAAGTCTGGTGAATTCTCATCATGGGTCATTTAGTTTTAGCTTCGTTGTTGCAACTTTTCAAACGAGTTTGCCGCTTTCAAAGGCTCTGTTCAGCCCATGAGCCGCCGCGCCATCGCCAGCTCAGTATGGCTCTCTGTATGTATAGCTCTGGCTGCAACTTAGGTGTATAGAGTTTGGCCAACTCTGCTCCAGTGGGTAACAATATGGCTGCCTGTTGCTTTGTTAGGCAAGCATGCAACAAAGGAATATACGCCATGTTGTGCCCAACTGAAACCGAGTTGGCCAAACTCTGTGTATGAAGGGCTCTGTGCTGGCTATAAATTAAGGCGCGCGCCACCTGGTGACTAAAACATTACAACTTCAAGATGGCAGCTTCCAGTGCACCATTGAGTGTCGGCACCTCAAGAAAATACAGAAAATCTTTGCTTTATTTAATGATATTTTTAATTATTTTTGTGGTTTCGACAATCCTTATTATGCTGTCTCCGAATTCTGTATCAAGTTTGTTACAAGAACCTATAAATACCTTGAAAATATGGTGCCTTTCATACGGCATGCTGGAATTCTGCGGATACAACTTGTTATCGCGAATGGAGTCGGATCTCGATGTTTCATCGTCGGCCAAGGTACGGCGCGGCACGCAGCCGAGTAGCTGAGGCGTAAGACTCGGCGTGGGCTGTAGCTGAGCCGGTTAATCGATGTTTTATCGTAATGTCATGAATAATAATGATAATAATAATGGTAGTGGTGATATACACTATTAACTAGATCTACAGTGAAACCTGTCTATAAAGACCACTCAAAGAAGACAAGAAAAGCGGTCTATATGAGGTGGTCATTGACTCATTATGGACAGGTTCCTTTAAGGCTTTAGTACATAAATCACTAATAAATGTGCATGTTTCAATGAGAAATATTTTTCAAGGGAAACAAAAATTGTGGTCTTTGTAGACAGGTGGTCTTTCTATACAGGTGGTTTCCAAAGCAGATTTGACTGTAATAACATTTATAATTGATAATAAGCATGCAATTTGTAATTCTCAATTCTCATACCCAAGAAGGAAATTATTTTTTTTTTATTCATCATCTGCTTGTTCCCTTTCGGCTTCTGAGATTAGTCTGCATACTGCATGCATAAATATCAGTTTCTGTTTTATTTTTCTGTTTGTCTTTTTCTTCTTGTTTAGATTTTATTTTATTCAGTCTTTTCCATGACATTGAAACGGTAGATCTAGTCTACTAGTATTCTTTTATTTCTTCTCTCTTCTTCATCTTCTTCATTATCATCTTTGATTACTGCAAATTCTTCTTCCTCTTGTTCATTATCATTTCAATATGAGTAATATCATTAGCATTTATTTTAATTTTATCTCCTTCATCATCCTTTTTCTGTTTGGGTTTTTATTTCTTATTGCATTTTTTTTTTACCTGTGTTCTTATTCTCCTGTATTCCCCTTGATTTACTTCTTATTTTGAATTTCTGTCTATTTATACTGTGAAACTCTCAAATATTCTACAATTATATTCTTCTCCAGTTCTTTTTAGTTTTATACTGTATTCCTTTTTTGCTTCCTACTGTTTAGTATTACAGTATCATTTAGCATTTACTTACTTTCATTTTCTGCTTCCTTCCTCCCTTGTTTTCCCTTTCTCTTTCTTCTACTTTCTACTTTGCTCATCTATTACTTTAGATTACACCCCTGATAGTTCAAAAATGCAGAAATATCACATTATGATATTTCGTTTTACTCCGGATATTTGGTTTAAGATATTTTCAGCATAAGATAGTAAATAGGATTCTGTTCTTGAACAAGCAACTTCATAGGATGAAAATAGTAATGAAAAATGTTCATTCTGTAAAAAAAGAGTTGGAAGAAATTGTACATTTTTTTAATGAAAGTGAGATCAGTAAATCAATCTGGAATGAAACAGCAAAATGGATAAAGGAAGGCTCTCAAGTACAGAAAAAGTTGAATTTAGAAAATATAATTTTGGGGTTTGAAGAGAAGAGAATGCTTTGAATTGCATAGTAACTTTGATTAAGCAACAGCTGTTTGTACATAAGCTTAATAACAAAATGCTGATTTTTGGTAGTATGAAGATAAAAATTATTCAATATTATGATTATGAGGATGAGAGATATATTTATTCTATATCGGGTCTGTATAACAAAATTTTTAATAAATGGCAGTTACTTCGATCTTTGTTTAAACGAAAATGAGAGAAATGTAAAAAAAAAATTTGGTTTTATTTGAGTTTAAGATATCAGTTTCATTGAATTGTAAAATGTTGTTTATTTGACTCAATAAATTAGCCTATGGAGGGCTAAAAAGTTTGAAAAAAAAAATTACTTGAGTTCTGGACACAGGCACTTATACATGTACAAGCTTATCGTAAGCTTGTACTCCACAATATCTTTTACGAGTGAGTAGGCTTCAATAGCTTTTGTGTGTGTTAGCAGACTATGGTCCATTCTAGCTCATTAATACATGAGAGGAAAATAATTATTCAAAATTTCACTTTCAACTCTAAAACCTCAAATTTGTAGCATAGTAAGAGTTGAAGAGTCCCTGAATCAGGTAATCTAGCAAATTTAAGAAAATTAAATCTTGTTTAGAGCAATTTTGTTGTCTGTTTCTGACTACTGCAACAGTGAATGTTTGACACAGTCCCACATAGGCAAGGGCCTATGAGAGAATGCAGGTAGTGATGCCTTTATGTCCAGATCCTGGTTGCCTGATAGGACTCCAGCGGTATCGACACGGCTGGGGGGAGCTGCTCTGTATTTGAATTTAAATTCGTATTGTGCCAGAACCTATCTGTTATCCTTTTTTTTTTTTTCTTTTTGCCACATGTCTCCTTTTCTGTTGGTTCTTGTCTTTCTTTTTTTTTACATTTTAGTTTTTACCTTATTTTATTGTACTTTCCACCTTCCTCCTTGCTTTTTCATTTAAGAAATTACCATATTAATTTCTGGCTTCATGCATTCTTTCTATTTTTATCCATTGTCTTCTGGTTTTTGCCCTTTCTCCTGTTTATTTTGATATTGCCTTCTAAGTTCTTACTAATCATTCTTCATTCCTTTTGTCCTTACTCTGTTCTTATCTTGGAGTATTTCTTTTACTATTTTCCTCTTCTCACTTCAGTCCATGTTTCTTCTGCTTTTACTTCTTTCTTATATTATCCTATCTTTTCCCTTTACTTCTGTTATACTTTTTCTTAAAATCAGCTTTTTCTTTTCGTATTAAAAAAAAAAAAATGATTTAATTCATATTGTGCTTCTAATAGCTGGTCTCATGGCCGGATAGAGACCCAGTAAAAGTTTACACCAAGTGCAGGGTCTTGTCTGAAACCACATATCCCACATTATATGCCAGCTTATGCACTATGCTTCCCGGTTCAGGCATCACTGCCATGTGAAATCTTCTCTCATTTTAATTTCTTTTGTTTTGTCACAGAAATCAAGGGCAAGCTTAACACTTCTCAATGAGGGCTCAGCTGCAGCAGTGTCCTGTGTGAAATATGGAGTACTTCTTTTCCTCAGCTCAGTCGCCTTCCATATAGTTGCAGTCCTTTATGGTGCACCATTTACAGAGTAAGATATTCAAAGTGCTTCATAAAATATAACAATACCATCTCCTGTATTATATAGTCATCAGATTTGATGTAGGTGCACTTCTACTGAGAGTACATTTGTAGTTTGTGATTATCAAATTCACTCACCTAAAATGTTATACTTCATGAGTCATTATGGGCTACAATATGTTTGTTGTTGTGTTAGGTCGTGAAGAGACCCTTTGTGAAAGACATGCATACATATTGAATACATCTGTGAACTATTTTGAACTAAAGCCAGCTCTCTCACCCTAGGATCAGTTGTAGACTGCCTATAGAACAGATCTCGATTCTAATTTCTGCTCCAATTACCCTTTTTGTGAGATGCATATATGCGTCAACATTATGTAGACACTGTTGTAGGATTTTTTGTAACATTGGTCAGTTACAAAAAAAAAAATAAAAAATTATGTAAGCCTATTGTCTTAACTGATTTCTTTACCAAGTTAATTTTGCCTATTGCCTAGGCATTTTGACCAACAATTCATTGATTATCACAACACTTTAAGATGAAATAATAGCCAATATGGTTTCAGTGGACACCACTTACTTCCTGAAGCTATTTTTATGCTTTATGTAGTATTGTAGCAGACACTGATTACATGCAAAACAGCAACCTAGTATTTGTACCTCATAACTATTTTCTTACATAACTCTGAAAAAAATGATTCATGAAAATTAACATATACATGTATATACCTGTTTTTTTTGGTTGGGGTTTTTAACTGCTTTTTTCTTAATCATGTCAATTTATCATTGTTTGCACTCAGGACTGTGACAGAAACTGCCATGTTTGGTGTTTTGCTGACAACTGTAGTAACCCTTCCAGCTCTCTGTGTATTGGGAACCAATCTAGAATGTTACAGCAGGCTTATAGGTAGCAGAAGGTAATGGGAGCTCTTTCTTTTTTGCTTGAGACCAAGGAAGTACGAGGCAAGCTAATTACCTCCTCGATCAGGCTACAAATGTTTTTTATTTAAAATGAATTTGCAGAAAGAATTGAAAAATCACTGTATTATATTATCTTCATTTCATGTGTTTGTATGTGTCTGGTTATTTACATCTGGGGACCAGATTTTAATGTCAACATCGGAAAGACAAGACTCGGTGTCAAACCGTGGTCTGTGACCCTCCGTCAGAGTCCGTTTATAGCCGAAGACAGAGCGCTGACCACTAGACTAACTCTCATCCCCTTAGATTCTATTTAAGATAAGTCTCAATTTGTAATACTACTACATTTGATCATGATGCTTTAGTTTCTCAGGTTCAACCTATACAGATAGGAAGTTATGTTTATGTAGTACCCTAGGGCTGGGTATAACTAGCATTTTGTTTTATTGTTTTTTTAAAGACTGTTGTATCTGCCATTTTCATATGTTTGGTCAGATAAACCTGTTTTATTTTGATAGATTAGTGGTCAGATATGAGTCTTATCTTCTTTTTTTTAATCTGGGCATTCACATGTTTACAATGTAAACCAATGTATCTAATGTAAAATTAATGCCATTATTTTTCTCTTCATTGTACCTGTAGACCCCATCCAGGGATTGAGACCTGTTTAGCATACATTGTGCTCTTCAGTTTGCTGGGTGCATGGCTTGGGGCTTTCCCTATTCCACTAGATTGGGATAGACCCTGGCAGGTGAGACATATAGCATGACCTCCTGGTCTGTGATCATGCATGTTCTGGATTACAGTCCAACCGGTCTTACAAGGCCACCTGATGGAAAACATAAAAAGTGGCCACTGTGGTCAGTGGCCTTTCTATTTAGGTTTTATATTTTTCTTTTTGGGATACCATATAGGTGGCCATTATAGACAGGTGGCCTTTAAAGAGAGAGAGAGGTGGCCTGTAAGACAGGTTTGACTATTATACATGTACGACAATGGCACAGGCTTTGTAGCTGCCCATTAGTCATTCCACAAACATTGTCAACAGCGTGGCCATATTAAAGCAGTATTCACTTTTATTATTGAAAAGCTCATGTTTGTTCTTAACTTGTTGAATTTGGTTTAAAACTTTGGCCAGTATTCTGCTAAAATGTAATCTGGGCCCTGTTTGTCGTTAGGTTGTTCATTAGGTTTCTACTTGGTGTTTGGTCACTTTTGTAATTTTAATTCTTATTCACATGTAAAATCATGTAGTTTAAAGTAGAACAGGATGATTTATCTTGAAAAGTCTATCTTTGTAGAAAGTATAAGTAGGGGGTTTTGAAATTTATTCTTTCTATAAGTGGGCTTCTTTATCCATCATGAAGAAAAAAATCTTATCACAGGATTTCAGAATATTCACTGTTAACATTGGCCAAAAGTTTTATGAATTTATTTTGTGAAATGATGACAAGTGATTTATGTCAGAGCATTCATAAATTAGGGTATGCTTGATGATAAATTGATTAACCTTGTACATTTTTTTTTACCTTCAGAAATGGCCAGTCTCCTGCTCTATCGGTGCTCTTTGTGGACATACCATTGGACTTGTTGCATCTGTCATTCACAGCGGGAGGGGGCTAGGGGACTCTTCAGAGACATTCTTCAGCAGAAACAAAAGCAAGAACTATTGATTTAGATTAAGCTGAAATGTGATAGGCTACAGATTAACTTTTCATGGTAATCACCTAACAGAGAATTCCAGGGATAACAACAAGGAAAAACTTTTTATCAGTAGGACTTGTATCAATACCTTGATGACATAAACTTCCTTTTCCTGGAGATCAGCGAAGGATGGATAAGACATTGCCTCAATGTATGCCTTTCCACTGTTTCCTGTGCCAGACAAGATGTTGCTGAGTTGAGAGTGGAGTGTAGTTCAGAATGATGTAGTAAGAGTTGGCCTTGTCCATGGGTTTTCAGGGGGAGAATGTTACTTGTTTTTACTTTGAGTTGCATGCGGACACATGAAAAAGAGGTGCTTATTTGAAGTCTAATTAAAAGAAGTTCACTGTCGCATCTGCAAAAAAATTATTATCCTATCTATAGAAAATTAATGTTACATCTGAATTCCATTCCTCTTGTGTAAATTTCAGTCAAGGGCATCAAATAATTTTTCAGGATTTAGGGAGGCCAACCATATTAATTGAAAGCATATGCTGCTTTGGATATACAAAGTTATCTCCTAATTATATTCAGCTGTAAATGACCCCCCGGTTCACTTATTATTATTTATTGTTTTAAAATAGTATTTCATGATAACTTGATTCATAATATAATCCATTCACGGTACCGGTACTCAAGATAACAGTATTTAGGGAAAAAAAGAAGGAATGATAAATACAGACCTCAATCTTTCTTCCAAATCTTACGTGAATTGTACTGAATCTTCAAATTGAACTTCAAGGCAAGAAAGAAAATGGTGGTACATTGTATTTGCATTATGCTAAAAAAAGAGACTCGTGTCTATGCTCATGTACACAGCGACTTGGGGTTTTCACATGAGCTCTAGCCTTAATTTCTTCCAAACACCTCAAGAACTATTTAGTCCATCTCCTTGCCAGTTTCAGAGAACATTGATTTACCTAGGCCGCAAATAGACATTTCCTCATTTGATGATCGTGAATTCACCAGAATAATTCTTTTGTGTACTGAACAAAAGTGAGATAAGCATTAGGGTTCTTATTGTTCTAAACTTTAGACATGAGACATGAATAAATAGTGATTACAGTACCTTTTTACATGCATGTCACATCCTGGTTATATAATGTAACTCTTTCTGTTCAAGCTAAACTGGATGTAAATGTTGAATTCTTTTTTGAAAGTGCACTTTGAGTGTAGTTGCCCAAGCATTGAGAGGCATACATATGACCAGATGACATGGATTTGTATAAAGAACACCAAATTGGGATTGTTCATTCCGCATTTTGCCTATCTCTTTCGTCTCATGGTAGCTTTTAATGTTGAATAAAGTTTTGTGTCATAAAGCAAAGACTAGTGTGTGTGTTCTGTTTTTTGCCCCCTACTGTCGCTAATAAGTCATCAAAATGGTTCTTGAGATGTTTATAACATAAACACAAAGACTTTTAAGAAATCAACTAGAGGGGAATTTCAGTGCCTTAGGTATAGCTTTTAAAAAGTCTACTCTTATTATGCAATATCGTACGTCATTGTAATGCGCGCACATTTCAGTAGGGGATGCACAATGCTATTGGACTTTGTAGGTGTAAATCATTTTTATGATTTCATAAATTTTATTTCATTTCATTTTCATCTTTCACAGTAACAATTGTACAATTAACAATGCAAAAATAATTTGACAAAGAAACAGCAGAAACGAGTGAAACAAGCAAAATGAAGAGCATTAACGTGTAGGTAACACACAAAAAACCCACAACAGTAAAGACTACATTAAAGTAATTTAAAGAAAACAGAGACAGCAAAGAAGCAGAACTTGTGGACATGCTGATCCCTGGAAAAAGGTACATAATAATTCATGCAATACATGCAACATTTTAACTAAAAGATCATGCATTTGCCAAAAAGAAGAAGAAGAAAAACATTACATATACACCTCCCCCCCCCCCCCGATACATGGCCATGGAAAACAAACAATCATAGAGTGAGAATTATATATGCTGAGAGGCAAAAGGGCCTTATAACTTGTATACTTGTATTCTTCTGAGAGGGAGAGAGAGAGAGAGAGAGAGAGAATGGGGGAGGGAGATAGTCAAGATGCTTGAAGATGAATCTGCGCAAATGTTTTTCAAAATCACTTTTTAAGTATTTCCCTGAATCATACTCCCAGGTAAAAAAATGTAAAAATATATCAAATTTTAAAAATGGGTGGGTTGGGGGTTTGGGGGTTGGGAGTGGCTTTCCCTACATAGCATAGTGAGTCATGGCAAGGCTGGCAGGATTCCCAAAATCAGAGTTGTAGCTGGGGGTGGGGGAGAAGCCATATGTGACAAACATCCAGTGCTTCCATGCACGCATATTTGTGTGTTTTGTTGGTGGTTCATATACTTTTTAAATGTCATTAACCACCTCAAATCTTATTAAGAAAAGTGTCTTGTTTTATTTTTTATCACTTATTTTCATTCTTTGAATAAGTGAAACTTAAACAAGGTATGTCTGTTTTGTTAAACTATCCATTTGTCTTTGCTGAGATTTTGATGAGCGTAGATAGCATTAATGTTTCTTTAGTTACATAACATTTGGAGATGACCCTGCAATACAGCTCACTGCTTGCAGGGAGGTTGCTCCATTTCAGGCCTGTGGTTTGGATTTTTTTATTTTTTTTTAAATCACTTTTAATGATTTTCCTGAATCATACTCCCAGGCTAAAAATAAAAAACGGATAAATTGAATTAAAAAAAAAAAAAATGAGGGAGGGGGAGCCATACATGTGTGAAAAACTTTTATACATGTAGTTGATCTAACAGCCCCCATCACTCAAGTGGGATGAGAAGAAAATATATTCATCATACCCCATGCCCGACCAACTAAAAGATTCTGGATCCCACTCTTTTGTGTATTTCAAAAGATATTCTGTTGGGGATCAATTGTTGAATAAAGTGTTATTGAAGTTCGACAAGCAAAACTGAATAAGCTCTCATGAAGACAAATGGGACAATATGCAGAGAGTATAGACCATCACTATCTACCACTGGAGTAGACCCATCATCCATGCACATTGATACTTTGAATTACTGATATGGAACAATTCTTCATTGTATGTGTATTTTTATGTTAATAATAATATTATAATGATGATGATGATGATGATAATAATAATAATAACAATAGTGATAATAATAATCAAGATAATCAATAATCATATAATCATAATGATAATCATAATCACAATAATTATAATAATAATAATCACAATAATTATAATAATAATAATAGTAACAATAATAATAATAATAATAATAATAATAATAATAATAATAATAATAATAATCAGGCCCGTCGGAAGGAATTTTTAAGTGGTACGGTTTCAGTGGGGGTCTGGGGGTGAAACCCCAAGCGGGGTTCGAAGGGTCAGAACCCCTCGTGTGGGTGTAAGGGAACATTTTGAATGAGGGGGGGGGGGATGTGAAACCCAAATTTGCCAACAATAATGCTGCACCCTAACCCTCCCCCTAATAATAAGAAAAGAAAATTACAGATGTAGAGATCTTGATCATGCAGGGCCATTTTCGGAAGGAGGGGGCTGACGCCTTTTGCCCGAATATCAACTTTTCAATTTCAAAATGTTTGTGAGCGAGCGAAGCGAGCAAGCAAATTTAAAAAAAACTTTTCGTAGAGAAAATGTACAGAAGATACATACAAAAGTTAAATAGTTATCTCGGAACCTCGCTGCCCAAATATGTGGATATTCTTTCTCCTCGCTGCCCGAATATGAAGTGGTGGCCGAATATTGGAACTTTGAAAATCCTCGGGGGAGGGGGGCTGCAGCCCATTGCCAAAGGGGGACGCCTTTTGCCCCAATATCAACTTTTCATTTTCTAAATTTTTGCGAGCGAGCGAGCGTAGAGAAAATGTACAGAAGGTACATAATTATCTTGAAACCTTGCTGCCCAAATATGTGGATATTCTTTCTCCTCGCTGCCCGAATATGAAGTGGCATGGTTGCCCGAATATCGGAACTTTGCCGAAGGGGGCACCTTTTGCCCGAATATCAACTTTTCAGTTTCTTAATTTTTGCGAGCGAGCGAAGCGAGCGAGCAATCTTTGTAAGTTTTCATAGTGAAAATGTACAGAAGTTACATTCAGAAGTTATATTATTATCTTGGAATCTGAATATGAAGTGGTGGTTGCCTGAATATCGGAAGTGAAAATCCTTCGGGGGGGGGGGGGGGTGGGGGCTGCAGCCTATTGACGAAGGGGGACGCCTTTTGCCCAAATATTAACTTTCCAGCGAAGCGTGCGAGCAAAAAAAAATCGTCATATTTGTCCTTCTTTTTCTTTCTTCCCCTTTTCCTTTCCTTCTTTATCACTTTCTTGAGGATAATATTTTTAAGATTTGCGATTGGATGAACAAGTTTTGTGGCATTATACTGTTCTTCGGTTTATGTGATAATGCGTTTCATAATAATGGGGGAAAAGGCAAAGTCACTTCGATGTTCGTGTTCTTCCATTAAGCTGGTGATAAGCCTATACGATCAGCCTATCATGATCATGACATTTATCACCCTCCCACCTTCTCTCTTCTTTTCTCTTCTTTTCTCTTCTCTTGTCTTCTCTCTCTCTCTCTCCCTTTCTCTTCTCTTTTCTTCTACCCCCCTCTCTCTCCTTTTCTCTTCTCTTTTCTTCTCCCTCTCCATCTCTCTCTATTTTCTTTTTCTTTTTTTAGGCTGAAAAGTGGTACGGTCAATTCCAACGGGCCTGATAATAATGATAATAATAATAACAATAATGATAATGATAATAATAATAATGATAATAATAATAATAATAATAATAATAATAATAATAATGATAATTAATGATAATAATAATGATAATAATAATGATGAAAATAATATAAATATATGTGCCTCTTAATAATGTATCTAAGTACATGTAGTATATACCCCGCCTTGTATCCCATCTTTTTTGACATCCTTCTCTTATCTCCCTAGCTCTCCCTCGTTCTTTCCCTTCCTCTCTCTGTCTCCTATGGCACTTTCTCCCACCCCTCCTCCCTCTCTCTCTTCCTCTCTCTCTTCTGATCTCTTTCTTTCTCCTTCTCTGCTCCATGATCCTCCCTTTATTATCTATTTTCCTCCCCTTCTCCTTATCTTTATCGCCCATGATCGATTCATCACATTTCTCTTTTTTTGATTACTTTTTCAAACAAATGAGGGCAACGTGAAAACTGGGACTTTTTCAGATTCAGATTCAGATTCAAAATACATTTTTTTCCTTCTCATAATCAGATACGTGTGTACATTCACAAAAAAAATATGGTGGAAGGACAATACACATATTTACATGTACTAACATTATACAATTATAACATACAAAAAAAATCTTAAAGATACTGAAAAAAAGAAAAGAAAAATAAAAAAAATATAGAAATGACAAAAAAATCTGCAATATGTGCGAATGACTATATTAGTGTACCAATTTTATTATTCTGTTTACTACGAGTAAATAGTGAAGAGCACGGTCGTTTAAGTTGTTCCAGAGTTTGGGACCAGAAAAACGAATATTTTGTTGAAACACAACTGTTCTATCTAGGAATATTGATGTTTCTCACAGATCTTTTTGGATAATTATGAAAATTGAAATCAAACATATTACAAAACTGTCAGTGGGGAAAATATTTGTAATTGCACTTATACACGAAAACGTACTGTTGGTAAATGACAATATCTTCAAATCAAGTCATGAAATAAGGGGTTGGTTTGAGCTCCCAGATGGTCGCGGACAGTTCTTTTACAACAGTGCAATACGATAAATATGGGAGAATTAAAGAGCAATAAAAACTGGCGAAGAACATTCTGAGGAAACAGAAAATGAAGTCTATGTATAATACCTATATTTTTGGCCATTTTTATTTTCTACTTCAGCGGCCGGGTTTCCAAGACAATTAACCGACTATAATCTACACAAATGCCTAGAAATTTTGTCTTTTCAACTCTTGTAATTTCTGTATTGCTCACTTTCATATTTATTTCATCTATACCAGGAATTTTGTCTTTTTTGCTGAATATAATAAAAGGGGCAGTTTCTCCATCGCTGCTTATGGATGGGCCGGGCGGCTTCGGCAGATTCAGTGCATAAAAGGGATAAAAACGGGCTAGGTAATATATTTCAGAGCCATTTTCTTGTTTTTAGAATGTGCATTTTATGAATTATCTATAGGACAAAGATACAGTTCTATAAATGCACTTTCTATTCTCGAATGCTTTCGGTTTCAGACTTGCAGTCATGTCTTGTCCCGGTCTTGTCCCTTTAATTTTTAAACAGCCACTGAGAACAATATACGATCTTCAGATGACAATAGATGCTCAACGGCTTTCATTGAGCGGTTGAAAGAGTGGTCTACTATCTCTGTAGAAAGAGACTTGTGTATTCCACGTAGATGTTCCTACACGCGTACTCCTTCGTACAAGAAATAGGAACTTGTACCATTCAGCGTAAACTGCGCCTTTTTTGAAAGCGAATCGAATGAATGAACTGTACGTGTGTACGTGTGCGGCGTACGTAAACATACGTACACACGTAACTTAACTGGATAGGTAGGAGAGGCCGAGGCTGAGGGGTTACACAACTGATGGGACCTAAACCACTTTTTGGGGGACTTTCACTCGGATGAATTTTATGAAAAATTAATTGTGCAGGTAAGCAAATATTTCATTTTTAATGAGGAATGAGTTGCCACGTGAATATTCGAAAATGACGCTGACAAGGTGGTCAATGACTGTGACACAGTCTGTGAGTGACTGACATGTCAGACTCAATGCTTGTGTCTTGGAATGATTGTGAGTGTGAGTGTAACTTTGACTGTGATCAGTGATCTGTGATTTGGATCCAACTCCTTGTAAGTTATAACTTTTATTGTAGATCTAGTTAAAATAATTTAAACTGTTGTAAACTAAAGTTAGATCTAGATCTATCAGTGAACTCATTGCCAGTAAGGCAGTATACACTATAGATCTACCCAGACGTTGTGTGTCCGGACAGGTTGGTGACCTCGCATAAAGGCCACCGCACACTACACGACCTTCCGAACTACGGTATGACGTCACCAAACACCCAAGTTTCAGGTCGTAGGACCAGATCGCACGATCAGGTCCCAGGTTTTGGCATGTTGAATTTTTGCGAGGTCGTGGACTAGGTCGTATGACCTCTAGGTCGTACGACCTCAGGTCGTGTGACCTCTAGGTCGTACGACCTCAGGTCGTGTAGTGTGCGGTGGCCTTAAGTGTGAGTGGGTCAGTTGAGCTGGTTGTAATCCGAATATCCGGACAGACAGAACAGATAATTTTCAAACAGAAAATCAACAGATCAAATATTATTTGGCATTTTCGTGAAATAAGCCACCCCGCATTCACTTTACACATGCAGTTTATTGCATGTAAATGTCTATGAGGGTTCACATCCTCCATTGACTTTACACGGCAGTGTGCGTATACACACTCAATGACCAGTGGCTTATTTCACGAGATGGCCTATTATTTTAGTTGTTTTACCTTGAAGGCTTGATGTTGGGCTTAAAGTATAACAATTTATTTGCCCCTCTGCATCTTCTTGTGTGACCTACATGTATCTGGGCATATCTGCAGCCAGTGCAGGTTGTGTTACTGTTTGTCGCATGTGGACACCCAGACGTTGTGTGTCCGGACAGATTGGTTATCCGGACAGGTCATTTTTAAACAGAAAATCGACCAACTTTTTAAGCAAATTGTCACAAATCTTTCACAAGATAGATTGAAAATCATGTGAATTGCAAATATTCACTGATTTTACTCTTTTTTTTTTTTTTGTGTTACTTGATGCTTATTTTTCATAAAATCTAACGGCAAAATTGACAGGCTACTTCTTGTTAAGTGTCCGGATGCACTCACACTTATGCGAGGTTATTGGAGATAACCTCGCTCTCTGTACCTTCATACCGTGAGCAATTGCCTCCCATAGGCCACTCACACTTAAGCGAGGTTATTGGATATACATGTAACCTCGCACTCTGTACCTTCAATACGTGAGCAATTGCCTCCCATAGGCAAGTGTGTGATATCTTGCCCATATGTGTGCAGGAGAAGAGCAAGATCACCGACCAAAAACAGCCTGAAAATTTCACTTGATCAAGATGATAAAGATCCTATCAAAGGATCTGGCATGAAATTAGATATTCTATCATTCTAAAATGTAGAAGGAAGTATTTTCTCAAAATTTTGCCGATTATATTGGTGTTTTTACCTCTTCAACTTAGAGGTCGTGACAGGCCAAAATTGACACAGCCCCATATAGTGATGGTCCCGTGAGTGCCCATAGGCAAGTGTGTAATATCTTGCCCATATGTGTGCAAGAGAGGAGCAAGATCACCGACCAAAAACAGCCTGAAAATTTCACATGATCAAGATGATAAAGATCCTATCGAAGGATTTGGCTTGAAATTAGATATTCTATCATTCTAAAATGTAAAAGGAAGTGTTTTATCAAAATTTTGCTGATTATATTGGCGTTTTTACCTCTTCAACTTAAAGGTCGTGACAGGCCAAAATTGACACAGCCCCATATAGTGATGGTCCCGTGAGTGGTCTGGACGGGACACACAACCCCCCATCCTACTTCATTAACTCCAGGGAGCTCTGCCGCTGCATTTAAGGCAGCAGAGCTCCCTGGAGTTAGTACTATAGATCTACACTAACTCCCGGGAGCTCCAGGTACAAATAACCAAAATCTTAATACTCGCCCATTACTTAGTTTGGTCGGTCGCATCACTTGATTTCGGCAGGTTTCATGCATTAGGCGTGACAGTCATGCATCAGGGCTCTTACTCACGCCCAAAAATCTGTTTCTCACACCTGGCCTGACAGCCTACATGTATCTCCATATATTATACATACCGTGCGACGAGCGCACGGTTCCTCACCTACCTGGTGCTGATGTGCGGAAAATCTCGCGCATTGCTGGCCTTTGACCTTGGTGTCTCTGATTTCAGGAGAAATACTATAACTATCACTCCGGCATTTTGATTTCATGGAAAAAAAAGGGAATTTCCTCGCAGATCCAATCTTTCCACTTACTGTACATGTACCATCGATTGAAATGACTCAATCGCACCGTGCGTACTTTGCTGGCTCGGCTATAACCGGGATACGAGGGCTATAATGAGTGGTCATTATTATTATCATCCTCTCTTCCACCTTTCCTCATATTTATATTTATCCTTTAATCATTTCTCTATCTATCTCATTCTCTCGTTTTGTTATTCCTTGCTTTTATCCCATCAGTTATCGTTCCATCCTTATTCTCGTTATATTTTTTGTTTCCTTTTATCATTTTCTCTACCATGATAATCTTTATCCCATCATTTCTCTCTATCCTTCGTTATGTTCTACCTTTTTTATCCTATCATTTCTCTCTCTATCCTTCATGATATTCTTTTTAAAAATAATTTTCTGCTTTCCATCTTTACTAACTTTTCTTAAGCCATTCTTTTTTTATCCTATCTTTTTTCTTTTCATCTTATCTTCTCTTCTCTTCCATCTTTCCTTATGTTACTCTTAATATCTTTATCCTTCTGTCTCTTTTGTTGTATTCTTTCTTTCCTTTCATCATCATCTCTTCCATCTTACCTACCCTTCTATCCTCTCCCTATTGTTCATGTCTTTCTTTGCATTATCCTTCTAAGGGTTTTCTTTCTTCCCTTGTTGGGAAAATCATACCGAAATGGACACTTTTTCAATTTGTCCCCTTGAAGACACCATACAATCTAATGTTCGAAAATTTCTACCCAGCAAGCCGTGCCGTGCTGCGACCCGACTGGTTAGTTAATGCCATTTCAAATTATAAATATCAGAATTCGCATATAGGTCTACAGTACATGACATTAGATCTAGATCTATTCTAAACGGAAAATATGCACAGAATTTAAGATGTTTCATGTTAATGTTTCTTGATTCATGCTTTTTCACGGTTTTTGTGAAATACAAAATTAACAAAAACTCAGTTGAATTTTATTTTAGTGACCAGCTATTCCATAAACTCAGGAAACATTGAATCGTGATTTTGTTTCCTGCTACAGTTATCTGTCTTTGTGCAAAAGAAACCTGTGCCTACGGGAATTGCATTCACTTATCGTTCTATACTAGAGCCTAGGCTAGAGAAACTCTCCCATTTGAGAGCTAGAGAGTCTCATTTTAAAGACCAAACTGACAAAAAAGAGGGGGAAAAAACAACACCAGCCGCAATGCAGTTTTTACCAGCCATTTGTTTTCTTCTCTGAGGACAGAAGTCCATGTACTTTATGTGTGGATTACCAAAAGCATGTATGAAAAAATGAAGTAATGGTAGATGTTGAATTTTTAAACTAGGCAGTCAAAAAGGGATCATTTGGCAAGACTAATCTGTTTATCACATTTCCAATTTGAGCTAAGGTAAGCCCTTTACAGGAAATGTAAACAGAGAAAATTATATCCTAAATGGGAGACTGTAGCTGTCTCCCAAATAGGCAACCAAAAATGTTGACAAAAGTCTCTGACAGTAGAGTCGGTCAGTCTCTAACATAGGAAAATGTCTCCCAAATTGGCCATGCACTTCTCTTGTCTTGTATGTGGCAGTAGAGCGTAGAGGACAGCAAATCCAGTCACTCATACTTGTAGGTCTATTTGTTTTCAATGTGATTGTGACTGTATTTGTTTAGGAGTACAAGGTTACAGAACAATTTGATGAGCTCTTGTCTGAGAACGCTCATAAGTTTGCAATTCTGATAAAACAAAACAACAGAAACCAACATTTTGTCTTTGAGAGATATAAACATTTATGCAAAAATGTGTAAAAAATGTTGAGAAAAGAGGAATATAAGAGAAAATTCTTGTTCAGTTTCAAGTCAGACCTAAGGTGCATAGACAAAGGGCTCTCTGTTTAATAATGCAGATCATCTAATATGTAGTTCTAGACTCTTAGTTCTCTCTCCAAAGTGAAACTGAAAGCTTCCTTTTATACATGTATATGTTTTTTTCTTTTGCTAATTGACACAATTGAAACCTTTGGGTGTGCTTGGACTTTCCAGAGTTTCACAGTTTATATTCTAATAATATTATTTTAACAACAGTGTATTCCTTATCCATCTTAAATATCCATACAGGACAGGTGCACATTGGGTGTACACGCTGTGCCGACATAATAGAGCAAGATGAGTTGGTTTGGAGATGAGTGGAAGGACGGCCTTCCTCATAGGGCCCTACAGGAGATCCAGAAAATGGAATCCAATCTGGAGAAGATGCGCAAGGATCAAAAGCAGAAGCAGTTTCAACTGGAATCTCTTGATGCTGCCTTGAAAAAGCAGCAAAAGAAGGTATTTTAATGAATTGAGGAGGTTACTACATGTATTTTGTTCAGCAGTAGTCCCAGTTTGCTAGAATATGTAAGAAGTTCTTAGGTAATGTTAAAATATTTTTAAAGGGGGTACCCAATGCTGAAACAATGTTAGTTCATTTAAAAGATCATGATTTTATTAGCAGAAAATCATCTGCCTTAAGTTTTTTTAAAATTCGTGTTGCCAGAAAAATCCCCGAAATATGGTAAGACTTCAGGATATTTTGGCCCCTCAGCTGTGTCCCAATTTCAGCTAGGTAACCACAATGACGTCAAAGTGGTTACCCAGGTTCGCGTATTGCACATGTGTTGCGCGCTAGACTGTACAAAATGCATTACACCTTGCGCGCATTTTGCTATAATTGCGCGACAAGGTAACCACTTTGACGTCATTGTGGTTACCTAGCTGAAATTGGGACACAGCTGAGGGGCCAAAATATCCTGAAATCTTACCATATTTCGGGGATTTTCTGGCAACACGAATTAAAAAAAAAATTTAAGGCAGATGATTTTCTTCTAATAAAATCATGATCTTTTAAATGAACTAACATTGTTTCAGCATTGGGTACCCCCTTTAAAGTTGTGATGTTCTACAATGATAGCGCACATACCATAAGAATTTGCGGGTATTTCATTTTTGTTTTGTAACTACATGTTTTTTATATAATTTAAATTATTACTCAACAGTACCTTTGAAGGTAATATCTGACACTAGCTGAAAAATTGATGAATATATATTTGCTCAGTTAAAATAGGATGTTCTTTATCTTGAAGTGTACATACATGTACATGCCTATTTCTTATCCTCAAATATATTGACAATGAGATGTTGACAACATGTACCTCTTGTGTTGAACGTTGTATCAAATGACACTCTCTACCTTTTTCTTTCCACCAACCAGAATCATACACATTAGGAATTCGTGTACAGTTTTTGAATTGCAGTTGCATGCAATTTTCCAATCTTTTATGAAATAGAAATGATAGTTATAAATAAGGCTTGTAGTGCTGGATGTGTTTCACCTACATTTTGATTTAAATGATAACTGTAAGAAATAATATTGGTGTGTTTAAAATCATGTTTTTATTCTATTGATTGCGATTCTTATTTTAAAAAAATTATGTTGCAGGTTGAAGAGGAGAAAGCCCAGTATGCAACCTTGAAGAAGGAAAATCATAGTTTAGCAGAAGCATGTGAAGATGTGGAGAAGAAGCGAGAAAGGGTAAGTAACAGACTTTTGTCCAAGTTAGAGTGTTCAATTATTTTGTAAGGGTTTTCTTAGTGTGAAAAAGAAATGATTATAAAGGGCTTTTCTGTCATTCCTATACCGTGTAAAATGACCTGCAACTTTCACAAAAATGCAATATTGTATTGTAGTAATGTGGTCATTTTGGGCTGTGAAACTTTGTTTAATCTGGACCACTCACAAAAACTGTGAAAAGGTCCAGATTCTAAAAAGTTTGACAGAGTTGAATATCTGAAATCACTAAGGTTACTAGGCAATGAAATTAAAAAAAAAAGGGGGGTACATGTAACATGGTATTTTGAACTATCCCACTCTGTCAAATATGAAAATGTTGTGTCATGTACATGCTGTACTTGGATCAAGGGGAGCCACCTTCACATCATGTAAGATTTAATAATTCCTTGCATGTCATACAAGAAAAACATAAAAAATTGTGATCTTTGGAACTAACCAATTCTTAACATAAATTCACAGCCTTTTATTTTTCCACACCCACAGCCAAAAATGCATATTAGGGTCATTCCATGAGGTTGGGGCACTTTCTGTGACATACCAGAAGTGAGAAACTGTATTTCCTATCAACCATAATGTTTTCTCAAATTGAGTTTAGCATAAAAACAAAGCTATGTTTAAAAGTACTCTAGCTCCATGGTGAATCAATATTACAGTCCCAAATTTTATGTATATAAATGTGATAGCAAAGATTTTGAAGAGAAGCAACTGAAACAGGAATGATTGTGGCAAGGCACTACCAAATATATTCATGGCATAAACATCTTGCAACAGACGATTTCATCTTCCATGTGTAGTACAAGATCTCATACCAACGTTACATAGACATCGTCATATTTTTTTGCCCCAACCTCATGAAATGACCCATTTATACCTACATAGTGCAAGCTACATGTAAATCATTGTGGCTGATAAGATAAGGTAGCTCAAACGGATTGACTATTCTTTTACTGTCTTCTGTCGCTTCTACTGGCTAGCTGGCCCATGAGCTGCAGAACAAGGAATCTATGGTGGCGTGTCTGAATGGTCAACTGTCCCACACCAAGACTCAGCTAGATGCTGAGCAGGCCAAGTCAACCCAGCTCAAGAATGAGATGGAGAAAGCCCAGATGGAGGCCAACGAGATGGCCAACAAGGTTGAGAAACTCACACAGGATTACAGAAAGCTGCAGGTAATCAGTCACTCTTAGAACCCTTTAATTTTGGTGATTCGACATATTTTGCTCTGGCAACAATTGCTCCAGGCTTTTTCATCAAAGATATAGGGGGAAGGTTATAGTTACGGTTGAAATTGGGGTTTAGGTTAGGTTTAGCTTTAGGGTTATGTCGAGTGTGTGGTCTAGGGTTGAAGTTGAGAATTCAGGTAGTGTAAGAAATTGACCTGGGGTGTATGTTATGCAACCTTAATTCTGTTTAACCGGAATGGGAAAGGAACTTTCATTTAAGATGTTGCTCTGTATACTATTGGTCGGTCTTTGAAATATGCAAAATACCCACTATGAGATTTAATTTACGAATTCCTTACATTTACTTGGACTCTAGGTTGTGTGTAAGTGGCCATGATGTCTGTGTGTCACATATTTGGTAATCTACTCTCATGTATTATTTTACTTTCTATGACTTACATATTTTTGCTTTGTCAATATTTAGGAGAACTGTAACCACCAGCAGCGCCAGCTAGAGACTCAGACAGAGAGGTTAAGGGTTGCTAAGCAGGAGAATGGACAGGCAAAGAAATCACAAGGTACACTTCTTGCTGAAAAAAAGTAACTACTCAATAATTTCAGTTAAGAAACCCCAACCCACGTTGGTTTTTTTCATAGATTCACTTGCTGAATATATTAAAGTTCCTTGCATTCATACACATTTGTACATTTTAGATGCAAATATTGCAAGTGTCTTGTGGTGGGAGGTCTGGAATTTCTTAAAACAACCCTGGTGGCATATATTTGGTTGATCCACCACTCCTCATTGCTCTTACAGGAAGTTCATCTGATGAAGACACCACCACCAATGAGCTTAGACAACAACTCAAGGTGATGCAGGTAGCCAAAGAACAGGAGGAACAGACTCGTAAGCAGCTAGAAAAACGGCTCCAAGAAATTCAATCGAAGGTGAAACATGATACTTTAATAGTTCTATTAATCATTGTATGCAGGCTTCTAAACGCGATCAATCTTAAAGGGAAATCAGACCTTAAAGGAGAATTAACCTCAGAATATAAATGTAATTATGTTCAAAGGTGTAATATATTCTTAATCATTGGCCTGTATCACTTTAGAAATAAAATATCAGAAACTGGTTTAAATCAAGACATTCTAGCACATGGTATCATGTGCTAACACTTTACATGGGGGATGCCATTTTCTTGATGATATGGAGTTGCACATGAACCACTGGAAACCGTTCTGGTCTGGAAGATATTTTTAATCCTAGAGCTAAATTGCTTCTCTTCATGACAAAAAATCCCCATATATGATGGAAAATACATATTAACAGGTATAAATATTCTAAAATTTGAAATTTCTAAAAAAAAATTTGAATTCTCTGGTTTTGTAACTAGAAACCGATTTCTTTGGCTTGCCTGGCAGAACAGAACATAATTTGACGCTCGGGAAAGTTATTCATAAATTTGAATAAATTTGCTCCATCGCGTACGTCATAGTATCAAGAAAATAGATTTCTATTTAGTAAAATAGCAATTTTCAAAGAAATATAAAACGCATTTTCGTTTTTAGAATATATGTATATATATATCTGTTAAATATTTAAAATCTCAAATGGGATTTTGTATCAGGAAGAAAGACAATTTTGCATTTGGATTAAAAATATCTTTATGTACACATCAAGAAAATGGCAGCCCCCAGGTATCGCTAGCAGACGACAAATTTTGCTGATAAAATCTTGATTTATACCCATCTCGTATAATTTAGTGCAAAACTACATAGGACAACAGGAAGGAATGGATTGCATTTTTGAATATAAGCACATTTATATTTTGAGGTTAATTTCCCTTTAATGGCAAGTTGTTCTGAAAGAAAGGGGAAAAATTACAGAAGCATATTGGTGAAAATTTAAATGAAATAGGACAAGCAGTAAGAAAGTTATGAATTTTTGAAAGTTGTAATCACTATACATATGGTAATTTCAAATTGGCTGAATTGTGAATGTCACTGAGATGTACTGGCGGACAACTCTCCCATTTGCTCCAACACACAAAATACGTAAAATGCAATTTCTTTTCAAAATGTGTTATTCAATAGGATCTTTTTCTTTATAACAATAAGCTATCTGCAATATAATTATTTTGAGTACTGCCCATAGGGAAAAGGTGCTCAGGATAAAACCACAAACTAATGATATTTTAGTGTACGACAAACACCTGAGTTGGCTGCCAACATGTCAAAATCGACTTACCAAATTGCCAATTTGTGATTCACATAAATTTAGTGATCTCATTTTTAAAACATCCATAACTTTCTTATTCCTTCTCTGATTTCTTTCAAACTTTCACCCTCCTGTTTTTCTTATTTTAATGCTTTCACACAAATCATCTTATTACCAAGATTTGATTGCCCTTTAAGGCACCAGCCTATGACATTTTACCTGCTTTTTTTTGGGGGGGGGGGAGGCAGGGGATAGAGGAGCTATGCAAAAAAATTAAAATCACCCCAAACCTTAACACACCAAGTGAAATACTTCTTAAAAATATGCAATTAACTGATAATTACACTATTTTTATGCCTCCGCCAACCGAAGGTGGGTGCTGGAGGCATTTTGTTTTCGGGTTGTCCATCCGTCCGTCCGTCCCGTTTTCGTTCTCATGATAACTTAAGAACCATTTGGCTGATCAACTTCAAACTTGGCTCATGTATGCATATGGGAGGGACAATGATCTGAGTAGGTTTTGGGGTCACAAGGTCAAAGGTCACAGAGGTCATTGTACATATGAAAATGGCTTGTGCTCGCGATAACTTAAGAACCATTTGGTGCATCAACTTCAGACTTCTCTCATGTATGCATATGGGAAGACCAATAGTCTGATTAGATTTTGGGGTCATGAGGTCAAAGGTCACAGGTCATTGCATATATGAAAATGGCTTGTTCTCGCGATAACTTAGGAACCATTTGGCGTATCAACTTCAGACTTGGCTCATGTATGCATATGGGAGGGCCAATAGTCTGATTAGATTTTGGGGTCATGAGGTCAAAGGTCACAGAGGTCATTGCATATATTAAAATGGCTTGTTCTCGCGATAACTTAAGAAACATTTGGGGTATCAACTTCAGACTGGGCTCATGTATGCATATGGGAGTGATGATCTGAGTTGATTTTGGGGTCATGAGGTCTAAGATCAAAGGTCACAGAGGTCATTATATACCTGGAAATACATGGTTCTCACATTAACTCAAGAACGGTTTAATGGATCAACTTCAAACTTTGCACACATGTATATAATTGGGTGACTGATTTGATTAGATTTGGGGGTCATGGGTTCAAAGGTCACAGAGGATGTTACATGTATATACCTGTAAAAAGACTGTCCTTGCAATAACTTGAGCACAGTTTGAAACAAATCAACATGAATGTGTGATATATTTCTGATCTGGCAAGGGCAGAGGCATGAATTTCGACTGCGCACGATCGAAGATTCATCTAGTTGTATACTTAATTTGCCATATCGGATGTTGAAATCAAAGAAAACAGGCCTATGTGTTTTGGGACATGCAATTTTAGATTTAAGGGAAACTACTTTCAGTTGCCCTCAAAATGATTACCAAATCAGTTGGGTTTTCAGCTGGACTTTGTTTACCCTTGCCCAAATTGAGTGTACTGGGCCTTGGATCATCCCTAGGGAATGGTTTTGGAGGACTAAAGCATGTTGGAAATACCCTTGTCTGGAGGATTTACTATATCTCTTTCACATGTGCTTACTTTGAGCACCAAGTGTGTTGTACACTGGTGAGAACCCTGGTACCAATGAGAGATATTCTTATCCTTCTCAGCTAGCTGCAACCTATTATAATGTGGTTTTGTTAAAATCATTTGTGTTTAGATGGGAGAGAGTGAGGCATCGTTAGCTCAGATAGCCATGCAGCAGCCTGCCCCTGTGTGTGAAGCAGCTCCTATTCAGACATTGCCAGTGAAGTCTGATACAGATGATACTCATCTCAAAGAGAAACTGACAGACCTCCAGGACATGATCACTGACCTTAAGAAACAGAAGGAAGGTGAGATCTCATTCCACATTCAAAAGAATTTTTGTTTACCAAGCTTAAAGCAAAGCCTGAACAGGCCTGAATGAAAGGTTATGTCAGGTAGTACTGACCAGGCCTAAAAAAATCAAGAACACTGTATTGAAAGACATCTTTGATTATGTATGACACAATTCAATCTGGAACCCTATACTGTAAAGTTCTCTTACATTAAATATGTAATGTTTTATCAAGATGTCCTCAAATATTATATTTCTTATTCCCTATCTTTATATCTACTGAGCAAATTTTGTGACTACTCTCATTTGTACTAAAGGACTTTGACCAATGCTCATTGTCCTTTATATACTGCTAAGTTGTTTATGTGTCCATGCTTTTAGTAACTTTAATGTAAGTAAAAAAAAAAGAAATATATCTTTGTCCTTTTTTACACTGTCTTCCAGTCTGTACCCAGGAAAACCACAAGCTAGAGTTGAAGGTTCAGGCTACTGATAAGCAGCTCCGGGAAACCACGACACAGCTGCAGGAAGCCAAGAAAGACATTGCCGAGATGAGGAAAGATGCTGAGGATAGGATCAAGGTCCTGGACTCCAAACAAGACGAAATCAACAATCTGAAGGGGAAGATTGAAGAAGGCAAACTTCAGGTATGGTATCCATTATTCAGGGTTCCCGCGGTCATGGAAAACCTGGAAAAGTCATGGAAAATGAAAATGTTTTTCCAGGCCAGGAAAAGTCAGGGAAAATGCATAATAATAAATAGATCATGGAAAAGTCATTGAATTTTATAAACTTGTATATATTTTTTGCCTTTTAATGATCTTCTTTTTACAATGTTATTTTTTTAAATGGAAATACTTTTCATCAATAGCATCGGACTAACTTGTCTGCCACAGACAGTGTGTTTGGTGTGTCTTTATTTCTATCATTGGTCTCCCGATCTCTCTTTTATATCATGCCTCATGCACAACTCTCGACGTAGCCGCTTTAATCGAGCAAGACACTGGCTGTACCAAGGCCGTACGCTGTGAATGCAACTCGCAAATTTAGGCACAATCACAAACGAAATTGGAAAGGAAATGTTTCTACCACTCCAAAAAATCGTTAAGAGATGTCTTACATGGGTGCATATTCCCTAAGTGATTTGCAACATGCAGCATGATGGTTTCGAATAGGACATGAATCTAACGCGCATGCCACGTGTGCTATAAAAATCCACTGCGATTACCGTCCGTTCTCCATACAAAATACACTCATCACCGCGAAGGATCCTGTGAGGATACAACCGCGCTGAAATAGAGCGGAGGTGGAGGGGTGCTATCAATCTCTACGACAGGTGTGCTACGCATTAGAGAGGGCTTATGTAGTGCTGTAATGTCCATTACAATAGCTCATAGTACAGAAAATACATTTGCCTCTTTGATACTACCATAAAATAGACTCGGGTAGAAAATTGGGGGTTTTTTTAGGCTGATTTCAGCACCTTACTCGAGCTCAATCGAGCTTCGTGTGAGTGCTTTGTCAACCACGGAAGACCATACGAGGCCGTGTTCGTGATTATATTTATGAGATATTTAGTTATTAGTTCTGAATGATATATTTATGAATGAAAATATTTCAATACTTAAAAAGATAATTACATCAATAGAGATAGAGCACAGGCTAACTGTAGTCTGGTCCATTCCAATATGTGTGGTTTAGACCAGGGTTTTGGAGGCGGTTCATTTTTGTCTGTTGCGGATAGGCCGCACCCAGACTTTGCGATCATATTTTGGGTGAAAATACTGCAGCCTTTACGCCCGGAAAATATGGTATATACATACACTGACACTGTACATGTATACTATTTATCTAACAACGTAGTAATTTTCATTCATTTTTTTAACACTAACCTCTTAAGTTTTCATGAAGTTTCTGCGCAAAAAAGGGTCCTGGATTTCTCAAATTTATCATGGAAAAGTCATGGAAAAGTCATGGAATTTATTTGTGTAAAAGCTGCAGGAACCCTGATTATTATCTTTATTTTTTTTGTATGAAACATGATATGGGAACTGGGAAGACACTTAATGCTTTATAAAACAGCTAGCAAATTGCAATCAAATCCCTCCCAATTACAGTTTGAAGTAGAAATGAACGAAATAAGATGGCGAAAAACAGTACATGATAAAAATTGATCTCTTGTAGATTGTGAGGTGGATTACACAATTTTATATTTTGTGTAGCTGTTATGAACCAATGTTTTTGCATGTAATTTTATTAGAATAATGATAGGCACATATTTTAGTACAATTCCCATATTCCAGTTTTCTATATGAATATATTTTTTGTAATGATTTCAATATGATTTCAGTATAGTTCATGGCTGTCCTTTCCCTTGCTCACTCTGATTTAGTTGAGCAACCTGGAACAGAAGACCAAGTCTGTCACCAAGGAATTGGAGTGCCAACGCCACAATGCAGAAGCTGCCCGACATGCCCAGGAACAGCGCTTCAAGGAACGAGAGAAGGAGCACAAGCAAGAGGTATCCCAGCAGATCCAGACCCTGACAACGATGGACAAGCAGCTGAACGAGGCCAAGACCAAATCTGCTCAGGAGGTCAATCGACTGACCAAGGAAAAGGACCAGCTGGCTGCGCAGATGGAGAAGGCCACTTTTGAGAAACAGAAGTTGGAGGCTGAGCTCAAGGAGCTACAGCAAAAGGTATGTTGCTTCTCTCTCCTTTGCCTACCACCTATGGAATGCAATCATGTTTTCAAAGTTCTTTAAAAGGATCAGGGAGGAATAGTGATAACACTTTTAATTTTTTTTTTCCTGGCCAATGAAATCAAAGTGTAATGTAATGTGAGGAAGACATTTTCAAATAACATGTACATTAATTACTCAATGTGATGTTTCATTGGTAGAAAATAAATTTGTGCTTGCTTTGACAAAAACCTTTGTGATTTGATGATAATCTCCTTTTTTGTGTGTGTACATTTCAGGTACAAGCAGCAGATCAAAGTTTGAGGAACCACGATCAGGTTGTTGAGAAACTCAACAAGAGCATTGAGAACCTGAAGAAGGAGAAGGAAGGCTTGGTCTTCAAGATGGAACAGAGTGACTGCAAGGTGATGAGAGTGGAAGGAGAGTTGGAGAAAGCCAAACGAGATCTTCAGCAGAGCGAAAACGTCAACAGCGACTTGAGAGGAAAGATGATGGAGAAGGACCTGGACATGGAGAGCCTAGAGTCCAAATGTGACCATCGTGTGAAGGAGATCAACAACCTGGTGGAGAATTTGAAGATCCAGCTAGCAGATGCTAAGACTAAGCATGACTCGGCCAATGACCTGGCTAAGAAGCAGGAGCAGAAGGCAGAGAAGCTTGAGAGAGAGTATCAGCAGTTGGAGACTGAGCAAAGCAAGAAAGGAGAGGAGATCAAGCAAAAGGAGGATGAGGTAAAGAAGATCAAGTCTGAGATGGCATCTCTAGAAAAGAGCATGAAAGAGGTCACAACACAACAGAACATGCTCACAGAAGAGAAGAAGAAAATGGAGAAAGAGCTTGACAAGAAAGACAACAGGATTGCAGATTGTGAGTGTGAATTGCAGAAGGCAAAGGATGGTGTTGTTGAACTAGAGATCAAGCTTAGAGAGAACCAAGCAATTTGTGAGAACATCCAACTCCAGATGGATCAAAGGGACAAGATGATCAAAGAGAGCAATGTGAAGATTCATGAATTGCAAAATGAGTTACAGAATGCAGAGAAGAGTAATGAAGGAAGAGTCCAAGTTCTAAACACAGAAGTCTCCTCCCTGAAGGGTACGATTAGTCAGCTAGAAAAGGACATTGATGGCAAGAATGCTGCAATGAGTGAACTACACAAGAATAACTCAGAGGTTCGGGAAAACCTTGCAACCAGTGAGAGCATTATCAAAAGAAAAGACGAGGACTTGTCTGCTAAGCAGTCAGAACTTGACGCTATGGCTTCCGAGTTGAAGGGGACAGTTGCCAATTTGCAGGAAGAGTTGAGGGGTTCCAAGGTGGACTTGGAGAACCTTGAAAAGCTGAAGGATGACATGTTGGCAGCTAAGTCAGAAGCCTTGGATGCCAAAGAGAGTGAGGTATCTTCGTTAGAGATGCGACTTACCAAGGCAGAAGACGAACTGAAGAGCAGAGAGACTAGAATGCAGGAGATGCAGGACTGCCACCAGGAGTTGAAGCAGAAGCTTGATGAGCTAAGCAACGAGAAGGGCTTGCTGTCCACTTCGCTGGAGGCCAGAGCTGAGGAAGTGAAGGCCCTGAAAGCTGAAGTCAAGGAAAAGACCACCAACCTTGAGGCGGCCAGGCAAACACTGAGACAAGAGAACCAAACACTGCAGGATAGTTACAAGAAGGCTTGTGAGCTGGCAGATGCCAGGGGTGGAGAGGCAAGGGATCTACTTGACAAGCTGCAAGCTTCAGAGACTGAAGTGGAAAAGCTGAGAGACAGAATCGCAATGACTGAGAAGAGCATGAGGGATGCAGAATTTGCTAAACAGTGAGTTGTAACAAAAACAAAGTATTTAGTCCCCCCCCCCTCCCCCCTTATCAAAGTGCAGTTTACATAAATTGCTTTATTCAATCATGCACAAACATCTGAAAGATATTAAAATGATAAGATAGATTAGGAACCCAAAGTTAAAATGGCATTAAACTGGCAAAACTTGAACAGCGCCACCTTACAGTAACTGCCAAATTGAGATTATAATTTGAAAATTAATTGCATTTTATTTTGAATTTCGACAACCAGCTGTTTGGAAAATAGGCAAATTTTATATTTCAAACTATTATTTTTGATGTTGCACATTTGGAAAATTGCCTACAGATACATTCTAAGCTTCTACAAACTAGAATGGGGCATGATGGGAAAATCAGAGGCACAGACACTTATCAAATTCTGTTGAAAGATGGCGCCATTAGGAGCTTCAATTTACTGTCACTTTAATTTACTGTCACTTTAATGTATTCTAAGGTATGTTAAATTGCAACCTTTGAAATGCACTCTTTTATTCTATAACTCAGTATGGTTACTGCAGACCTGCCAACCAGTACGATTTTGTCATATTTCATACGATTTTTCAGTGAAAATACGACACTACGATTTATCTCTATAAAATACGATTTGAAGAAATCTGATTATGCACTATTCGTCCTATACGTTGCGCACATGTATTTGTTATCACTCAAACTTTCACACTCATATTGTATTATTTTCGCTGTTCTTTTGAACTCTGCACTGTGTGTGTACTTAAAGTGTGTACAGAAAAGAGACTCTGAACGTACACGTATTTGTACTTTCACCGCACACACAAACTTCTAGCTCAAGCGCTAGCGGTGCGGCTGCTCTTACACACCGAGGTGCTAGGCGAAGCTGGCCAGCCTAGCCCGTGGGCGGCGCAGTGCGGCTGCCACTTAGTGCAAGGTGGCAGTAAGCGGAGCCGCTCCATAGTGGAATCGAAAGGATGAATAGAGAATGTGAGTTTTTAGCTGATTTTTAAAAAATTTCAGCTTGCCGAGTATGGAAAAGCTTGGCCAGGGGTTGGCAGCTCTGTTACTGGTCAACAAGCTTTAGGATGATAGGATGAATTTTGCCTGGATGTTATAATGATTCAAGTTTTTATACTGTTTTAATGCAAAAGATAAAGTATCAATCATTAGTTTAACAATTGTTACTGACATAATGACAAGTACATGTATGACCATATCCTTTTTTTTTTCAGGACTGCAACTACTACCGTTGAAGAGATGAACCAGCAGTTAGCCCAGAAAGAATCTCAGCTCTGCTGCCTCCAAGAAGACCTGGAAAGTCTCAGTGCTGCCCTTGAAGAAAAAGAATCGCATTTCAAAAGTAAGATTCAAATACACCACAATTAATTGTCCATTCCTGCACTTTTTTCTAATTGTTGGGTATGGGGGTCGGATCTCTTTGGAACTTAGTGATTATGTTTTTCTGCTCTTAGTTGCTCATTTGGAAACATCATGAGTCTCATCCTTGGCTAACTTTGATTTATAAAAAAAAACTGATGAAGTTAAGCAGTTCAGAAGCAGAGTTGACTGCAATAGTGCAATTACAGTCATACATGTAAAAGTGATAGGTAAACATCAAGAAATTCCTTATGATTTGTAGACAAAATATGGGTGATAACAAGTTGTTTGTTTTCCATTTGTTTGTTTTATTTGTTGTAGATTTGAGAGAGAGAGACTTTGTTAGAGACTATCAATTACAAAATACATTTGCTCAGTCATTATGAATTGAACAAAAGTACACACTTTTTGTCAATTTATATGTTATTTACTAAATTTATGACTTGGGCTTAGAAATTTCTAAATGAGTCATTAAAAAGTATGTAGTGAGAAAAATAATAACAAATACATTTGAAAATAGAAATTAACTGGTGTTCATTTTAACTGACTTTTTATTGGGTAAAATTTACATGCAGTATAGTGTAGTACTTTTATACTTAATTATTGTGTGCAATTCATTTCCCCCTGCAGCTACCTTTGAGGGCCTGAAAGAAAAGCTGGATAATCTACAGACTGAGAAGGACCAAAAAGCTGCAGAGCTTCAGGACCTTGCCTCAAGATTTGATCAGTCAACCGAGGAAGTTTCAAAGCTTCAAGAGGAAATAGAAAATCTCAAGGAGAGTAAAGAGCAAGCAATGCAACTTGGAGAATCCAAAAACAGGGAAGTTGAAGATTTGCTGCAACAGCTGGCAGCAAGCGAGAAGAAGCTGGAAGAGCTCTCATCACATGCCGAGAAGGACATGAAGTGCATTTCTGAATTGGAGAAGACAAATGGTCTATTGAAGGAACAACTAGAAGACGCCACAGAACAGTTCAATGTGAAAAAAGATGAGATAGAATCCACACAAGCTGAACTAGAAAAGCTTCAAGCGTTACTTGAGAAGCAGACAGCTTCCTTGAATAAGCAGATTCAGGAATTAGAAGCTTCAAACTGTCAACTGTCAGAGAAGATTGAACAAGCCTCAAGTAGTACTTCCAGGAAGGATGGAGAGATTGCAAGCCTTGAATCCAAGGTCGCAAGCCTGGAGAAAGACGTGGTCATCCTTGCAGAGGGAGCCTCAAAACTTCAAGAAGAGAAGGAATCAACAGCAGAAAAGCTCAGATTACTTGAGACAGATATGGAAGAGAGGCAAGGTTTACTTAGAAAGAAAGATGAAGAAGTTCTTCATTTAGAGAAGGAACTTGGCGACTTGCAGGAGAAATTTGATGCTACTGTAGGTAAATTGGAGACAAGACTGGAAGAGTCAACCAGGTGTAATGAAGAGTTCTCCCTGAAGTTTGAACAGCAGGAACAGCTCATCAAACAGAAGGAGAAAGAGCTCAGTCAGCTGGCATCACGAGTGGAATCCTCTGACCAAGTGCTAGGACAGATGAGAGTAACTGTGAATGCAAACATGGAGAACTTTAGAGATCTTGAGATAAAGCATTCTGAGCTATGCCGTCAACACGATGATATCAAGGAACTCATGAAAACCAAAGAAACTGCTCTGGAGCAACAGAGTCAGGAGCTGGATAAACTACACAGTCTCTTGGATAATAGAGAAAAGGAAATGGAGATGAAGGTCAGGGAGTTTGAAAGCAGTGTCACATCGGCCAACATTGAACATGAAAAATTGCAGGAAGTTCTTGAAAAGAGAGAATCTGAAGCAGCAAAACTTTGTCAGGAGTTAGAAGCTCTGAAGGACTCTACTGATCAACAGATTTCCACATTGCAGAATAGCCTCACTGATGTAGAGAGCAAGCTTTCAGTAGTTGAGATGGAGAATGAAAAGAGTACAGATCTCTTGAGAGTGAGAAGAGAAGAAGTGACTGGACTCACTCAGGCATTAGATATCTTGAAACAGGACAATGAAAGACTCATCAGCAAGTTGGAACTCATCCAGATGGATGTTGAAGATAAAGATGAATGTGTTGAGATGTACACTCAACAAATTGATCAGCTGGAAAAAGCAGTGAAGAGTCTTGAAGCCACTATACAAGAAAAAGAAACATTGCTCGTCAAGAATGAAGAGAATATGCTTGCATCTGAGAGGAAACTTGAGGAAAAGTCTGCAGCCATTGACGAGGTTTCCATTGAGCGAAATGACTTGAAAACTAAGTTGTCATTGCTAGAAGAAAATGTGAGCAATCTGAAAGATGTGATTACTGAAAAGAACAGCAATATTGATGAGCTGAACATGGAAAACTTACAGCTATCAGAAAAGCTCCATGAATCAAACCTAGAATCTGAAAAGAAGAGTGGAGATATTACAGAAACCCAGAGTCAGTGCGACACTTTGAAAGAAAAGGTATCATGTCTTCAAGAAGACATCATGAAGCTACAGTCAAGTTTGGAAGTAAATCAGGAGGAATGTCACAGATTGTCCCACCAGCTGGAGACTAAGGTCACAGAGCATGAAGATCAAGTTCGATCATTGCAAGAACTTAAAGAAAAGGCAGACAATCTGCAGGAGTCATTCCAACAAAAAGAATCGGTAATGGATTCTGAAGCTGCAAAGCTTAAGCAAGAGTTGAATTCACTCAAGTCGCAGCTAGAGATCAGTGAAATGGATCTCGAGGACAAAGATGGTGCTCTTCAAGACATCACAAGCAAACTAGAGAATTCTCAACTACTCTTGAAAGAGAGTGAAAGCAGAGTTAGTCAACTGACGAATGAGGTGTCCAACCTGGAAGCTGCTAATACAGAGTTGTTGTCAGTAAAGGGTTCTCTTACTCAGCAGCTTCAAGAGATGTCGGAAGATGCTGCTGCTAAGACTGCGACCTCTGAAACCCTGATAGAAACTTTGAAAGAGAGAATTGATGCTGTCAATACAGAGAAAGAAAAGCTCCAGAAAGAATTAGGAGAAGCACAGTTCAATCTAGAAAACATGAGTGAGGACCTGGAAAGTGTTTCAGATCAACTTAAAGAGGCTGCAGAGAAGGCTTCCCAGGAGGATCAGCGCTACCAGCAACTCCAATCTAAGAACTCTGATCTTGAGGCAGAATACAAACAGTTGGTCATGCAGAAGGACCATTTTGTGCAGCAGCTTGAGCAAGTTAAAATGCAGTATGAGGACCTGCAGAACAGCAGTCAGGTTGAGCTTGGAGATCTACAGGTTGAGAAGAATGGTATAGACAACAAGCTGGCTGATCTCATCAAAGTGCATGAAGAATTGCAATCTGCTCACCAAGAAGCAGTATCAAAACTAGCAGGTAAGATAAAGTTAGAATATCTTTTAGTAATTGCATGTATAAAATTTTATGTAGGAAAGAAAAAGAATGTGTCATCACACATGTAATTGGTATTTTGAAGGTAACAAAAAGAATCAACATATCTTACTTAACAAATATATTTGACCAAAACAAAAGGGAAAAAAAGTGAGGAATATTTAGGTAGTACAAAGAGTTTTAACATGTAAGTTATGTATAGACAAATTGAATGTTAAGAAGTTTACTTATGATGCTTTAAGGAATTTGAATATGTATTTCTTTCCAAGGAATTAATCATATTTTATTTTCTTTTTTTCTTTTTTTACTTCCCATCAGAAATGACACTCTCTTCTGAAGCTCTACAACAGACAGTAGATGAACTCAAAACAACACAGAAGGAAAATGAAAAGAATGCTGATGAGATGGTCAAGGACCTTCGTCAAACTGTGGCAGATCAGGAAAAGTCTCTCTTTGCAAATCAAGAGGCTCTCGATTCAATTCAATCTGAGTTCAATTCTGAGAAAAACAGCAGGGAAATGTTGCAGAAAGATGCTGTTACAGAAAGAGACAACCTTATGACACAAATCCAAGAACTACGAGACAATGTCAAAGACGTTGAAACCAAGCTCAATGAATCTCAAGTTACCCTCAAAGAGACCGAGATGGCTTTAGAGCAGTCTAACCGAGAAAAGATGTCCTTTGAAGAAAAGAAAACAGAGTTGGAGAAGACGGTTGAAGTCATTACATTGAAGTTGGAAACTCAGAAGAGACATCTGGATGAGCAGGGAAACAAGATCTGTGACTTGGAGCAGCATCTAAGTGACAAGGAGGCAGAGGTAGAAAGGATGCAGATAGAATTGGATGAGGTTGAAGAAGGACTTTCCAACAGCCAGAGGAACATGCATTCTGAGCTGGCATCGAAGGAGCACGAGATTGGCCGACTGAGGGATGAACTGACAGACATCAGGGAGGTCAGAGAGTTACGGGATGAAGAAATCATGAAGCTCAAGGATGAATTAGAAGAGAAAAATGCTGAGATGAAGTCTCAGAACGAAAAGCACCTCCTAGACAAGCAGACAGCAGGGGAAGCCATGCTGACTCTGAAGAAAGAACTTGAGGATACCAGTAATACAGTTACAGAGTCTGACATGAAGGTCATAGGGCTCAATGGGCAAATTCACCAGTTGTCTGCAGAACTTGAAGAGAAGTGCAGTGAGCTCCACAGACAGGCAGAGCAGCTCGAGAATGTAAAATTCTCATTAGAGGAAGCAAGGAGTGAACTTGCACAAGCCAAGTCAACACATGCTGAATTAGAGCTGAAGATATCAGGGCTAGATGGCGAAAAATGTCAGCTCGTTGCTGAACTTGAAGAGAGCAGAGAGATGGTGCAGAGAGGACTAGATCACTCATATGAGCTTGAAAACAGACTTCAAGAAGAAATTGCAGAGTTGAAGAAGGAGAATCTTGAACTTAGAGACACCCTTTCTGAGAAGAGTGCAAATTGTGATAGAGTCAACCATATTGTTGATGACTTACAAATACGGGTGGAAGTTCAGGATGATAAACTGGAAAAACTGGAGGAAAAACTGAAAGGTGAACAAGCAGAGCAAGAAACAGCTGTGAGAGACCTCGAGAGGCAGCTCGCATTCAAGGAAGAAGCCCTAGAGACTAAACAGCAGAGGATACATGCACTTGAAGAATCCAGGGATGGTGAAAAGGGATGCTTCTTGGAGACTATCGCAGAGCAGGATGAGGCAATGTCTAAATTAAAGGAGGCCCACACTACAGAAGTAGCTTTGCTTCAGAAGCAACTAGAGACTCTAACAGATGAGCATGCACACCTTGTAGAAGTGGAAGGTGAAAAGGCTGCAAGTCAACACTCTAGACTGCAGAAGCTCCTATCTGAGCAGGAGGAGAAAGTCGTAGGTCTTGAAAATGAGCTACGAGACAACAATGAAAAGATCATCAAACTTCAAGCTGACATCGCTGAGGCAAACACCCTGATAGAATGTCATCAGGAGACTGCTCAGAAAGCTGAGCAGCTGCATAATGAGTCTGATGCAAAGGTTCGTGCTGCCACAGATCATATCGATGCACTGCAGGCTGAACTTCGGGATAAGCATGACTCCATGATGAAAGCTGATAAAGATTTTTATGAAGTTCGTGCTGAACTGGAATACCAGCTGCAAAACCAGACAGAGAAGGTGACCAAACTTGAACATGACTTGGAATCTACCCAACAAAAGCTCACTGATGTTGAAAGTGCCAAGAAGGCTGTTGAGGAAGAATTACTGAGTTTGAAGATGACACACTCACAGGATGAAGGAACTTATAGCCTTGAAAAAAAAGATTTGCAATCAAAGGCGATTGTCTTGGAGACTGAGAAGGAGAGCCTCAATGCCAGACTTTCAGATCTGCAGATAGAGTTGACAAACGTCAAGCAATCGAAGGAAGAAGCCGAGTACCAAATGCGTTCAGCGCAGTCTGAATTAGAAGCAGTCAAGTCAAAAGAAGAGATGGTAGAGAGTGACAAGGCTTTCATGCAGATACAAAACTCGGCTCTTGAGGAAGATGCTCTCCAGTTCAAAGAAAAGATCCACTCTTTAGAAGAAGAACTTGAGAAGTCACAGATACAAGTGCAACAGCTGAATGAAAATGACAGAGCTGTAAATTCTGTTGTTGAAGATCTGAAGCAAAAGCTTGAAATGGTCAAAAGTAGCAAGCAGATGCTTGAAGAGGAACTCAGGGTAAGCAAAGACCTTGTCTCATCTCTACAAAATGAACTGAGAGCTGTTGAAAATAAGCTTGAGGAAGATTTCTCTGTGGAACAAAGGCAGAGAGACATGGTTTCAACCGAAAATGAAAGACTTTCCAATCAACTTGTATCAATAGAGACAACAAATCAAGAGTTGAAAGATGTCATTGCAAAATTAGAAGAGAAAACTCAGCAATACGAGAGAGATATAATGGAAAAGAATGAGAATATAGAAACTACAATGGCAGAACTGGCAGAATGGAAACACAAGCTGACTGAATTGGACGAGAATCTAAACAGATCTGCGGAAGAAAACAATCAGTTGAATGAGAAAATCAGGTCATACTCTTCAGAGAAAGACTTGTTGGAATTGCAGGTTACAGAACTTCAGGAAGTACTAGAGAGTCGAAAGGAGGAGATTGTTGCTTTGAAGAAAGAGATAGGAGACTTGGAAGGGCAGATGGTGAATAGAGAGAAAGACGTGGAAACCATGGAAGAAGATGGGATGGAAGCCTGGACTAAAATTGCTGAGAAGGACAAGGAGATAGCTGAGCTGCGGGAAGAAAATGAGGCTCTGCATAATCAGAGAGAAAACCTCCTCGTGGAGACAGGAGACATGGTGCAGGATTTGGATTCGCTCCAAACCCGTAATGATGCTTTGCAGAAAGAGATTGAGTCGCTCCAGATGCAGCTTAACAGCAATGAATCTGAGAAACTTCAAATGGATGAGGCCAGCAAATCAGAGTTTGATCAGCTCTGTAATGAGATTAGTGACCTCAAGGATGAGATCAGTGCCAAAGACCAGGAGGTCACAGAAGTTAAGAATGACCTCGTGAAATCTCGGGAAGAAGCCAAACATCTGATGTCAGAAATTGAAGCTGCTGAAACCAAGTTAGAAGAGAGCAAGTCTATTGAAGAGGTTCTGCAAGCTGAGAAGTCTGAGCTGCAAAATGAGTTGAAGAAAGCTGAAGAAAAACTGGCTGAGGTAGAACATCTCAAGTGTGATGTCGAGAGAAATCTTGCAGCACTTGAAGATGAAATGAGTAAGAACCAAGACAGTGTAGAAAATGAAATTGCTACACATGTCAGGGAGGTTGCAGAAGCCAGAGAGAAATGTGAGCTTCTCATGATCAACATCTCCAAAGAAGCAGAAGAAAAGACAAATTTGGAGCAGAGTTTGGCCAAACAGGAAGCTTTGTATAGGAAGGAGCAAGAGAACAAGGAAATTGCAGAGCACAATGCAGAAGAGAAGGATCAGATTATAGCAGGATTGAAAGAAGAGCTGAAGAACATTGATCAGGAGCTGAAGGAGGCATCGTCCAGGATGGAAGGCTACACCCAGGAAGTGTGTGCCCTCAGTGAGAAGAACACCAACCTGCAGGCCCACATCGACAGCCTGGAGTCTGAGAAGATCCAGCTGTCAGATGCAGAAATGACCCTGGCTGCAGAGATTCAGAGCCAACATACCAGAGGCTCTGAACTGGAGAAGAGAATCAAGGATCTAGAGATGGAGCTCTCTGCAATGGAGGAGAAATATAACACTCTGCTTGAGACACATGCCTTCTTGGAGACCGAGTCTTCCCAGTTCAAGCCTGAAATCGAGGAGAAGAACAAAACTATTGAAACACTCCAAAAGAGTATCCATGATATGGAAGGCTCCAAGGACAAGCACGAGCAAGCTGTCAGAGAGGTTGAATGTAAACTGGCTGCAGCTTCGGAAGAGGGAGAGAGTAGGAAGGTAAATCTTATTTTTGGTTACAGTGTTTCAGAGTTCTCAAGTAGGGGTGCTTTATTTTGTTTACAATGTTAATATGATTTCTCTATCTTTGTGAACAAAATCCCATTCTGCTTTCAGTTTTTAAGTAAAGAGAAGGAAAGAAAATTTGCTTACATGTACACATGTAGATTACAGATTGAACTGACAAAGATTTAGGAGAGATATAGTCAGACAGCTCGGATACATTCTATTGATTTTTTCAAGATATAGAATAATATAGTTCTTGAATTATACAATACAATACTATACATTACTAACTCTACTTCGTACATTCCAGGATTAAAATGGATTATTTCTATCTTTCAATAAAAATCTTAATCACTTAATCACTACATGAGCACTAAATTTTTTCCCTTGATTCAACTTTCCAGTATTAGTACAGGGATGACATGAATGGATATCACTCTATTTGTTTGTTCTCTGTAGTTGGAGATTGAAGCACTGGCCAGTGAGAAGCAGGATGTGGAGAAGCAGTTACAGCAGATGTTTAATGACTTGAAGAAGGCCCAGAGAGACCTGAAGATGGAGGCAGAAGCTTACGAGCAGAGGCTGCAAACTGCTGAACAAGATGGACTGGCTAAAATAGAAGACCTTAAGAACCAAGTATGAACGGGATGTCATATATATATATCCTTTTATTTATTCTCATTTGTCCATCAAATTCTGTTCTTTTATTTTTCTGTCTATTCATTTCATCTGCCACACCCATTATTTGAATTTGACTTCTTTAAATTTTGTGCCAGTATGCATAAGTTATAGAGGAGTCATACCATCAAATTTTAGGATCTCTGGTGCAGTTTTACAAATTTAGTGGTAAAAATAAACTTGCGTAATATTTCATCCCAAATCTTGCAAAACTGTGAATCAGAACTTAATTTTACTCACGTTGGGTGTTGTTTTTTAACAACCAAGGGTCATGATTGATAGGCGATCAAATTATCAGTTTTTAATGGGATGATTATTTTTTTGTCTGCAGCATACAAAGACTCTGGAGTCCCTTGAGAAGGATCTGGAAGAAGTCCGCTTAGAGAATGAAGCTAAGATGGAACAAACCAGAACCCAGGAATCATCTCTGTTGGAGCTCAGGGCAACGGTGGATGACCTGACTACACAACTCACTCATTCCTCGCAGGTGTGCAAGAAATATGTAAGAAGGATCACTTTATTCTCTTTTTAAAACAGTGTAGCAGGGGGTAAATGAGCACTGGAAATAACATGAATTAACTGATGATGAGTTTGCTTGAAACTTTCCATTTTATTTATTTTTTCAGCATTTTAGTATAGATTTCTGAACAGCTTGAAAGTGTTAAAGATACTGTACATGTACTTTCTGGGTCATTCAACCAGTGTCGTATCGAGAATGAATTTATTACAATGATTCTGAAGTAAAATGATATAATTCACTTCTTTAAAGAGAAGGTTGAGTTCTGGGAAAGGTGAAACATTGCTTGTGAGCTTTCTCATTGTTTTTATGTCGGTTTGGAAGAACATCATACTAGAAATGTCCCCTTCAGATGCCCTCATATTCGAAATAGCTGAAGTGTTTTGGCCGAACATTCAGGCCACATGTGTGTGCAGTCCCATGTGCCCATTTCTGTGTACGGTGCATGTGCTTTTTAGCGAGATTGGGTCAATTTCTTATCATTTTGATGATTCAAAAGCCTTACAGAATATACCAATCCTTAAGGAGATATGATCAACCTTTCCCAATTACTTCGAGACAGTTTCTTTCACAATGTAATCGTATGACCAGAACTCAACTTTATCTTTAATAAGATGCCATCAAAAATTGATCGGTGATCAGTGATCATTTCAAGAAGGTTTGAAAATTCATCAATAAATCCTTATTAATTATACAATGTCTTCCCCCCCCCCCCCATGTCAGGAAGAGGAGGTGAATTGTTTGAAAGCACAGTGTGAAGAACTTAAGCTCCTGGCTGAGAAGTCTGACCAGACTGTAAAGAACCTGGCCCTGAAGCTGAAGAAGGTCGAGCAGGAGGCCACGCCTAATGACCGTCTCCAGGCAGACGTCAAGAAACTGGAAGCAACCTGCAGCAAGCTGAGAGGAGAGCTTGCAGAGGAGAAAACAGAGAAGGCCAATGCTCTTGAGAAGCTTTCTAAGGTCCAAGAGGTGAGTTCATCTAAGTCTGACAAATGCACAAAGGAGTGGAATAGTCATGTTAAGCTATAGGGAATAACTAGCAGTCTAGCATGGTACCAATATCAAAGTTTCAAACAGTGTTGTAGTTGAGACTAGGAGGAAAATTTATTACACTCATTTCATGTTAGGTCTCGGGGGTCGAGATCAAGATCATTACAGCGAAAATTCAAGATTGAGATTGGGTCTCGGCCCCATGACAGTTTCAAACCCTTTCCCAGTGATTCATTGAGAGTGTCATTTACAAAGTACCAGCAAGAATTAATGCAAGTCAAAGTTCATCATTGATGTGATGTCATCACATAAGTGTTTTACAATTTTAAAAAATACAAATGAAATGAATGTGAGCATTTTCTGGTTTTATAGATGGAAAAAAAATGATTTTCAAGTCACATCCAATGGTGATAACCGAAGGTAAAATATCTGCAGTGCATTATTTTTTATCTTTTTTAGTATTTGTTATGTAAAGACATGATGTGGCTGTTGATCCTTATTAAAATCCAGCAGTACTGGTTCTTCATGAGAGAAAGTACTGTGAAAACCACTTCTTGATAGCTTCTTTTCATTTTTTCTTTTTGCAGGATTCCAGAGCTGCAGTAGAAGTCGACTCAAAGAGAGTCAAGAAGCTGGAGAAACAAGTCAAAGAACTGATGGCAGATAAAGAATCATACCAGGGCAAACTGCAACTATCAGTGACAAACTTAAAGAAACTTCAGAAAGACCTTGAGGACCTCCGCCAAACCAACTCTGAGCTTGAGTCAAAGGTAGGCAGCAAGGCATCCTCCGAGGATGAAGAAGAAAAGTCAGCTCTTGAAATACTCCGAAAAGAACACAATGAGCTGGAGGATCAGTTGAAATTCAGTCGGAACCAATATATGAAAGCCAGTAGAAGCTCAAAACAAGAGCAGAGAAAGGCAGAAGAATTTAAAGTCAAGCTCCAAATAGCATGCAAGAAAATGACTGACTTGAAGGAAGAAAATGCAAAACTCAAAAAAGATCTCAAGCAAATAACACATCAAACAGAGGCAAAGCCACAGGAATTGGAGAAGAATGTAAAGCAGAATGTTTCAGAAGGAAATAAAGAGGAAGTTGCTCCTGTTCAGGAAAAACAAAGTCCGAGCAGCAGACGGACAACAAGACTGTCCACCAAGAGACACAGTAGTGTCAAAGATGAGAAGTGTGTTGCTGCTAAGAAAACCCCTATGGAGCATGCTGCAGCTGAATCTACGGTTATGGCCGAATCTCCCGTCGAGAACATGCCGTCAAATATTAACACTACAATGGCATCATCTCAAGAAAAGCAAATGGAAACCACTGAGAGCACATTCACCGAGTCTAAGAGCCCTAGTCCAGGACGTCGACGGACAAGGCTGTCTAAGAGAAGATACTCAAGGGACCCGACTGCAGATGTTAGTCATCAGGTAGAGGACAGTGCTACGGTTGGGACGAAGCGTTCCATGAGGCATCTCAGTGGGAGTCAGGAGGCCAAGAGAAGCAAGAATGATCTTCCAAGTTCAACTGAAACTGAGGAAGATATCTCTTTGTCACACTCAGGTAGGTTCACACGATGCTTGTATACAATTGCATTTGATTAGGAACCACCTAGATTTCATTATCAGAGTGAAAAAAAGTTTTTATTTCTTGCATGAGAGATAGCAATAATCTCTAGTGAATAAGAAAAGATGAGATAAGCTTTTGTAGATTTTCATGATAGACATAACATCAGAAAGGTTAGGAAGAAAATCAAGCAACATTTTTTCCTGACTGCTAAGAAATCAAGTGTGTTTGTAGATAACCAAGTGATGGAAATAAGGCTTGAAGTCCTCATTGAGGAACATGATAGTTGAGGATTGATGCCTTGCGAAAGGACACCAGTTCATTTACTTTCTTACAAGAACATTGCTCAACTATCGATCCATCATACCTCCTCTTTGTTCTAGTGATAGTCATTTTTTGATGCAAGGCAGAATTGTTTCAAGTATTCTGATGCCTTTCAATCCTCGACAGGTATGGGCACAAGGTTGAGACGGTCGGCCAGTCAGAACCACATCCAAGAGAGTACTGCTAGTCAGAGGTCCAGCCATCATCCTAGTAGCCAGCCACTGTCTACTCAAGTCCCTAGCAGTCAGGGCAGTGAGGATGGGGTGTTCAACACCAGCAAGAGGGTGACTCGCAGCCATCTCTCTAACCACAACCTCAGGGTAAGTCTACAGGAGATTTTTATCACTAACTTTGCCCCCAAAAACCTCAAACATGACATGAAATATGTGAGAAGAATCTTCAGGGTATTTGTACTTGTTTCTGTTTCATGAAGAAAAATAATCGTACTTTTCTTCAGCCAAGCATAAAGTACAAATATTGAAGAAATTCATGGGTAGTATTTGCCTTTCATGGTATGGAAGGGGTTAAGTCATCAAAAGCCCCATCTTTACCCCAAAGTCTGTATGTCAATGTGATCAAAATTTTGTGGAAGGAAGAGTAAATTTTCACAATGAATGTCCAGTCCTCTTTCCCCCCCCCCCCCCCCCAATATGCAATAATATGCTTAAATGAAATTTACAATTTTAAATTTCTTTTCTAATTCAAGTTTGTCTGTATAAAGTTCAGCTGGAATTCATAATCATCAAATTCAAGCTCAGCTGAAATATTTCTTTGTATGCTTACAATATCTTTGTACATTAGGTGGAACCTCGTTATCACAAACTCCTTGGGACCATCACCAAGGAAATTACCACTTTATATCGAAACGTTGTTATATCAGGGCTAAAAAACAATAGAATGCAATTAAGTGGGACCTGCAAAATTACCTTGTTGTAATGAGAGTTTGTTATATCAGTGTTCATAATAACGAGGATCCACCGTGTCTCCTATACATTCAACAATTGGGAGGGAGTAGCATATCTGATCGTGTATGCAATGTTTGTGATTTCTCTCTCTCTGTCTTCTCTCTTCATCAGGGTCAGAGTAGCAACAACTCCGCTTTAACCACCATTACCAACAGCCCCCTGAAGGAGGGTAGGAGCATGGAGGTGAATAAAGCCCGGGAGCTTGCCATGTCATCCAGATCCACAAGGGGTGGACGAGGGAGGGGAACTGCACAAGGTGTAGGGACCACTGAGGCCCAGAATGACGAGGAAAACTGCAAGATACAGTAAACGCACTTCTACTGCACACTTGTACACCTAAAACCTAGGTAGTTAACATCTTGCAGGAGCCTTGTCATTGAAGTCTGGCAATGCTTTCTTTAGTCTTTTGATTCAACAGTGTACAACTTTTCATGAATTTGCACAAGACAATCTTTTGTTAATAAAGCTTATGATAACAATGCTTCCATATTTTTGACAAAGTTTTCTGTATAGTGCACAAAATGAATGTACATTATGTTGAACATTTGGCAATACAACTTCATATTCTGAGTATTTCATCATCTGCACCATGTTATCGAAAGGCGCTTAATTTCCAAGCTATGATATTTTCCCTGAACTTTTATGTGTTCAGAAACATGCGAGTTTGTCATAGTGAAATACAGGGGAAACTCAATATAACGGGGCCGTCGGGACCGAAGGATTTTCCTTTTATATGTTCAGAAACATGCAAGTTTGTCTTAGTGAAATTCAGGGGAAACTCTATATAACGAGGCCGTCGGGACCGAAGGATTTTCCTCCTTATAGCTGTTTCTCGTTATGTCAGAACATACATACCAATGCACATATGGGACTACAATCTACATGTACACTAATAATGTACCTAGTTCTGCTGCCGCCACCGCTTATATAATCATTTGAAAGCTATGATGGCGTTAATAATATGTTAATTCTCGATCTGAATTAGCTAATAAAATATCGGATCATGTCGGAAAATGTGTTAAAAGTATTACTTTCAGACGCGAAGTTACTGACTAAGAGTTAAGTTCGTCACACTTCTGCATTGAATATATGTGTATCGCGACTGCGCCTGTACTGTCAGCATAGTGCATACTCATGGTATGAAAAAAAAAGTCTCATTCATACTTTGGTGATCGGTCTCCCTGCGCTGTAATATGAATAAAAAGACGAACCCTACGCTGTGATACGAATAAAAAGACGCACCATGCATCACATCGTGATGCCCTGATGTATTTTTACTATGTATACTCCTGTGTGTGCAGATACTCCAGCTGAATGATTTTTGTCCATTTGAGGTGCAGTGAAATTTGCTTGCTCGCTATAATGGGAAGGATTAGCAATCTTATTCTTTGTTTTACAGGCACGAGATTTAGCTCGTTATAGCTGACCTCGCTATAAAGGTTTGTGATGCCATAGAATTACACTCAAGTAAATTTGGGACCATGGCAATATTCTCCTTATTGCCGTTATCTCGTTATAGCCGACCTCGTTATGTTGAGTTTTCCCTGTATCATGTGATTCCATTGTAAGCAAGACATCATCACGTGAAATGTAATAATCATTGTTTGACTGATATATATGCAAATCAAACAGAACCCCATCTCCTTAACAATAGATTAAACAGATACCTGATATACGTATGTGTGTGTGTACATAGCTCATAATTTATTAATTTTTGTTTTCAAGTTTTATTACCGAATCAAAATGTATAATTTACATGTTTAGTTGTAGCCTTTTTGAATAGAATTTTACAGTAGGCAGTTGTTGATTATACCCTTGCATATACTAATTCAGTTTATCAACATGTATGTATTTGTGAACTGTAAAATCAACTATGTTGTATACTGTACAATATTATAAAACTTGTGTACGGAGAGTACATTATCTTATCAAATTCTGAAGCGGAATTTCAAATTTCAAACTATGATGCAATTTCATTCATTAGTGTACATGAAGTGTACATGAAGTCATGAACTAACCATTAATGGATTGTACTTGCCCCTTAGAGTGCTATAATGTAGTACATATATTGAAAATCGTGTTTTTGTGCAAAATTTTTGTCCCTTCTAATCTGTGTAAGCCTGTTGGAGGAAGTTCCATTTTCAATGAACACACACACACTGTAATGGGTTTAATCCGAACTTAATTGAGGCTTAGTCCTTGGCTATTTTCTGCCCTGTTGCAATTCTACTTCTAATTGGCAGCATGAATGAAGAGTTCCGGACAGTGATACATGTTTTCATGATTTCTAAGCATTTGTACCTTTCCGTCGAGAAACAGGAAGGGAATGAAGGACAGTCCATAATAGCACACAAATACCTGTAAATACTCCAGAGACTTTTGATGAATGCAATAACATTGATATTTTGTGTTTCCATGTTGAGGTCATCTTGAATCAGTCAAAGTAACCCTGTCATAATGATAATACATGTACATGACTAGAATCGAGGCAGATTCCAACAAAGCTCCAGGGAATTCTGTAGTAGAATATAGTCTTTTTGACTCACCTATTATTTTTCTTGGAGTTATATGTGTTTGTGGTTTTTTAAAAATATATTTATATGGATGCAATTAATTAAGCATAGTACACATGTAGACAAGAATCATCATAATTCATGACTTTTGAAAATATTCTCCACTTACTATATATGTATCTGACATGAGCCTAATCCCAGTCTAGAAGCAGCACAAAAATTATATGAATCAGTAAGAATTTATTTCTTGATTGGAATAATACTTGTAAATACTGTAGTCATTATTGTGTTGTCTTAGTTATAGCATAGCCTGACATTTTCACAAATCTATTCATCATAAATGATTGGTTTGATAAGATGAATGAAATGACAAAGAAATTATAGATTACCGGTACAGGAAAGATGCTGTTGTGATAAATACATGTACAAGAATTAGATGTGGGTCATTGCATATGAATATTTGTTTTACATCATGTGTCTAGATGTGCCTCTGAGTCAAGATTTTACAACAGTTAATCCAGCCTGTAACCACAAAAATCATCTGGCTTTTCTGTTATGTCTCTAAAAATAGATTCAGCTTATTTTTTTTTTTTTTTACAATATGCTGCAAATCTAATTTCTTTAAAAATGACAGGACATCTCTTTAGCAACGTTCCAATCACTTTATTTGATATATATGTTATGTTGATATTGATTTTAGTGACTATTTTGTTTTTTGATATTATCTTGAGTGACTATTAAAATTGTTCCATATTTGTACGTGCTGCTTCCTTTTCACAAAGCACTACTATGCATACATGTACACAAAGTGATGAGTTTGGTAGGGTCTGTACCTTAGAGATACATAAGTACTTCTCTATGGTATACACATGCTTTCATGCAAAAGACATGATTTATGTTCAAAACAAATTATAATAAATGATGCCTACCTTGCTTGTTACTTTCACTTTACTTCTTGTCAGTGATTCCAATTATTTGCTCTCTTTCATACTGAGAAGTTAAAGAGCTAGTCACATTTGTCCGATAACGATAACTAGACCCATAAATTATTGCCAAATCGCTCAAGCGTTGTTATATCGAAACTGAATAGGAAATCTTTGTGGTAGGTCAGACTTGTCTGATACATGTTTGTGTATAATAAGCCTCCCTCACCGATTTTATCGTCCTTGTGGAATCGCTTGGCCCCCGATTTTTTTTCAAGACAGAGCTCACTGATATTTTCTGATTTTTTTTTGTTGCTCCTTCGAGGTGATGTTAGTTCAGAAGAATCATGTGGGTACTGTCCGTCATGCTTGATAAACAGAACCCCAACAATATTATCGGTCAGGTGTGACACTTTTATCGTCATTGCTATATAGTACATTTTATATGTGCATACATTATCGTTATTGTTATTGTTATTAGACAAATGTGACCAGCCCTTTAAGAAGAATAGACCGGTTCACAGATGTATTCAAATTTCTGGTCACTTCTACGTCAAGATCCTAGTTATTCACTATTGCATTGTCCTGTTGCGAGTCATTATATTTCAGTGGTCAGACTGCAGGATGCATACATAAGTTGGTACCATTTTTGACAAACCTCTGACAAGCTTTGGGATCATTACTGGGAACAATTTTATTCGAGGGATGCTTGAAATCTGAATACATTTGTGAGCAAGTCTAATTGTAATCACTGGATGGATGAGTTTGATAGTTTGTGGATGGATGAGTTTGATAGTGTGTGGATGGATGAGTTTGATAGTGTGTTCCATGACCGAGCCATCGGGTGAGAAAGTTGCCCTTTTCACAAAACATTTTCCTTGTTTAATGAAAGATGCATGAAGTTGGTGCCGGGTGTAAATTTCTTTTTTTGTTGTTGTCATCCAAGATTTGGGCAAGTTGCGTTTATTGGTGTTGGTTTGCTTGTTTGCCTGTCTGTTCGTTGGGTTAGTGTGTATTTAAAAGAAGTGCCTCAGTGTTGGTACAAGTAGTAAAAAGGGAATGCAGGGCTTGATGAGTAATTAGGTTTACTGATTTGACTGAAGCAATAGACAAATTTACTGGCATATTCACCTTTACTACGTAATTCTTGAAAGTTTGCATTCCAGAGAAACAGAGAATCAACAATTTTGGGGAAAAAATATATATATATATATATATATATATACATTATATTATGTAATGTTTGTCTTAATTCCTCATTATGGCAACTCCACGACAAGACTCATCCTCTTAGGGAATCATGCCTCCTTCCTCATATTCAAATTCAAATTCAAATTTGAATTTGAATTTAAAGTCCAAATATAGATTCCTCTCTAGCAAATAAATTCACTGACTTTTTGTTTGGTCGAAACTCAAATCCTATCAAATGGTTTTACTGCGTAATGTGACTTTTACCAACAAATGATGTTACTGTATTCAATGCCGAAGATGAACTTTCTTCCCTCCCTATGTAGTGGAAATGTACTTTTTGTTTCATATCCATGAACTTGCTTCAAGCCTGACCACGCTCTTCCCTATACTTTACGTATTAGCATTCAACATTACATTGACATCGAGTTATTTGATCATTTTTATCTCTTGAAAATGACTCATCTACTCTTTGAAAATTGAATAAATGAAAGGTCTATAAACATATTCGAACCCGTGAAGAAAAAATAAACATGTTTTGAAAAGGCCATGGTTTTAATTAAGTAAGATAGTTGATAACATCTTCACCTGAGGTTGTTAGAAGTATATACACACCAAAAGGAGAGCTGTCGTTGGAATATCTTTATGTCTTAATTATGGAACGGGCCTGGGCTCTGATTCTAGACTACAAGAAAGAGAAAGAGAAAAAGGAGAAAGAAAATTTTAAATCTAAATCCTGACATGAAGAAACAACTAAGGAGAAATCTATTCTGTTAGAAGCTATCTGTGTGTGTGTGTGGGGGGGGGGGGGGGGTGAGATATAGAGGTACAATGATATGAAAGCCTCTACAAGACGTTATCTCTATCCTGGCATGTATTTGATTCTTTCAAATCAGCACCATCATAATGACTTTGACAGAACTCGAAATAACATAATATGATCTAATATGATTTCAGAAAGTTTAGCGGGGAATTAAAAAAAAAAAAACTGTCGGGACTTAAAATTAACGAATCATCAGAGGTTTCACATGTACATTCCAAGTTCCATTTTCATTGATATCATGTATTATACATGTATGTAATAGCAAGAGTCTCAATAATAACAAATTAGTGTGATTCTATTTCAACTGCTATTAATAAAATCTATATGATTTTGATTGAGGTTATCCACCTCATTGCTTTTCATATTGCAATTTATTTTTCGGTTATAGGTTACATGTTAATAATGTACGACTCATTACACACTGAAAAAAAATTTCCGTTTTTTCACGGGAAATTTCCTGGCAGTCAGGATGCCGGGAATGCCCGATTTTCCACAGTACATGTAAAATAACAGATTCCCGGTTTTTTTTCTTTGTTAAATAGTAGAAACTTTAATTTCTAACAGGAAAATCTATGTAAATTAAAACGGAAATATGGAAACGATTAGTAATTTAACAGGGTAACTTGTTAAAATATGAGAACTTGCTGTTGTTTTACAGGAACAAGACTGTAAAATTGAAATAACGGCAATATCTTGTAATTACAAGGGCCAGAAAATCTGTTATTTTTAACAGTTATTTTTTTACAGTGTAACTTATCCTGCATTAACGTAACCTATTCTCTATCTTAATCTATCCAATCCTATCCTATCCCGTCAGAGCAATCTAGTGCAATCTCTTATATACCCCTTATAGTGTTTATGCCTTTGGTGACAGTTAGTAAATCGGGCAAACCCAAACCATACGCTACTAAAACTTCATGAATATTCATATAAGTGTTTTCCCCAATATTTGGTAAAGTGATATAAAACAAGGTGGGCAAATGCATGAAACAAAGCAATTGGGACAATCTTACCCATTTCTTTTACCTAGTGTGCATAGTTTACACAATTGAATACCCAGTTTAATTTGGATCAGTCGTTTCCCCCAATATTGGGTAATTTGTAATTTAACAGGATAACTTGTTAAAATACGAAAAAATGGTTTTTCAACAGTGTATTATGTCGGGCGATTGTAAATATATGCTGATTTCCAGTAAACCAACAAACTTGCTGTTGTTTTACACAGTGGCGGCACCAAGGGGGGGGGGGGGCATGGGGGGCATTTGCCCCCCCAGTCAGAAGCTTTGCCCCCCCCCCCAGTTGCCCCCCCCCAATAATTTTCGGAGTGAAAAAAAATAAAAGGGTGGAAAATGAAAAAGAAAAGAAAAGGAAAGAAAAAAGTGAAAAAGGAATGGAGAAAAGAAGGAAAAAGAAAGAAAACGGAAACTTGGAAAGCAGTGGCGGCATCAAGGTGGGGGGGGGGGCATGGGGCAAATTTGTTCGCTCAGCTCGTGTAAATATCCTCATATTTGGGTAGTTTTATAGCCGAATAATTTCTGTACATTTCCAATATAATAGTGTCAAAATTTTTGCTCGCTCGCTTCGCTCGCTCGCAATACAGGCCTATAACTCCCACCACATAATCAGGCCGCGAGATGATCAAATGTCCTCATATTGGGGTAGTTTTATAGCCAAATAATCATTTCTGTACATTTTCACCACCAAAAAGTTTCAAAATTTTTGCCTGTTTGCAATGTATAACTACCACCTTATTATTGGGCAGCAAGATGCTCAAATGTCCTCATATCTGGGTAGTTTCATAGCCGAATATAATTTCTGTACATTTTCACGACAAAAAGTGTTCGCAATAAATAACTACCACCTCATAATCGGGCAGCAAGATGCTTAAATGTCCTCATGCATATTGGGGTAGTTTTATAGCCGAATATGTAATTTCTGTACATTTTTACTACGAAAAATGTCAAAATTTTTGCTCGCTCGCTTCGCTCGCTCGCAGTATATAACTAAGACCTCTTTATAATCGGGCAGTTCAGCTAGATGCTCAAAATGTCCTCATATCTGGGTAGGTTTATAGCCGAATATTCTGTACATTTTCACTACAAAAAGTGTCAAAAATTTTTGTGTCCGCCCTTGCCCCCCCCCAACATTTTCTTTTGCCCCCCCCCCCCCACTTTAAAAATCCTGGTGCCGCCACTGGTTTTACAGGATAAAGACTGTAACGGCAATAACTTGTAATATCAAGGGCCAGAAAACCAGTAGTTTTATTTTTTACAGTGTATATATCAGGTTGATAATCTCGTCGTCCCATCTTCAGTTTTCACTTTTGTGTATACAGTTTGAGTCACAAAAAACGAAACATGTGTTTCCTTTTTATTGACTCACACTCTATACAATAATAACTGCATCTCTCAATTAGACTCTTCATTTAATATTCTACATGGTAACATTTTGAAAGTTGGTATATGCACTAACTATTTGACATGCGCTAAGCCCATAACACCAGGAACATGACGAATGGACATGTATATGACTTTTCTTTTTCCTCTTTCAAGGCCTAGCTCTACCTATTCGATAGAGATAACCATATCTATACTATATACATGTACGGTATGCTGTATTCAAGGTACTTCATGTACTTGGGATTTTGTGCTGTGGCAAAACATTCTTGTAATATTTGGGATATAGACATCATAGACCCTACATGAGAGATAAACAATATAAACAAACTTGTGGTAGAAATTTTTAAGAATATTGTGCCTCCTCCCTCACAAAATCCTGGATTCGCCACTGGTATAGGGTCCATGATATAAACAAACATTTAGTGACGTATTTCTCGAAAAAATTACATTCATTTCCCCTGAAGTGGCTATTTAATAGGCCGGGAAAAATCACTCAAAAAAACAAAGAAATCCACTCAGAAAGGACATTATCATTATTTCCTTTTCACTTGGAAGGGACAAATCTATCGAAGGAGGGAGACATCTGTAGATTATTAAAAAATGTAGGTCATAGCCTCATAGGCCCCTTAACATCCGGTTCTTCCCCCAACTGCGCACAGCGAATAAGAAAATGATAAATAGTAGGTTTACCGGATTTACATAACTTCTAGCGAGACATAATTGTTACAAAATAGGCCAAGGAGAGTGCGGGATCAATGGTTTAAATTTTGAGATCAGCTAATGAGCCCGAGGGGTTTCCTCCCATAAAAATCTGTAATCAGCGATTTACTCTGTTCTCATAATTCATCGAGGAAGGCCTATACAGCTTTCTGATAATGGTAAAAATATTCAAATTTTCTACCAGCAGACAGCTGACAAGGAAAGTCGGCGACAACAAAAATGAATTTAGGGAATCAAAGTGGCTTACAGAGGATATCAAAGGACATATCCGTCCGTCTTAAAAGTTAAGCGATAAGAGGCAGTTGGTAGATTATGCCGGATTTCTTGTAGCTAGACGATCTAGAGAGGCTTCGCAACCTTACCAGATTTAATTAATAATATTGATAATGATGATAGTGATAATAATATGAATAATAATAATAATATTGATATTAACAATAATGATAATAATTATCACTAATGATTATCAAAATGAGGAAAATACAAATAATGATAATAATAACATAATCATCATGATCATGACAATAATGATGAAATTAATAATAAAAAGGAAAAATAAGAAGAAAACAAAAGAAGAAATAAAAGAAGAAAAAAGAAAAACAAGATGGGTTAATGAAATTCGTTGTGTCTTTTTGAAAGCAATATAAAGCAATTGCATATGATCTAAAAGAGAGTTAATTTATGTTTATTTTGATATATGAAATGTACTAAATTTATATTGAAATTTAAATGAAATTTATATGAAAATCTGAACTATGAAAAGTGTCTAATTTCTATTTTTGCTGAGTGTATAATTATGTACTAGTATAGGTTTACATTTTGTTTTAAGGTGAATGGTAGTTTTTCGGAAAGAGAAAATGCCCTGCGAAAGATGATATTTTAAGATGATGTTAGATGCACTTCTAAATATATAGTTTAAATACTGTCTTCCCGTCATTAATTGATCAAATGTTGAACATTTGCCTGAAAAGATGTCCTATGAAATGATTGCAAAACAAAACACAAATAAGAGCAATACAAAATACACATGAATATACATGTACATTGCAATCGTGGGAGTCAGCTGAAAAATCTTGCAAGTTTTTGGTCGCTTGCTTCGCTCACTGGCAAATAGCTTTAGCAGTCCATAATCAGCTACACGCACAAAGGACAAATATGCTTACAGAAAACATTGACAATTGGTTTATTAAAGATGATATTAAGTAATTAGTAAATAATTGAGGAGTACGAATATCGATTTCTACTGGTATATAAATTTTTTTGTAACGGTTTGTGTGTGTGTGTGTGTGTGTGTGTGTGTGTGTGTGTGTGTGTGTGTGTGTGTGTGTGTGTGTGTGGGTGTGTGCGCGTGTGTGTGTGTACTCTTCCCTCTTTTGTTGGCCCATACTTGGAGAAACATGAGTTGCTCTCTATTTTGGACGAATATATTCTTAAATGCCATGTCGTTATAGTTTAATAAAATTCTTCGATGTACGTTTGACCAACGCATTAAGAAATCCTCGAGTCCTATTTTCAGTATAATTACAAACAAATACACAGCTTTTAGAAAATTTTCATTGGGTTTAATTACTGGATATCTTACTCGACATAGCGCTTTGGATGTCAAATACGTATTACCTTGAATTCAATGGTTTTAACAAAATGAACAAACAAAATGGCTGCCTCTTGGAAGAAAGACAGATGGCCATGGGCAGAAAATCTTTTGTAATTCAAAAAATACCTCGGACTGAGGAATGAGTGCGTATCAGTTGTGTAATTTAGCAGAAAATTACAGTAGACTTTCATGCAATATGATGCCTGTATATTTATCTGAAATATCCTAATGAATAATAAACATAAAAATGTGTGGGGAGAGTGATTTGATTATTTCCCCTCTCTCCTATAAACTCCTCGATTCCACACTCGGTGTCTCGATCAGCATCTATCCTTATAACCCATCTTTTTCTTTTCTTCAAGACGGCAGTAAATGCGTTCTTATTGATCAGTTATGATTGAATAGTTTATTGGGATACAACTACAACAAGAACAGTTCAAATTCATTCGCGTTGGCAGTCAAATGACTGAATTGTTGAGAATGACATAATAATTTACATTGTCTATAAAGATGCCATCTTATTACATTGCAAAATTAATATAATTATTTCATTATTGAGTATAGTACAGTATAAATATACATGTATAAAAGTTGAAAGTAGCTTCAATCTAAGACATTTTCATCAAATCGTTCAAAATCATACAGGAAGAAACAGGTATAATTTCTATCAGCTTTAAAATCAACCTAATAAAGTAAAGATGAAAAAAAAAAAAAGTAGACAATTAAATCGTTATGACAGAATTACTTAATTGGTGCGTTCCCATTTGAAAAATTTTCCCCATCAGCATCAATCAAGTACTATTTGAAAATTTTGAAGAAAAAACCCCAAATGACATTGCAGCAACATTGATTCAGGATGAGGTTTTCCTTCGTTTACTTGTTTTCCATAGTCAAATTGATATCTAAGTTTGAAGAGTATTATTGTAAAAAGATATCAAAATATTGAACAATGAAGTATGATTATTGATTAAAATCACGTTACTACTATATATTTAAACAAGGCAAACGCCAAGCGTTGTCTCGTTTGCATCTCGCTATGCGAATGAGAATGTGAACTTTGGTATGGCAGCTTTATACTAAGCAATAATGATGATACATGTTACATACACAATATTCTTGGAAAATGAGACAATGCTGTTTATGCATGCTGTTAATACTTTAACTTTCATTGAAGTTTATTGACCTTTTGACCCTTGACCTACTTAAAAAAAAACTCGACCGGAGGCTTAAAGGGATGTAACTGTGGTATGAATCTGGTGATCATACCTCAAAGGCACAAAAAGTTATTACATGTACATGTAAAGTGATTTTCACTGAAATTTTATTCACCTTTTGACCTTTTACAATGACCCATTTACAAACTAACATGCACCTTAGAGATATACTCGTGATTTGAATTTGGTGATCCTACCTCAAAGTAACAAAAGGTTATTACATATGAGGTAATTTTCACTGAAAAAGGTTGACCTTTTGACCTTTGACCTTGGTCAGATGTGACTCATTTTCAAACTTGACCTGCGCTTTAAGAGATGTAGATGTACCTGAGGTATGAATTTGGTGATTCTACCTCAAATCCATAGAAAGTTATTGTGATTACAGTGCTTTTTGCAGAAAGTTCATTGAACTTTTGACCTTTGACCTCGATCAGATTCGACACATTTTCAAACTTGACCTGTGCCTTTAAGAGATGTACCTGTGGTATGAATTTGGTGATTCTACCTCAATTCCATAGAAAGTTATTATGACTACAGCATGATTGTTGACGATGACACCGACGATGCCGTCGACGCCAGAAATAGTGACTCCTATGGTCTCGCTCCGCTATATTAGACCATGGGATGACCGCTGAAATTCTCACTTTTCGTGGTCCGCGAGTTCGCCCCACCTAATTTCACCTTGTAAATGTTACTAAAAATATAAAAACACCAATGGCATATGTTGCCATTTGCAAAATGTGCAAGTTTGTTCAAAAATGATTATTTTGTAGCAAAAAACTGAGCTCCATATCTTCTTGACCACATGGATTTCAGCCACAGAGTTTAGTACAGCATTCCCACCACATGGTATGTGCTGTGTGTGTGTGTATGAGAGTTTGTGTGCTTTGTGTTTGTGTGTATTATGTGCATGGTGTATAGGGAAGTGCCAGGCTCTTTCACTTACTTTGACCTGGCTGTAGAACAGCATGGCATGGCCAGTGCAAACTGCATGATAAAACCTTTGTTTTTTATCTTTTGATTTATTTAGATTGGGGAGCTTAAGTTTATTATAAAACAGAGGAGGGAAGAGAAAGGATTTAGGCTTTTATGAGGGGAAAAGTGAAAAATTGTTTGTCAACAGCTGTATTTTAGTGGCCAATATCAAAGACAATGCAGATAGTGTAGTCTGCTACGGATAATGTAGTCTGCTACCTATTGTGAACACACAGAGTAACTGCAATACCAAGTAGTATTGTAAGGAATGAGGTAGTTTGCACTGTGTCGTGTTTAGTCAAGGGAAGATTCACAGCAAAGAATTCTTGTGCCTTATTGCTCATGAATAGGAAAATCTGCTACACATCAATTCAATCAGTTAAGAAAAAGTGAGAGTTGACGCCTCTGATATTCACACGAGATGAAAGAAACAAACAGCTTCATGTTACTCAGAAGTGACAGATATGAGAAGTGAATGAGTTCAATTCTTTGGCAGTCATAAAGGCCAAGGCAAAATACGGAAAACTGTTAACAAGTTTAATGTGGACATTTGAAACACGAAACTCCTCCAAAATTCATTTTCCTAATCATGAGAGGTGAGATGTTATTTTTCTGTGATGGCACAGAATGCAAGATTGTGCCTCATGTTGAGGACATCACATGCACACTGCTCGCAGCAGACACTTTGAGATTCAGCACTCTAAATTACCTGAGATAGATTTTGGTAGGTTTGCATGGATTTACATACATAAGCACTGATATTACAATTTATACATTTTATTTCTTGGAAATATTCATATATGGGTTATGCAATTGCAAATACTTCTTTAATAAAGACCTACTAATTTTTCAAGTGCTATAGACTGAGTTTTATCCATTACAGAGTGGATTTTGCATGAATTTGCATAACTGGAATTTAACTATATCATGGTTTCCTACTTGGCAACAATCACAGGCCTATAAACATTGCATTTTGCACCAAAAGTTACTCTTAGCATATTGCCTTTAAGGTGATTTGATAGTTAGTGTTTGCAGTTCAGTCAAATAGACTGATTTGCATATTGATACATAATCTACATAATTAGGCACCAATATCATAAAAGGTATACACAATTTTTGCTTAGAAATATTAAAAATTCAGATGATGCAGTCCGAAATAGAACTGAATACTAACTTTTGATTGATACGATACTGAGCTGTTCGGTGCAAGTACTACATTATCAAAAAATGGGGTTTGCATTAATATGCATAATTAAGCATCATTATAATTTATGGTGACGAACTGCTAGTTTCTAAGCTTGAAAACAATCATGTTTACAGTCAGCACCCATAGTTTCTCAAACTATAGCTTTCATATGATCTGATACAGGAATTTTCAGTTGAGTAGCCACAATAACGGATTTGCATATTGACGCAGATTTGCATAATTAAGTGTCAATTTCACATAATTGAGAATCACTGTCATAAAATAATTACAGATTTGTTATGGCTTGGAAAATTCGCATTCAGATTCTGCATTCCAAATTATCCTTAAATACCATCTTTTGATTGAGAGCATACTGATCTTTGTGAATTATGGGATAAACAATATATTTTGCATAAATTTGCATAATTAGGCAACATTACAGTGGTAAATTGCCACTTCCAAACTTCGCAACATTCATATTTAGATTAAGCACCTAAAGTTTAATCAAAATATCAGTATTCATGCAGTTTAGTATAAACATTTGTCAGTCTAAAAGAGCCAAAATAATGGATTTGCATACAAATGAATAATTTGTATAATTAGGCATCAATATTTCATAATTAGGAATCAGTGTCATAAAAGATTTACAACATTCATATTTAGAGCAAGCACCCAAAGTTACCCTGAAATATCACCTTTCATGTGATTTGATATTAGCATTATTAGTTAAATAGCCCCCAAATGGATTTCCATATTGACGCCTGATTTGCATAATTAGGCATCAATGTTACAAAAAATATACATATATGGTTAAGAAATATTCACATTCAGATGATGCAGTCCAGATTAGCCTGAAATACTTTTTTTTTAATTAATGATACCAGTGTTTTGTGTATTATAGTTAAACAATGAATTATGCATAAATTTGCATAATTAGACCTCATTAGAGTGATAACGTGCAAGTTTCAGGCTTGGCAACATTCATATTTGAATTCAGCACAAAAAAGTACCTTTGTCCCCAACTTTTCAGGTGGGGCGAACAAGTGGACCACGAAAATGAAAAACGGAGCCTCTTTTTCCATGTCATCCCATGGTCTATATACGCAGGCGAGACAAAACTTGGATACGTGACTAAACTAGAACCTTATAATGGAGGAAGTGGGAATTAGAAAAAGTTTGCTGATAAATGACTTTAAATAAAATTTCATACCCCCCTCCCCCCCCCCTCCCCCCCTCCCCCCCCCAAAAAGGGTGTTATTTTTAGTGGTAATATGTCCCTGTATAATAAAGCTTGGATTATGAAATAAAATTGAATGGTGGGAGGAAAAGTGTAACTAGAATCTCAAGGAATCCCAAATTACAATGATTTCAATCGTTTGCTATAATTGAGTACTTGCATTTATGTACTATTAAAGAGGAACGTTAATATCGGCGAGCAAATATAAATAATATCAGAAATCTATACAAACATTAATTCAGTCTCCGCTAATCAAATTTCATTTTTTTAAATATTCAATAAGATCAAAACATGTGGTTTATATATGTATATTAATAAAATCAGATCACATAAATGAACAATGAGGGAAGTAATTTACCATTATTTGGATATTTAAATAACTTAACGCTTAGAACATCAATATCTTCGGGGAAACCAATCATCCAAATTGCACCATAATCACAAAAAAAGGCTGTACACGAAAATTACTAATTGCATTGTTCAGTAGTCTAACGAGAAATGGCAAGACACTGCATCGGTATCGTACAGTCCGACACTTGAATTCTCATGTGTCTCAGGGACCTATGTGTGCTCCGAATTTCAGGTAGCCAGTCATGAAACCTAGTGA